>NC_059632.1:9294610-9304610 GCF_020424385.1 Procambarus clarkii
CACACACCACACACACACCACACAAACAAAGACTGACCACACACACTGATCAAAGAGCCAGAACTCAACCCCTGCAAGCACAACCAGGTGAGTACACACAACAGGAGAACTGCCAAAGATTTAGACGACGACTAATGTAGTCCCGATATATAAGATGTGTGACAGACAGGAGGCACTGAACTACGGGTCAGTGCCCATAACTTGCATACCATGCAATGTGGTGAAGATTGTGCGTACAAAAACTAGCAGAACATCTGGAGAGAAAGAACTTTGTAATTCATCACATCCTCAGAATGGGTTCAAGGATGGCAAATCTTGCCTCATAGGATTAATTGAAATCCATGGCCAGGTGACAAAAATTAGGCAAGAAAGAGAAGGGTGGGTAGACTGCATATTCTTTGATTGCCAGAAAGCTTCCGACACGGTACCTCATAGCAGACTAGTGCACAAGCTGGAGATGCAGGCAGGAGTGAAAGAGAAGGTACTACACTGGATGAGGTAATACCTAAGCAACAGAAGACAGCGAGTCACTGTGTGGATGAGGTCTCGGAGTGGCGAGGCGTCACCAGAGGAGTCCCGCAGGGTTCAGTCCTTGGACCCATACTGTTTCTGATATGTAAATGAACTCCCAGAGGGAATAGACTCGTTCCTCTCATTGTTTGCTGATGATGCAAAAATTAATGGGAGAATTAAGACTGAGGATGATAGCAAGAGGCTACAAGATGACCTAGACAAACTGAAGGAATGGTCCAACAAATAACTACTAAAGTTCAACCAGAGAAAATGTAAGGTTATCTTGAGGTTATCTTGAGATGATTTCGGGGCTTTAGTGTCCCCGCGGCCCGGTCCTCGACCAGGCCTCCACCCCCAGGAAGCAGCCCGTGACAGCTGACTAACACCCAGGTACCTATTTTACTGCTAGGTAACAGGGGCATAGGGTGAAAGAAACTCTGCCCATTGTTTCTCGCCGGCGCCTGGGATCGAACCCAGGACCACAGGATCACAAGTCCCGCGTGCTGTCTGCTCGGACGGAATAGGAGACCAGACACTGGATATCGAATGGGAGATGAAGTCCTTCACGAAAAGGACAGAGGAAAGGATCTAGGAGTTGATCTCACGCCAAACCTGTCTCCTGAAGTCCACATCAAAAGAATAACATCTGCGGCGTATGCAAGGTTGGCTAACATCAGAACTGCCTTCTAGAAACTTGTGTAAGGAATCATTTACCACATATATAGAGACCCTTAAAGACTATATGTAAAGACAAAGATCATTTATCATGTATACTACATATGTAAGACCAATCCTGGAGTGTGCAGCTTCAGCTTTTAGTCCATATCTAGTCAAACGGACAACGAAGTTAGCAGCAGCTCAGAAGCATGCCACCAGGCAAGTTCCCGAGCTGAGAGGCATGAGCTACAAGGAAAGACTACTGGAATTAAATCTCACGGCACTGGAGGACAGAAGAGTTAGGGGAGATATGATTACCACATACAAAATTCTCCGAGGGATTGAGAAGGTAGATAAAGACAAACTATTTAACACAGGTGGTATGAGTGGAACAAACTATTTAAGAGATGGAATGCATGAGGGAGTGATGTGGTGGAGGCTGACTCCATGCACAGTTTCAACTGTAGATATGACAGAGCCCAGTAGGCTCAGGAATCTGTACACCAGTTGATTGACAGTTGAGAGGCGGGACCAAAGAGCGAGAGCTCAACCCGCGCAAGCACAACTAGGTGAGTACACACACACACACAGGATAAGCTGAAACAGAAAAGTTTGGGGAAGTGGCAGCACGAGTCGGCGTCGGCCAGCGGGTGTATGTTACATGTTGTCATATCTAGGAATGACGCACATTTTTCTATCCCTCCAACCACCACTACCACCACCACCAACCACCACTACCACCACCACCAACCACCACTACCACCACCACCAACCACCACTACCACCACCACCAACCACCACTACCACCACCACCAACCACCACTACCACCACCACCAACCACCACTACCACCACCACCAACCACCACTACCACCACCACCAACCACCACTACCACCACCACCAACCACCACTACCACCACCACCACCACCACTACCCCCACCACCAAACCACCACTACCCCACCACCAACCACCACTACCACCACCTCCAACCACCACTACCACCACCACCAACCACCACTACCACCACCACCAACCACCACTACCACCACCACCAACCACCACTACCACCACCACCAACCACCACTACCACCACCACCAACCACCACTACCACCACCACCAACCACCACTACCACCACCACCAACCACCACTACCACCACCACCAACCACCCCTACCCACCACCAACCAACCACACCACCACCACCAACCACCACTACCACAACCACCCAACCAACACTACCACCACCTCCACCACCACTACCACCACCTCCACCACCACTACCACCCCTCCAACCACCACTACCACCACCCCAACCACCACCACCACCACCACCCACCACTACCACCACCACCACCCCACCCACTACCACCACCACCAACCACCACTACCACCCCCAACCAACCACCACTACCACCACCACCACCACCACTACCACCACCCACCAACCCCCACTACCACCACCACCACCCACCACTACCACCACCACCAACCACCACTACCACCACCACCAACCACCACTACCACCACCACCAACCAACACTACCACCACCACCAACCACCACTACCACCAACCACCACTACCACTACCACCAACCAACACTACCACCACCACCACCAACCAACACTCTCACCACCACCACCAACCAACACTCTCACCACTACCACCACCAACCAACACTCTCACCACTACCACCACCACCACCACCACCACCACCACCACCACCACCACCAACACTACCACCACCACCAACCAACACTACCACCACCACCAACCAACACTACCACCACCACCAACCACCACTACCACCACCACCAACCAACACTACCACCACCACCAACCAGCACTACCACCACCACCAACCAACACTCTCACCACCACCAACCAACACTCTCACCACTACCACCACCACCACCACCACCACCAACCAACACTCACATCACTACCACCACCACCACCACCACCCCCAACACCACCAACCAACCCTACCACCACCACCAACCAACACTCTCACCACTACCACCACCACTACCACCACCACCAACCAACACTACCACCACCACCAACCAACACTCTCACCACTACCACCACCACTACCACCACCACCAACCAACACTCACACCACTACCACCACCACCCCCACCACCACCAACCAACACTACCACCACCACCAACCAACACTCTCACCACTACCACCACCACCACCAAACAACACTACCACCACCAACCAACACTACCACCACCACCAACCAACACTACCACCACCTCCAACCAACACTACCACCACCTCCAACCAACACCACCACCACACACCAACCAACACCACCACCACACACCAACCAACACCACCACCACACACCAACCAACACCACCACCACACACCAACCAACACCACCACCACACACCAACCAACACCCCTCACTCACCACACACCAACCAACACCCTCACTCACCACACACCAACCAACACCCACCACCACACACCACACCAACACCACCACCACACACCAACCAACACCACCACCCACACCAACCAACAACACCACCACACACCAACCAACACCACCACCACCACACACCAACCACCACCACCACCACCAACACCACAACCAACACCACCACCACACACCACACCAACACCACCACCACACCACACACCAACCACACCACCACCACACCACCACCAACCCACCACCACCAACACCAACCAACACCACCACCACACACCAAACACCACCACCACACACCAACCAACACCACCACCACACACCAACCAACACCACCACCACACACCAACCAACACCACCACCACACACCAACCAACACCACCACCACACACCAACCAACACCACCACCACACACCAACCAACACCACCACCACACACCAACCAACACCACCACCACACACCAACCAACACCACCACCACACACCAACCAACACCACCACCACACACCAACCAACACCACCACCACACACCAACCAACACCACCACCACACCACACACCACCAACACCAACACCACCACCACCACACCACCACCACACACCAACCAACACACCACCAACCAACCAACACCACCACCACACACCAACCAACACCACCACCACACACCAACCAACACCACCACCACACACCAACCAACACCACCACCACACACCAACCAACACCACCACCACACACCAACCAACACCACCACCACACACCAACCAACACCACCACCACACACCAACCAACACCACCACCACACACCAACCAACACCACCACCACACACCAACTACCATCTCCCCCACTACTTAACAGTTTTCCAGGTGATCCAGTTCTCAGTTACGGGACTTGGCTGATTTCCTGTGAGTGGCAGCACCACCCGGTTGTGTACCACTGTAGGTGTTAGCCAGGGTTGATACACATGTATAGTACCCTACCCCTCACACACAAGGTGTGTGAGGGGGGAGGGTAGGAGTCTTCAAAGGAGTGGGAGCAAAGGTGTCTTCACAGTGTGGTATACTGTAGGATAAAGCAGAGGGAACAAAACATTTAAAAATACTTTACTTTAAAAATAAATTAAACAAATTACAAAAAATATCCAGGCTTGGCTTTAATACAAATTGTGCAAAACAAACAAGATGAACAATAAATTTACGTTACGTTAAGGTGCAAAATAATATGTGCGAAGTACCATACATTATTTGTACCATATATTATTTGGGCCTCCCTGCTGTTCCTGGTGGTGTGGACGTGGCGCTTTTGCGATGGGCGGCCATCTTCCCCCTGTCGTGAGGGTAAACTCCATCGGATTGGAGTTTACTGGCCGTGCTGGTTACCCGCTGGTGGACGTGGTATTGAGTGACATGCTTCGTGTCCCGGTTGGGGACGTATATGGCTTTGAGCTGGTAACTGCTCACCGTGTTATTGTCAAGTTTGTGGGTGAGGCGGTGTACCGTGCATTCTTACGGAGGTACGAGGGACGTACTTTGCAGCTACAAGACGGCACCGGGTCTGTGACCATTTCAGACCGTAGTGGTGCTGTGACGTATGTCAGTGTTCATGGCGCCCCCATGGAGTTTCCTGAGACTCTCCTCCGGCGATTCTTCCAGAGGTACGGCTCCGTCGTCAGTGTGCGGATGAACTCACTGTCGTCTGGCACGTATTTGGGTGTGAAGACCAACATTCGGACCCTCGGGATGCGACTGAGGTCGGACATACCATGCTCTGTCCGGCTGTTGGGGTACTACGTGCGTGTTTTTTATGCCCGGGAACCCCGTACTTGCTTCCGGTGTGGCTTGTTGGGGCATCAGGCTGCCGGGTGTACTGCTGATCCGGTCGCTCCCGCTCCCTCTGGAGGAGGACTCCGGGGGTGAGGAGGTGAGCGTCCCGTTCGCTGCTGAGGCTCCCCCAGTGTCACCCGACGTTCCCCCGGTTGTCACAGACCCTCCTCCGGGTGTAGCGGTGCCGTCGGATGTTTCTCCTGACCATGTCTCTGGCCCTGCCGTTCCCATGGACCTTCCTGGTGATCCCTGTGGAGAGTCGCCGTCGGCTTCCTCGTCTTCGGTTGTGGACCCTGGCCCTGCGTCCTCCCCTCGGGTTCCTCCTGTGCTGGGTGCTGGAATGGCTGCGGAGCCTCCTACTGTGTGTGGTCCGGTTCCCCCTGTGGTAGAGGCTGCTGCCGTTATGCGACGGGCGTCGGTTCGCCCAGTTCGTGAGGCCCGTGGTTCTGGGTCCGCCTCCGGCTGTGAGGATGTGCGGCCAGTGCCCAAGCGTTCCAGTCGTTCTTCTACTGATTGGGCTGATGCGGAGGACTACGACGCAGGTGGAGCTTCGGGAGATGATGTGGCGACTCCGGGTGCTTCGCGCTCTACGACGCTGGTGGTGGCTGACGTCCATGTGTCTACTGTTGACGATGGTTGTGCGTCTGATTTACCTCCTGTTCTTTCTCCTGCAGAAGGTTCTCTGCAGTGGGGGGTGGTCGCTCCTACTGACGTGGATGGTGAGAGTTCTGGTGCGCGCCGAGGCATCAAGCTGGTACTGAAGAAGGATGCCAAGCGTGGGGGGGTCCCAGCAGGTACAACGTCCGGTGGTTGATGCGGAGCGCTGTGAGGCGGCCGAGGAGGCTCCCAGTGCGCTGCCCATTGCCGGGCCTCGTGGGAAGGAGCCCCTAACTCTCATCTTGGCCTCCAGAGTGGCGCATGATGCGCAGCATCCTCTGCAGTTTGACATTATTGACCGCGTGCATCCTGTTCCGTGGTGCCCTTCTTCCATCTGGGTACAGCGGGCTCGGTGTTTTGTTGTGGGTGTGCCCGAGTTGATGTCTGATCCTCGTACTGTTAATACTGTACCTGTTCCGAATGATGTAATGTTACTGTGGGAGGCGTATTGTGTTCGGTTCCCGGCGGCTGTGTGGCCGGATAAGTATGAACACTTTGAGTAGTCTGTGTGCTTGCTGTGACCTGTGGTTAGTTGCAATGTGGTGTACCTATTGTGCTCCCTTCAGGCCGGTGTTGTTTTTTGTTGTATTTATCATATTTCCGTTACCCTTCTGTCCGGTGTTGTGTTTCATTGTGTTTATGCTCCTTGTTGTGTTTTTGTTGTCGGCCCTTCATGCCGGTATTTGGTGTATTTGTGTTACTTTGTATTAACTTGCTTTGTGCTTCTGTATTTCTTTGTTGTCTGATTGTTTGTTATTAGTTTATTATTTTATTGTATTTATTCGCATGTTCGCATGTAAAAATAAAAATAAAAAAAAAATAAAAATATATTATTTGTGCCGTGTAAGTCAAACTAAATACCTCTGTTACCACACAGAGATGTGTCAACAGGTCAACGCAGCAAGAGCACTCAGGAGTAATCTGAATCTTAGAGAGCTTGGTAGCCCTATATATACAGAATATTGGACGGCCAGAGGGCGCTGATGTCTTCTTTAAACTATGAACCGGCTCACTTGAACTGCTTGTTACGGAGGGCGTGGCCTCCCAGCGACCCAGGTGCGAGGTGGGGTGACGGGCCATGGTGCAGGAGGGGGACTGGTAGACTGGTGGTATTGTCTAGACGTCTGGAAGTAGTTGTTGTTGTTGTTCTTGGCTGCAGTTCTTTATTACATAGACGTGAATGAGTAGAATAGGCGATAATGGAGTAGGCCGAATCTCTTCTAGAGATTTTACCGTGACAATATATATATATATATATATATATATATATATATATATATATATATATATATATATATATATATATATATATATATATATATATATTATGTCGTACCTAGTAGCCAGAACGCACTTCTCGGCCTATTATACAAGGCCCGATTTGCCTAATAAGCCGAGTTTTCCTGAATTTGTATATTATTTTTCTTTTTTTTTTCTTATGAAATGATAAAGGTATCCATTTCATTATGTATGAGTTAATTTTCTTAAATTTGAGTTAAAACTAACGTAGATATAAGACCAAACCTAACTATCCCAACCTAACCTAACCTATCTTAAACTAACATAAACTAACACAACTAGGTCAATATTGTATGATTTTAATGTATTATATTAATAATAATTCAAATAAACTAATTGGAAGCAATTTATTGAAAATAAAGAAAATCACTCGGCCTGTTAGACAAATCGGGCCTTGCATAGTAGGCCGAGTAGTGCGTTCTGGCTACTAGGTACATTATAAATATATATATATATATATATATATATATATATATATATATATATATATATATATATATATATATATATATATATCTATATATATATATAATGATTACTGCTATTATTTGTAAATATCCTTTGACAAGAACAGAAGAGGAACAAGAACTAACACTAGTAACCTAGTACTCCAGTACATTAGTTGGAGACCAGCCACACCCACAAAGTGGATCGATTGGCTTATTCATCCTTGTTCATACTGGTTGTCTAGGATATAGCTACAGTAAGATAAGGCTTTTAGTTTATATATATATATATATATATATATATATATATATATATATATATATATATATATATATTATTAAATATGACCGAAAAAGTAAGATTAATAATTCTAACACGAATTTTCTCAATCTTTCGTACATTTCTTTTCACTGTTGGAGGTAAATCAAAAATCAATTCTCCAAAATTCATTTTTATTTCTAGTCTGACGCGACACGAGCGCGTTTCATAAAACTTATTACATTTTCAAAGACTTTAGTTCACAAATACGCAACTGAATAGAACTTACGCATCTCCGATTTTATATCTACATTTGAGTGAGGTGGAAGGGGTGATGTGGCATTAACACAAGACAGAACAAGATGTGGCATTAATAGGGTATTAATTTCATCAACACATGACAGAACAAGAGGTGATATTAATAGGGTATTAATTTCATCAACACAAGACAGAACACGAAACAATGGATATTGAATAGAAGTGTTTGTAGAAAGCCTATTGGTCCATATTTCTTGATGCTTCTATATTGGAGCGGAGTCTTGAGGTGGGTAGAATATAGTTGTGCAATAATTGGCTGTTGATTGCTGGTGTTGACTTCTTGATGTGTAGAGCCTCGCAAACGTCAAGCCGCCTGCTATCGCTGTATCTATCGATGATTTCTGTGTTGTTTACTAGGATTTCTCTGGCGATGGTTTGGTTGTGGGAAGAGATTATATGTTCCTTAATGGAGCTCTGTTGCTTATGCATCGTTAAACGCCTAGAAAGAGATGTTGTTGTCTTGCATTTATCTTGGGTTTTTTGGAGCTTACAGTCCCCAAGAGGGCATTTGAAGGCATTTACGACGTTAGTCTCTTTTAAAGCGTTCTGTTTTGTGTCTGGAGAGTTTCTCATGAGTAGGCTGGCCGTTTTTCTGGTTTTATAGTAAATCGTTAGTTGTATCCTCTGATTTTTGTCTGTAGGGATAACGTTTCTATTAACAATATCTTTCAGGACCCTTTCCTCCGTTTTATGGGCTGTGGAAAAGAAGTTCCTGTAAAATAGTCTAATAGGGGGTATAGGTGTTGTGTTAGTTGTCTCTTCAGAGGTTGCATGGCTTTTCACTTTCCTTCTTATGATGTCTTCGACGAAACCATTGGAGAAGCCGTTATTGACTAGGACCTGCCTTACCCTACAGAGTTCTTCGTCGACTTGCTTCCATTCTGAGCTGTGGCTGAGAGCACGGTCGACATATGCGTTAACAACACTCCTCTTGTACCTGTCTGGGCAGTCGCTGTTGGCATTTAGGCACATTCCTATGTTTGTTTCCTTAGTGTAGACTGCAGTGTGGAAACCTCCGCCCTTTTCCATGACTGTTACATCTAGAAAGGGCAGCTTCCCATCCTTTTCCATCTCGTAAGTGAAACGCAGCACGGAACTCTGCTCAAATGCCTCCTTCAGCTCCTGCAGATGTCTGACATCAGGTACCTGTGTAAAAATGTCGTCAACATACCTGCAGTATATGGCCGGTTTCAAGTTCATGTCGACTAAGACTTTTTGCTCGATGGTACCCATGTAGAAGTTTGCAAACAGGACACCTAGGGGAGAACCCATGGCGACCCCATCTACTTGCTTATACATGTGCCCATCCGGGCTCAAGAAGGGTGCCTCTTTAGTACAAGCTTGGAGTAGTTTCCTCAGAATATTTTCTGGTATGTCAAGAGGAGTACAGGCTGGATCACGGTACACTCTGTCAGCTATCATTCCGATTGTCTCGTCCACAGGTACGTTGGTAAACAGCGATTCTACGTCCAACGAGGCTCTTATCCCTGTGGCCCGTGTGCCCCGCAGTAAGTCAACAAATTCCTTTGGAGACTTCAGGCTGAAGGCGCAAGGAACATAAGGAGTCAGCAGGCCGTTGAGTC
>NC_059632.1:9312110-9374575 GCF_020424385.1 Procambarus clarkii
ATCCATGCCATCCTGCCATACATGGCAGGATGTGCAGAATACCCCCGTTGAAAAGCAGAGGTGCACTAGGTACTCTGAGAGAGAATTCTATCAACATCAGAGGCCCGAGACTGTTCAACAAGCTTCCACCATACATAAGGGCCATAACTGGCCGACTTCTCACAGTGTTGAGGAGAGAACTATCAACATCAGAGGCCTAAGACTGTCCAATAAGCTTCCACTACACATAAGGGGCAAAACTGGCCGAACCCTCACTGTGTTCAAGAAAGAGAACTCGATAAGCACCTCCAAAAGATACCTGATCAACCAGGCTGTGATTCATACATCAGGCTGCGAGCAGCCGCATCCAACAGCCTGGTTGGCCAGTCCAGCAACAAGGAAGCCCTGTCGACGACTGGGCTGTGGGGACGCAAAGACCCGGAAACACCTCAAGGTAATCTCAAGGTAAGGGGACATTGCATTGGAATTGAGCTGTGTTGTTTACCATACCGTTCATTTTGTGAATATAATTTATTTTTTTATTTTTTAAATTGTTTATTTCGTTTTTTTAACTTTTTCTTATATTTAAGTGATGGAAACATGAGATCATTTAATGTTCCCAATTTTTTTATGGGAACATCCGATCATTTGAGAATGCATCGGACGAGGGAGTGGGGAATGCTGGGGAGGACGAGGGGACGGGGGAGTTGGAGATGGTGGGGGTCCAGGGGAATAGAAAATGATAGGGAGGACAAAGGGACAGGGGAGTGTTGGATGGCGGTAAGGACGAGGGGATTGGAGGAATAGTAGGGGACGGGGGCGGGGGAAATGGCAAGGAGAACTGGGAGAGAGGGGAAGGTTGCTGTGACTCAGCAACGTGTCGCCGGGTACAGCTGGTACATAAATATATGAATAAGTAAAATCCTGCTAGGAAAATTTCCCACAACTTTGTTGTCCAGGCTGCCTGTGAGGGGACATCCTCCACTACACCATGTTGTCCAGGCTGCCTGTGAGGGGACATCCTCCACTACACCATGTTGTCCAGGCTGCCTGTGAGGGGACATCCTCCACTACACCATGTTGTCCAGGCTGCCTGTGAGGGGACATCCTCCACTACACCATGTTGTCCAGACTGCCTGTGTGGAGACATCCTCCACTACACACAATTAGTTCTACTCCTTGCAGGGACACAGAAGCCTCCACTACCCTTACTGGGTGAGGGTGGAAGACGACAACATTCTCAGCTTCGATCAGGTGTGCACTAAAGCTTTCTTCTACCACAAAATGACCAGTCATACACTGTCAACATGTGGCAGACGTTAACCATAAATGTTTCATATAGATATACAGACAAAATAATTATTGGCATGTAGTGCTTCATGGTTTGACTCACCTGTAGTGCTTCATGGTTTGACTCACCTGTAGTGCTTCGTGGTTTGACTCACCTGTAGTGCTTCGTGGTTTGACTCACCTGTAGTGCTTCGTGGTTTGACTCACCTGTAGTGCTTCGTGGTTTGACTCACCTGTAGTGCTTCGTGGTTTGACTCACCTGTAGTGCTTCGTGGTTTGACTCACCTGTAGTGCTTCGTGGTTTGACTCACCTGTAGTGCTTCGTGGTTTGACTCACCTGTAGTGCTTCGTGGTTTGACTCGCCTGTGCTGCTTCATGGTTTGACTCACCTGTAGTGCTTCATGGTTTGACTCACCTGTAGTGCTTCATGGTTTGACTCACCTGTAGTGCTTCATGGTTTGACTCACCTGTAGTGCTTCATGGTTTGACTCACCTGTAGTGCTTCATGGTTTGACTCACCTGTAGTGCTTCATGGTTTGACTCACCTGTAGTGCTTCATGGTTTGACTCGCCTGTAGTGCTTCGTGGTTTGACTCGCCTGTGGTGCTTCGTGGTTTGACTCGCCTGTAGTGCTTCATGGTTTGACTCTCCTGTAGTGCTTCATGGTTTGACTCTCCTGTAGTGCTTCATGGTTTGACTCTCCTGTAGTGCTTCATGGTTTGACTCTCCTGTAGTGCTTCATGGTTTGACTCTCCTGTAGTGCTTCATGGTTTGACTCTCCTGTAGTGCTTCATGGTTTGACTCTCCTGTAGTGCTTCATGGTTTGACTCTCCTGTAGTGCTTCATGGTTTGACTCAACTGTAGTGCTTCATGGTTTGACTCAACTGTAATGCTTCATGGTTCGACTCAACTGTAGTGCTTCATGGTTTGACTCGACTGTAGTGCTTTATGGTTTGACTCAACTCTAGTGCTTCATGGTTTGATGCTTCCACTTGTTCTTCTACGTCTCTTATTTTCCTTTTTATTTAATGGTTAATACACGTTGGATTGGTGTGTGTGTGTGTGTGTGTGTGTGTGTGTGTGGTGGAGCAGTGCTCCAGCGTGACGAGGAGCCCAGGAGCTACACACTACCTACCTCACAACATGGGAGGCTCGAGACTGTTCTCCTCCACACTTGTGACAGTGTGCATCAGTGTTTATACATTTATATGTATATAAACGAACGTCAGAAGAGTATTAAGTAAGATCCGTGATGGTGTGGGGATCTCTCGTATAACGACTCGTCGTCAGAGTATTTAATCATCATATGACAGACACAAAACCACAAAATATCTGACATAAACAACGGAGGAGCGGCTGCCTCTGCAGGCAAGCTAATTAACGCAGCAGCTGATGGAGCCACAAAGACAACAAACAAACACCAGAGAAACAAAACACCACAAAATACAATTAGTACAAGAAAAAACCTGACGAGCCAACATTTTTGTATATAAAATATGGTCCATATATATATATATAATATATATATATATATATATATATATATATATATATATATATATATATATATATAATATATGTGTGTGTGTGTGTGTGTGTGTGTGTGTGTGTGTGTGTGTGTGTGTGTGTGTGTGTGTGTGTGTGTGTGTGTGTGTATCATAAATACACAGGGAAATGTACCCCCCTTCACAGTTATCCTCAGTTTGAGCTTCACTGCCTCTGACGTCACTCCTCCACCAGTTGAGTTGTGACGTCAGATTTTTTCTCATTCTTGTCCCTCTCCACACCCTTGAGGTGGTTGTGGGGGACCACACCCTTGAGGTGGTTGTTGGGGACCACACCCTTGAGGTGGTTGTTGGGGACCACACCCTTGAGGTGGTTGTGGGGGACCACACCCTTGAGGTGGTTGTGGGGGACCACACCCTTGAGGTGGTTGTGGGGGACCACACACTTGAGGTGGTTGTGGGGGACCACACCCTTGAGGTGGTTGTGGGGGACCACACCCTTGAGGTGGTTGTGGGGGACCACACCCTTGAGGTGGTTGTGGGGGACCACACCCTTGAGGTGGTTGTGGGGGACCACACCCTTGAGGTGGTTGTGGGGGACCACACCCTTGAGGTGGTTGTGGGGGACCACACCCTTGAGGTGGTTGTGGGGGACAACACCCTTGAGGTGGTTGTGGGGGACAACACCCTTGAGGTGGTTGTGGGGGACCACACCCTTGAGGCTGCTGTGGGGGACCACACCCTTGAGGTGGTTGTGGGGGACCACACCCTTGAGGTGGTTGTGGGGGACCACACCCTTGAGGTGGTTGTGGGGGACCACACCCTTGCGGCTGCTGTGAGGGACCACACCCTTGAGGTGGTTGTGGGGGACCACACCCTTGAGGTGGTTGTGGGGGACCACACCCTTGAGGTGGTTGTGGGGGACCACACCCTTGCGGCTGCTGTGAGGGACCACACCCTTGAGGTGGTTGTGGGGGGGACCACACCCTTGAGGCTGCTGTGGGGGACCACACCCTTGAGGTTGTGGTCCCTCACTGAGGCTCTACTCCAGTCACATCATGGGTCACCCTCGACCCTTCCGGAGCAGGACGGGTCACGTGCTCGGGGTCGCTCCAGCACCGCCCCTAAGAGTATGTGGCTCCTCGGGCATCCACCTTCCTCGGTAGTGAGAGTAGTGTGGCCACCACTGCTCCACTACCTTGGGACCACTGCTCACCTACCTTGGGACCACTGCTCCACTCTCTCCACCAACATTTATCAACATAGTGTCAATGGACATTAACGTCTTTTCAGATTAGCAGACAAAATAATGGCAGCACTCGGTGGCCGTGCTCTCAGGCGACAAGGTTAATAGTCACTACACTCACCAGTCGTCCTGTTGGAGGCCACACGCCTTGTCTGTACATCAACTCCCCTGGACTCGACCTACGGATTCCTTGGTTGCGTCGGAGGCACTTGACAAGTGATCCTCTGCATCTAACACGCCAACATCAGGCGGTGAAGTAATCACTGCCCTGTTCTGACCGAGGGCGTCCTGTTGGGCCTCACTACTGGCAGTCCCTGCGGCTCACAGACCCCCAGGGTAAGGCTGAGGAACACCACTGCATCACACCACATGTGTGATGCAGCAGCATCCTTCTCCCTCCCCGCAGAAGTAAGCAGGGAACAGATCCTGCGACATAATGACAGATGAATTAAGATAACAAGAACACAGACCAGTGATGATGAGTATGGGCAACCAATCACAGCCCAAGAAGTAAGGGGGCTATGAAAAAGGGTAAATAACTGTACCTGGTGAGGATGGAGTCACTTACGATATACTCAATGCACTGTGTGAAGTGTCTGGGAATCCACTACTCCACCAGAGCCCCCTCCCTGTCCAGCTCGTTGCTACCATGAGGTTGCTTGGTGGGCGGCTGCCGGAGTGTGATGCTCCTTGGGGCAGTCCCCCTGTCCTTTTGTAGCCTTGTGTTCCTGCTGCTGTCTTCACAAATTTTGCTGGACGTCTTTTCATTTTGTTTCGTTTTTCTCACCCCACGTCTCCTTTCTCGTTGTTATTTCCTGCTGACCTTGTGCCTGTTTTGATCATTCTTTTGGTCTTCTTTTGTTTTGACACCCAGGTGTTTGAGGAGTGTTACGGTGCCCTCTCCTATTTCTTTCGTTTGCCGGCTTAAAGAGTCATATCAGCTCTCCCTACTGATTCTCTGAGGTTCAGGGAGTCTAATGATATATGTGGCGACCAGACCGGCTGCCAGTTAAGGGAAGGAAGTTATATTATAAGTTGTAAATAAAGGAAAATTGGCGCCCTGTTATAAAATGAAACAGTATCCCCTACGGCAGATATGACCTTTTGGAAGGGACATTGCCGATCGCGGATTGGCCGACGTAGGTCGCGGGCGACAAATCAGGGCCCGCCATGACGTCACCGAGTGCCCCGGGCGGCGCCAACGTCAGAGTGGATCTGACCTGGGAAGCGACAGGACGCGCCTTGGTCTGCTCTCAAGGATTGGAGGCTCTGCAAGCCTTGTTCAGTGGATTGAGCTGGCCTTCGCAGCCCATCATAGTTATTGGAGACCCTGCGCTTCTGGGAAGCAAAAGAGGAACCAAGTTCAGTGAGCAGAGAAGTGCCAAACTTGGAAAATAGTCGGCGACGACGCTGGGCGGCGCCGCTGGCTGGACGTTGAGGTCTGGAAGGTGGGCGAGCAAGCCCAGCTGTGACTGGGGTCACATCCACTGAGAATCTTGGAAGGACGACACCGTGCCTAGGACAAGGAGCAACGCCTTGTGGGAGAGGCGAGGGTGGGGAGAAATAGTGATTAGCTCAGCGCCCATCGATGAACCAGGATTGGGGCAGCTGAATCTCAGGGATTGGAACGGCGACGACGCGAAGGCTTCACGACACCTGAGGACCTGTGGAACGTCCTGGATCGTCGAGGATCGACCCAAGGAAGCGTGGGAACCTCGCACCATCGAGGGATAGGCGTCGTGAGCCAGGAGTGTAAGGTAGATCATTTTTCCCTCCCATTACCCCCTTGTATGAGTAGGCTAGTTAGGCCACAATATTTACTTGTGTATGTGGCAGCAAGACTTTATTACTTTAATAGTAGAGTAGGCTGCAAAGCAGCTTGTGTCCAGGACTGTCAGAGAGGACAGTGTGTATGGATGGCAGGACAGTGAAGAAGAGGTGCCGACGTGGTGAAGAGGCCCTCCTGTGAGAGTGTGAGACTCCGGTCTTCCTGCCCATTTGAAGGAGTGTTGGAGGTCGTGGAAGAAGAGGCTGACGATCTCCAGACTCATTATCCATATTCCATATTCATGTATTACTTGTGATTGTGTGTGTGTGTTCATGTAATTTGCATCAGTAAATCCACACATTTTATTACTGTGTTTGAGTGTGCCTCCATTTATGATATTTCTCTATGAGCATACATTTCTGGCTACAAACAATATATAATACACCCACTGAACTGCATTGCTGGGGTGCAGATATAATAACCCAGCTGGCGACCTTGCTAAGAGGAAGATAGAGAAGACAGGCGGGAAAGGAGTTCCTGCAACCTTTTTTTTTGTCTGGCAGGCAAGGCTCAGGGAGGTTATGGTTATAAGGTAAGCCCGAGTCTTCCTTCACTCCCCCACGGGTCTAGGCCGGAACTGTTAACAGCAGTTTCCCCGTGTTTGACTGAAGGGCTTCCAGGGTGAATCAGTGGCACCCCTTTGTGGTGGAAGCAAAGACCTGCGGAGGTGGGCATTGTTGGTCCTCTCTTGTGTGACCAAGGAGACTCCGGTGAATCCAGGGAGTCGGAGGGGCTGAGTATTTGGGCCTTTGAGCCCCTAGCAGCCGAGTGTTAGCAGAGCCCCGGACCGCCCACCCCCACGTGACAGGAGGCATACTCTTGCACCCCGTAGAACTGTAGTACCCAACGTCTCGAGCGAGGGGAACCTTTTATTGTCAATCCCCCTTTCATCATTGAACCCGATCTCGACGAACTGACGGTTCTTAAGGTGGCGTTTGTGGGGTGTATACTCACGACGCACCCCTAGGTCGCCCCGGCTTGATCGACGATAGCTTCTTATTGGGTGTCTTGCCTCTAATTATGGCTCCATGGTGGATGTGGGGGCATATTCGTGAATGAGTTTCTTTTCGTATCTATGTTGATGAATGTTCCTCTTGTACCCTCTCAGGCTCGTGGGGTGGGCGACCAAGCCCCCGAGTTGGACTGTATTGGAAGACCGGGCTCTGTAGCCCCTGCTGCGTTGGGCCTCGACCTTGTTCCTCCTTTGACCCTTCTCACTACTTCCCTCGGCTTCCCTCCCTTCTCTGTGGTTGGGTCGAGCCCCAAGCCCCCAGTGGTGACCACCTCGTCCTCTGGCATGGCTCAGTCTCTAGTTGTGACTACTGCGCCTTTTATCCCGTCTCTGGGGGTTCTCAACGCCGTCCTCGACATGGCCACACTCGCTTGATTCCTTCCCGTGCTGATGCGTATCTGGCCTTGTTTGGTCCCACTTCATGGGCCAAATACTTTGATCTCCCTCTTGATTCTGCGCCTCCTGACGATTTCTCCCTTCATAGGCACCTTGTTGATTCCGTAGATGCCTGTGTTACTTTCCACCCCACCCGTCTCGGTGCACATGTCGTTGCTGCTCCTTCTCAGGATGCTGCCTCCCGCTTGGCCGCCTTGTCCTGCCTTGGCGAGACCCCTGTTCGTGTCTCCAAGAACGCTCGGTTGAATGCCAGTGTTGGCACTATTCTCCCACCCCATGTTGCTACCGGTGTTCGGAATCTCCTGGACTGCCACGAGGATATTCGTCATATCCTCGATGCCCAGGGCCATTCTGTCCTCCAGGTAGACACGTTTACTCGTCCCCCTCGTGGTCGTCGCCATCAACCCCTTCAGGTTGTAAAGATTACCTTTGATGGTAGGACCCTTCCGCCGTCTGTCATTATTACTGGTGCCAGGTGCTCCGTCCAGGAATACATTCTCTCTCCTCGACTCTGTGGTAAGTGCTGGAGGTTTGGGCATGGTGCCCTCTGCTGCTCTGGAACTCACTCTCTCTATCCTTTGTGTGGGGGCGTAGGTCACTCTAAGTCGGAGTGCACTTCTACCCAGGCTCGCTGCCTCAATTGCGGTGAGGCCCACCCCACCTTCTCCTGTGCGTGTATACATTACAAGCTTGAGGCAGCCGTCCTCGATTTGAAGCACCGGGAGCATTTATCTTTTCCTGAGGCGAGGCGCCAGATTCGTCATCTCCCACCTTATGCTCGTGTGTTGCGCTCTTCCTCTCCTCGTCCTTCCCACCTTCCTCAAACTCAAAGCCGTTTCCAGGCCTTGGACCCTGATACGCCCACCGCTCCCTCCTCTGTTCTATTGAGTTCTGTCCCATAGGGTCCTCCTCCTGGTCCTCTGTCTGGGGTTCCCTTCTTCCTGTCCGGTCTGTCATGTCTCCTGTCTTCTTCCGATCCTCCTTTCTATCCTTCTCCTCTGTCTAATGGCTCTCCACGCCGCCTGTCGGTACAGGCTGATGTCCATCGCTCTCCTCACTGCCGTCGTGTGTGCTCTCGTTCAGCTTCATCTGTTAAGCCGATGGAATCCGTTGCCCAGTACGTAGTTGCTGGGACACCTGTTTCTTTGAGTCAGAAGCGTAAGCCTGGCTCCTCTCCTTCCTCCTCCCCGGCGGGAAAAAAGGCTTCACTTTCTTCTTCGCCCCCTACTTCTGACTCTCTCTCGGTCTGTCCTCTCCCATTTCAGTGGTTACGCCCCCTGTTCCTGCTAAGGAGGTCTCTTTGGCTCCACCTCCTTCTCGTTTGGTGCCCTTGCTGAAGTGTATCCCCTTGTTTCTGTCCCTCCTGCTGCTGTCCTTGACCCTCGGTTATCCCCCCCCCCTCTTCCTCCTCCGGACCCTGCTCATCCGCCCCTGGTCGGTCCTCTAGCTACCTTCCCTCCTTCTTTACTCATTTTACCCATGCCCCCTAACCCTGACTTCGCTGACCCTGACCCTGATCTTCTTTAACGTGCTGTGTTCTTTTTTCGCCGTTGTTTCTTTGTTATTTTCTGTTGCTGTTCTTCCTCATCTTGTCGATGTCTATTCTTCAGTGGAACATTCGTGGTTATTACACCAATTTCCTAGAACTCCAGCTTCTGATTTCATGGTTTTCACCCCTTTGTGTCTGTCTCCAGGAGTCGATGCTTGGTGCTCGTCCTGGTCGTTTTCGTGGCTATTCCTTTCTCTTCCCCTCCCCCCCCCCCCTTCAGCTGTTGTTGGGGCTCCTAACTCTTCTGCTCTCTTGATTCACTCGGATGTTCCCTTTGTCCCCTTACTTTTTCCTTCGCCTCTCCATTGTTCTGCTGCTCGTATCTTTGTGAGGAAATGGTACACCGTTTGTTCCATTTATCTCCCCCCCGAGTGTCCCACTTTCTCTTCACGATCTTAAACACCTACTGGACTCCTTTCCAGAGCCTGTGCTCCTGCTAGGTGATTTTAGTTGTCGTCATTCCCTTTGGGGTGATGTTCTGACAAACTCCCGGGGTCGCCTTCTTGAGCCGTTCACCCTCACTTCTTCCCTGTCTCTTCTGAATTCTGGTGAGCCCACACATTTGGACTCTCGGACTCTTACCCTTTCCTGTCTTGACCTTTCTCTTTGCTCGTCTTCTCTTTACTTAGATTTCACGTTGCAGGTTCTTGATGACCTCCATGGCAGTGAAAATTTCCCCATCCTTGTTACCTTTTCTCTTTTCACCCTCCCCTCTCCTTCCCTAGGTGGTAGTTTGCTAAGGCAGACTGGAACCGATTTAACCTCAGTGCTGCTCTCTCTGACCTCTCCCTTCTGCCTCTCCTTTTTCATGACACCGTTTTCAAAGCTGCCCCCCTCTCTCTTCATCGCTCTTCCTCTCAGGGTCCATGGAAGTGCGTTCCCTGGTGGAATACAGACTGTGCTCGGGCTGTTTGCTGTAAGCGTGCAGCCTGAAAGAGACACCGCCGCCGGCAGATGGCCGATTCTTTTCTTTTATTTCAGAAGGCGAGTGCAGTGTCCCATTGGGCCATCCATATGGCTAAACGTAATTGTTGGGTATCTTATGTCTCCACCATTACATCTGAAACTCCTCTGCCGCAGATCTGGAAGCATATCCGCAAGATAGCGGGTGTAAGTTCATTCCCGATGTCTCACCGGTCCTTCACCTCCGTGGTACTCTTGTGGCGGACCCGTTGCAGGTCGCTACTGAACTGGGTTACCACTTTTCTTCTGTTAGCTCTTGTTTTCATCTTCCAAAATCTTTCCTTCTTCGTAAACCTGGCCTTGAATCTTGTCCTTTGGGTTTCTGTACTCATCTTCGCCTTCCCTATAACGATCCTTTCTCTCTCTCTGAACTTCGGTCTGCCCTGGCCCTCTGCGGGTCTACGGCGGCGGGCTCCGATGGCATTCATTATGAGACGCTTCGCCATCTCCCTTCGTGCATGTCTCAGTATTTACTGAGTCTGTATAATCGGATCTGGGAGCCGTCGTCAGTCCCTGAGGACTGGCTCGATGCTGTTGTCCTCCCTGTTTGCAAACCAGGGTCTCTGGGAACATCCCCTAAGGACTTTCGCCCTAATGCCCTCACATGTTGTGTCTGCAAACTCTTTGAACGTATGGTTAACATTCATCTGATATGGTTCTTGGAACACCATCACCTCTCCCCTTCTCAATTTGGTTTCCGCAAGTGCCGCAGCACAACAGATGTCCTGGTGAACTTGGAGGTCAATATTCGTCCTGCTTTTGCTGCGAAGACCTTCGTTGTTGCCGTTCTTTTTGACCTGGTAAAGGCTTACGACACCACTTTGCGATTTCATATTCTATCCCAGCTCATTCTTTTGGCCTTCGTGGTCATCTCCCTCTCTTTCTCCGCAGCTTCCTCGCTCGTCGTTCCTTTCGAGTGAGGCTTGGTACCGCTCTCTCTGCCTCTTTTCAGCAACACAAAGGAGTGCCCCAGGGTAGTGTTCCGAGCACTACTATTTTTCTGGTTGCCCTCAATAGTCTTCTTTCCTTTCTTCCTTCAGGCGTCTTCTCCGCTCTCTATGTCGATGATCTTACCCTTTGCTGTCAGGGTGATGATTCCCCTCTCCTACAACGCCGGCTTCAACTTGCGATTGATGCTGTGTCGTCTTGGGCCTCTGATCATGGCTTCAAGTTCTCTACTACTAAGACTTGTGCCATGACTTTTACTCAGAAACGGGTCGTTCTTCGTCCCTCTTTGTCACTTTATAGGCCTCCCCTCGTGTACAAAGATTCCGCGAAGCTTTTGGGGTTATTCCTTGACGCTCGTTTGTCTTGGTCTCCCCATATCTCTTACCTCCGTGTTGAGTGCTCTAAGGCCCTTACCCTCCTTCGGGTATTGTCCCATACTTCTTGGGGAGCAGATAGGTGCGCACTCCTCACTTTACATTTTTCTCTTGTCCTGTCTAAGTTCGATTATGGTTGCCCTGCTTACTTGTCTGCTTCTCCTTCTACTCTTCACTGTCTTGATGCTTTGCACCATACTGGGTTGCGCCTTGGTTCTGGTGCCTTTCGTTTGACTCTCTTCAAACGAAAGCTTGTATATTGACACTGGCTTCCTATCTCTCCGGGACCACCGTGATCGCTACTGTCTTCGCTATCTTGCCCGGTCCTTGCAACATCCTTCCTCTCGCCTCTGTCGTGTTTTAACTTTCATACCTCCTGCGGTTTCTGTTCCTCTTCACCACCTCCCTCTTTCTGTCCGGTTATCTCGCTTACAGGATCCTTTTCTGTTCATATTTCTAATATTTCTCCTCGTGTTGTTCCTTCTTTGCTTCCATGGAGAGTCCCTCTTCCGCAGTTTTGTACATTCTTGACCCACATCACTAAAGCTTTAACTCCTCCTACGGTTCTAAAACGTCTTTTCCTTGAGCACTTTTCTTCTCACTCTCGCTCCATTTCCATCTTCACCAATGGGTTAAAGTCTGCGGACGGTGTTGGTTACTCTTTTGTTTTTCCTGAGACATAAGGTAAGCGACACTTATATGTGTCGCTTACCTCCGGACTCTAGCATCTTCACAGCGGAGCTTTGTTATTCTTTATGCTCTTCGTCTCCTGCTTTTTTGTTGTCAATCTTCCTTTGTAGTTGTTGTTGACTCTCGTAGTGCCCTCATGGCTCTCGGGTCCTTTAATTCGTTTCATCCAGTGGTTGTCGAGATCCAGTATTGGCTGTTTCTTGTTCACAGTAAATTTAAGTTGGTTGAGTTTTGTTGGGTTCCCACCCATATTGGTGTCTCTTTAAATGAGCCTGCGGATGCTGCCGCCAGGGAAGCTGTCCGCTCCTGTCCAATTTCTCGTAAAGGTATTCCTTATTCCGACTTTTACCCGGTTATCCATTCCTCCATCCTTACCCGTTGGCAAGCTTGTTGGTCATCTGTTACTGGTAACACACTACATACTCTTTAAAAGTTGTGTGTTCTCGTAGCTGTCCTCTTACCACCGTAATCGGCTATGTGAAACGGCTCTGGCAAGGTTGCATATTGGCCATACTCGCTTAACTCATGGTCACTTGATAGAGCGCCGCCCTGCTCCTTATTGTCCTAATTGCATTGTCCCTCTTACGGTTGTGCATATCCTTGTTGAATGTCCTGACTTCCGGGACCAGCATGTGTCTTGTTTTCTGACCGTCCCCCGCGGTTGCTTGTCTCTCGATAGTATTCTTGGTGACTCGGATACTTTTGATATCGTTCGCCTTGTGCGTTTCTATTCTCGTATTGGCATCCTTGGTGATATTTAGCGCCCTCTGATTATCCCACACATTTGATGGTGCTACATAGCCTTCCCGGTTTAGTGCCTTCTTTCGATAATTACTTACTCCACCAGAGGTTATCTCCTTGGGAGGATGACTCATGCAGGATTATCATTTGAAATGACAACAAAAAAATCCAACATGATTCCACAAGAAAAGAGGCACAGGTATCTCTAGGAAATTTATAAAGAAGCCGGAAATGAACTAGCTCAAATCTACACTGACGGGTCATCTAATCCTGTCAATGGCAGGGTTGGTGCAGCATACACTGTAATTAAGAATAATGCTTTTCAATGCAAGTATGAAGAAAAATCATGTATTGAAAACTATGCCTCTTCAATGCAGGCAGAATTAACTGCCATCGTTATGGTGTTAAGATTCCTTGAACGAAACACTAATGGAGCAGTGATCTGCACTGATTCCAAAGCAGCACTCTAAAGCCTAAGTAAAAATCGGGCAGAAAATCTTGCGATAGTCTGTTACATGAACTCATGCTTGCTCTGAGGGTCAGTGCGTAAGGTGATGGAGTTCTAATTCAGTGGGGTTAGGCAAGGCCCGGCCCCCCAGGGAAAAAACAATTCCCAGAAAGTATTAATCACTGTAAATAGTCTACAATCTAGAGAGATTAACCCCCCACTATAACAAGGTAAGAAGAATACTCCGGTGAAATCTTAATTATATAATTTATTAACCCTAATACCCCCCCAAGCACAATCAATACCTTACCACCTCGATCATACATTATTTCCCTGAATCCACATAGGCAGGAGACGAGGGCTACAAAAAGCAGTTCTAGGGTTAAGGTTTACTTTTCTTAAGGGCAGAACACAACACTTGGTAACTTTACTCCCATGTGGTCCCAATAGGCCACCCCAGAGCACTTGGGGCTCAAAACACTGGTCTATAGGACACAACAATTTACTTAACACTAGTAACGGCGCGGTACATAAACAGCTACTTATCTTGGAAGTTACAGAATAAGGGGAACCTCTAGGATACTATTAGGAGAAAGCGCCAAGCCATTATGACTATAGAGCACTTGGAAGGGGTCAGGAGAATGATTTGGGATTTGACAAAGGGGGGGGGGAAGGAATGGTGCCCAATCACTCGGACGGTCGGGGATTACGCCGACCTGCATGAAGCGAGACTGCCGCTCTACCGTCCAGCCCAAGTGGTGGGGCATATAAGGGGAAGAGAGGAAAAGGGGAGTAACCAGCCACACGTCCAGACCGCTTGAACACTCAGTCGAGAAGGAAGCTAACTCCCCCATGCGTGGTTGCTACCGAGTCAGTTAACTGAGCGTACAGTAACAATTACTAGTCTTCCAAGACAAACCTTTACATGCTACTAAAGCTAGTATCTAGCTTTACATAATAATAATAATAATAATTTATTTTGGAACAGTACATACATAGTTGCAACGTTACAGTACAAACATTCTGTTAGATTTAAAGATAGAGGTAGTACATACAATACCTAAGCCTCTAGTACGCATAGCGTTTCGGGCAAACTTTATACTAATATTCAATTAGCACAATGCAGGACCAGCTCTGTGAGCAACAACGTTATTCCTACGTCTGGCAGGGAAGTGGAACCATCAACCAGGTTGAGCACTTATGGACTCGTGAAACATAAGTGTAATACTTAAATTCCTTCATAACCCAACCTTTCAATTAATATTCTATAATTTACTTAATAAAAACCTACACATAATCCCAAACAGTCAGGGCCTATCATTACAAATACAGAGAGTGCATGGTACCTGTAAGTATGTAAACAGAGGCGTTCCTTGGCAGTGCCAATTAAGGTGCCAGCTACGAACCCAGTGTCGTAACATATTTGCTGAAATTAAGAGAGCTGTAAGGGTACTAACCAACCAGGAAAAAGTCGTCAAGTGTCTGTGGATCCCCTCCCATGTTGGAATATGTGGAAATGAACGAGCAGATGTGCTGGCTGCTGAAGGTGACCATATTGAATACTTCATACCCAAGACTCTTCTACAAATTAGAGGTATTGTCAGGCAACATCACCGTGACAAGGTAACTAAGGAAAGGAGGATAGAACAAATCAGCGAATTTGTCCGATGGCACAACATGGTTGCAGCTGGCAATCCCAATCATAATGGACGAAGAGGAGGTGGCCGCGGGAGAGAATTAGTAATAACGAGAATCCGCCTTGGATACAAATATCCATGGAGATTCGAGATGGAAATAACAGTTGAGCAGCGAAGTTGCAGAATCTGTGATGAGAGTGACGGACACCGCCTTGATCACTATATAGGTGAATGTGAACACCTCAGAGACATTAGAAATATGTGTAGAATAATAAACCCCACATTGTTTGAGTTAGGAAAACACTGTCAAATATAGATACTGTTCTTAAATAATTCCCCCATTTTACACCCACAAGATAACGTAAGATTTTAAGGGTTGACAGATGTTAATCATCTTGTTTTCAGGAGCTGTTCACTTGAGACAGTTAAGCAAGTCCCAGCTGTGTCTGGGTACAAGAGACAGGATGAACAACCCAGCGGGTTTTCTTCCTATTGGGGAGTGTAGTACATGCTGCTCTGACGGTGTGTCCTTTCACTGGATGAGTGGCGCTGCCCAATAAACTCAGCCCTAGGGGCAAAATTTAAAAAAAAATACTAGCAGCGGATTCACCAGCCACTTCTAACTTATCTACCATCTCTAAGATGTTGCCAGCCGCACCTCTTGTGGTTTGGGCGGGTGGAGCCACCCTGGGGCGGGTAGAGGCACCCTGGGGCGGGTAGAGGCACCCTGGGGCGGGTAGAGGCACCCTGGGGCGGGTAGAGGCACCCTGGGCGGGCGGAGCCACCCTGGGCGGGCGGAGCCACCCTGGGCGGGCGGAGCCACCCTGGGCGGGCGGAGCCACCCTGGGCGGGCGGAGCCACCCTGGGCGGGCGGAGCCACCCTGGGCGGGCGGAGCCACCCTGGGGCGGGTGGAGGCACCCTGGGCGGGTGGAGCCACCCTGGGGCGGGTAGAGGCACCCTGGGCGGGCGGAGCCACCCTGGGCGGGCGGAGCCACCCTGGGCGGGCGGAGCCACCCTGGGCGGGCGGAGCCACCCTGGGCGGGCGGAGCCACCCTGGGCGGGCGGAGCCACCCTGGGCGGGCGGAGCCACCCTGGGCGGGTGGAGCCACCCTGGGCGGATAGAGCCACCCTGGGCGGGCGGAGCCACACTGGGCGGGCGGAGCCACACTGGGCGGGCGGAGCCACCCTGGGCGGGCGGAGCCACCCTGGGCGGGCGGAGCCACCCTGGGCGGGCGGAGCCACCCTGGGCGGGCGGAGCCACCCTGGGCGGGCGGAGCCACCCTGGGCGGGCGGAGCCACACTGGGCGGGCGGAGCCACCCTGGGCGGATAGAGCCACCCTGGGCGGGTGGAGCCACCCTGGGCGGGTGGAGCCACCCTGGGCGGGTGGAGCCACCCTGGGAGGGCAGAGCCACCCTGGGCGGATAGAGCCACCCTGGGCGGATGGAGCCACCCTGGGCGGGTGGAGCCACCCTGGGCGGGCGGAGCCACCCTGGGCGGAT
This sequence comes from Procambarus clarkii, assembly GCF_020424385.1. Classification (NCBI taxonomy): domain Eukaryota; kingdom Metazoa; phylum Arthropoda; class Malacostraca; order Decapoda; family Cambaridae; genus Procambarus; species Procambarus clarkii. Next base: position 9,328,217 of record NC_059632.1, read on the forward strand.
AGAGCCACCCTGGGCGGATAGAGCCACCCTGGGCGGGTGGAGCCACCCTGGGCGGATAGAGCCACCCTGGGCGGGTGGAGCCACCCTGGGCGGGTGGAGCCACCCTGGGCGGGTGGAGCCACCCTGGGCGGGCGGAGCCACCCTGGGCGGATAGAGCCACCCTGGGCGGGTGGAGCCACCCTGGGCGGGTGGAGCCACCCTGGGCGGGTGGAGCCACCCTGGGCGGGCGGAGCCACCCTGGGCGGATAGAGCCACCCTGGGCGGATAGAGCCACCCTGGGCGGATAGAGCCACCCTGGGCGGGTGGAGCCACCCTGGGCGGGTGGAGCCACCCTGGGCGGGCGGAGCCACCCTGGGCGGGTGGAGCCACCCTGGGCGGGCGGAGCCACCCTGGGCGGGCGGAGCCACCCTGGGCGGATAGAGCCACCCTGGGCGGATAGAGCCACCCTGGGCGGATAGAGCCACCCTGGGCGGATAGAGCCACCCTGGGCGGATAGAGCCACCCTGGGCGGATAGAGCCACCCTGGGCGGATAGAGCCACCCTGGGCGGGTGGAGCCACCCTGGGCGGGCGGAGCCACCCTGGGGCGGGCGGAGCCACCCTGGACAACCAGCATAAACACATCATTGTTAACCTATAATTACTGGACAAATGGAATGAGCTTCAGGAGAGGATAAGTTTTAAAGTGGATATGATTGAGGCTATAGTTCGTGAGTCGTAGTATTAGACGAACGACAGGTGAAAAGGCGTGGCCCATGAGCTGGTGCCCGGCCCTGCAGACCAATACACACGCATCATACACACAAACAAGAACAAACGATCGTACCGCAAGATACGAACCTGCTCCAATATAGACGTCAATACGGCAGCCGCAGGACCTGGCTCCACCCTAACTTTTCCCACATTCCTTTCACGCTGGAGAAAGTGAGGATGATGTGTAGTAATAGATGCTTGCTCTCTCTCTCTCTCTCTCTCTCTCTCTCTCTCTCTCTCTCTCTCTCTCTCTCTCTCTCTCTCTCTCTCTCTCTCTCTCTCTCTCTCTCTCCCCCCCATCTCCCTCTCACTTCTTTTATTATTTTTTGTAAACAAAGACTAGGGTTCATAAGGACTGTCGTATAACGTGCTTAGTGAAACTGCAAGCAAGACCTGTTATCCTCTCTCAGCTCATCTGAAGCCTGTTCATAGGAACTCACTAATTTTATGAGCCTATTATATGCACCATTAAAAATAACCTTTATTCATTAATTATCAGTCATATAAGGAACAGGATGAGCCTGTAGCCAGCTGTGCCACAGCCTTCATGTGATCAATTGACCTGCTCTCCCGTTTATCAAGCTGCTAATTGAATAAGTTCCAGTTGCGAGTCAGCCTAGGAGTGAATGATCGCTGGAGTGATGTTCTTGAGAAAGGCATTTCCAGTATTAAAGGTTGAGAGCCTAGTGCTACGGGTGGCAACTACTGGTTGTCCACGGAGTTGGGTCAGGTTCGGAAGTTTGAGAATGTTGGCCGTGTATATAACAGTATGACCACCAACGTCACGACGGTATTGCTGGCTCTTAGGTTCAGACCGTTCCCACCAGACTTGGGGGAGTTCTCCCCGGAGCCAGGGGACTGGTGGGAAGGCAGTGGGTCGCTGTGGTGTACCTGGCCCCTGATTCCCCTCGTGTATAAAATAGTCCTCCTTCCCCACAATCACGGAATGCAAGAAGAAATTCTGAATGTGCAGAATGGACTGCTGATGGGGTCCTCTTGCTCCTCGCGTTGACTGTGTGCGCCTGGCATTCCCAGCTGGAACAACCACCCACGATAAAGTGATATGGTTCGAACGACTTTCTAAAGATTTTTCCAAAACAGTACTCGATTTAGTCGGCCTTGGGGTAACATCCCTTTACATCTATGTGTCACGCAAGCAAGAAGATATCATCACTCGACTGGTTGAAGGTACGATTGGTAATCATACCAGAGAAGACATCATCAATCGCCTTACAAAATTTAAGGAATATCTTGTTACCAGTTTTCCCAAAGAGTTTCCTGTTGATAGAGCTTATAATCTTGAAAGGATCTACAAGGCAAGACGAATATATAAGGACGGTGAACCTCGCAACAGGAAGCAAAGCAAACAAGCAAAGATACAGAAGAAATTGACTGGTTTAAAGAGAAAATTATTGAATTGGAAATTAAAATAAAAACATTAGAGACAAATCTGGCCGGTGATAGTGGTGAAGTGAGTCATGCCAGCGATAGTGATAGTGTAAATACTCCCAGCACCAGTAGTGATGCGAGTGGTAATGTTGCAGCTGTTGAGGCTACTCCACCCAACCCTACAGTACATGAGTGTAAATCTCCATGGGAAATGGTGTTAGTCATTGATCCCTCACTGACACCCCCCACTAGATCATGATGAAACCCTTGAGGTGGTTACAAATAGAGCGTTTAGGAAAACACCAACTGCTACTCTGGTGAAATGCATCCTAAGCAAAAGTAATATTACTCAGTACACACGAGACAAAGTTGGTTATGATGTACAAGTGTTTAACAAGCTTAAATGTTACCTTAATTCCCTTGATACCTAACCATGGCTCATCAAACAAAAACAATTAAATTTCTTTCTTGGAACATTCGAAGTGTTTATTTTCGGATAAATGAGGTAATATTGTATGCTAAAATGAGAGACGTGGATGTGATGTGTTTACAGGAACCATATACGTCCACAACTATCAAGAAGGTCCCACCCAGGATACCTGGGTATATAGCATACAACAACAGTATTGGAACTGGTTTACTCACGTATGTTAAGAGTGGATTAATAAGTAATCTAATTAAAAATCATAGGAGTGATAGTATACATTATCAAAAATTCAAATTACAAACTGCAAATAGGCATTTCCTACTGTATAACATATATGGAGGATGTAGTGTACTTAAAGCAGACCTGCTACCGACACCTACAGGTAACACAGCTATGTTATGTATGGGTGACTTTAATGCTCGTCACACTGCTCTTGGTGACGTTCAGTGTAACAATAATGGAAGCGTCTTCTTGAAATATCTTACTATTCATAATATTACTGTGTATGATACTGATAAACAGACTCATGTATTGGGGGGGTAGGCTAGATTATGTGATTGGATACAGCCTAGCATATAGCAACGTCAACGTTAAGCTCATCCCAGAACTAGTAAGTGATCATTTTGCAATATATTGTGAATACAATGTAGCGGATATTAGGTCCAATCCTCATCCTAGGGTTAGAATTAATAGTCCACACAATCTTAAACCACACTTTAAGGCTTATGTACATAAGTGGTACACTGGATATTCACCTGTATCAGTGGACCACTTTTACAATGATCTTGTCAGTATCATTACCGGTTATTATGATACCTGGGTTAAATTAAGGAAAAAAAAGAACACTCGTTCTTCTTCATGGACAGAGGATCCTATTATTATTGCAGAGCGAGCTAAAGTGCTTCAGCTGCTGGCTCTTATAAACGAGACAAACAGCTGACAATTTACTTGCATTCCTCAATGCCAACAGAGATTTTCGGGAGCTTAAGGGTGACGTTAAGGACCTGCCCGAACGCTTTGCGTAATAGTGGCTTTAGGCATTGTATGTACTAGCTCTATCTATAAATATATCAATTTTTGTAAAACCTCTTGTATGTATGTACTTTACCTGAATAAACATTTATTTATTTATTTATTACATACATTGGGAACAATTCCTACAAGGTATCAATAGAACCACAAAATTATCGGAAATGTGGAATAAAATTAAAAACATTACCAAACCTTCAGCCCCAGTTCAGCTTCATCATACTCCTGCAGAATATGCTGACATGCTCTTAGCTCAATGGTCTAGTGTGTCATAAATTTCTTCCTTGCCCCCAGATATACAGCAGCATTTAAACAATACCAACATTAACAGAATTTTTAATATTGAAATGGCACGTTCCTCAGCAGATTTAACGGTTCAGTTTGCTATAATCCCTTTTGAATTGACATCAGCATTAAGGAAACCTAAACAAACTGCCCCTGGTGAGGATGGTATAACTTATAACATCTTGAGCTTACTGAATGATGTCCCTAGCCACCCTCTGCTTAACCTCTATCAAATGAGCCTTTCACAAGGTATCTTGCCAAAGAAATGAACACAGTCTCATAGTACCAATTCTTAAATCTAACTCTCAAAAATTCAGACCCATTTCCCTTACATCTTGCATGTGTAAAGTCTTGGAGAGAATTGTTCTTAATCGTTTCATGATTCAGGTCAAAGAAAAACTGGCTCCGAACCTATATGGGTTCATGCCCAAGTGTAGCACACAAACGTGCTTTGCTAAATATTTTGTACACTCCCAGGATGGGATACAGGGAGCCTTTTTTTTTTTTACTTAAAGTTAGCATTCGATGTAGCGAATGGCGAAATAATATTTGAGCAACTTGCTGAATTTGGAATCAAAGGTAATCTTCTGAGTTGATACAGAGTTACCTATCCAACAGGCGGGCTTGTGTCCTATTTTAAGGAGTTAAAAGTACAAGAACAGATGCATTCGAACTAGGCACACCTCAAGGTCGTATCCCAAGCCCTATGTTCTTTAATATACTTGTGCACAAACTTATCCATAACATACCTGTACAACCTAATAAAACTGTTATATGTTATGCTGATGATATTCGTATTATGGCACACAGTAAACCAAGGCTACAAGTATTATATCCTAGAACTGTCAGAATTGTTAACATGAGAAAGGACCTAAAATTCCATTCAGCCTATGGAATATTTGATGGCTCCGCACCTCTGATGGTGCTTTACTTCCGCAACTTTACTGATGGCTCTGTGCAGTTAGGCACTGGCAGAACAGGTTGTGCATGTGCAATATATAAAGGGTATGAAATGATGATGTCTAGGACACAGAGCTGAACAACTGGGCAAGCACGACACAGACCGAGCTATTGGGCATTTATCTAGCCACTGAATACCTTAAGCTCAATGGTGGTTCGCTCTTGATGGGAGCGAACTTGTGCATTCATTCAGAGATATTCTGTGACTCTAAAAGTGCTCTGCAGTCCATAAATAACCCATCACAATGTATGTCTGAAGCAGCTTGTAATATTAAATGGAATGTAATTTTTGGCAATGATAATAACTATTGTATAAAATTTGTGTGGATCCCATCCCATGTTGGAGTTGGAAAACATGACTTTGTAGATCGATTGGCCAATGAGGCTTGCAGGAAAGAAAAGAATGATTATGACTTTGGACTATCTAATGCAATTATTAGTAACATACAAATTGAAGAAATTAATTCAGATTTAGAAGAACTATGAAATGCCCAGAGACCTGAAAGCTGCAGTATTAAAAGCTATGACAACTTTTGTAATAACTGGTATTTGTATGGTCAGCACAGTAACCGGACCAGGCAATGTGATGTAGTCATTGCGGTAATGCACCTTGGCTATAGACACTTCTGGCAGGTTAGTGAGGCTGAGCCACTACCAGAGTATTCAGATTGCAAACTCCGTGACAAACCTTTAATGCATTCACTAGAATGTCTGTCTATTGTTGAATGTGAAACCGTAAAAGATTTTAGACCTCCTGGCCTCTTGTACCACCAACTGTGTAACTATTTCATTGACTCAGGTGTTCTGGACGACATCCTAACAATTTATCCAAAATTTGCTTGTCCATTTTAAAGAATGAAGAACAATTTTATTTATGTTCTGAACTGCATCACTTATGAACCCATCCCTCCCCTTGTGTGGCAGTGCACAACTGAAAGTTGTTTTCACATATTCATACATTAAAATATTGGTTGTAACCATGATATATATGTGCTTCAGCCTACAGTTTAGACCTATTGTCTTGTGTATGACCCTCTGTCCTCTGTGACAGTGAATGCCATCATTATCCTCACTTTATTAAGATTTAATTGAAATCCTCAGATTAGGTAAAATTGTAATTAATTTTGTCAATAAAGATGTTACTTATAATAGCCAGACTTGGTCAAGACTAGAGATAAACCTTCTTGCCCGTCTCTCCACTTTGTCCAACAGTGTGATGAATGATGGGGGGGATCCAGGAAAGGGCTGCATACTCTTGATGGGAGCGAACTTGTGCTTCATATAAGGTTTTGCCGCCTTTGGTGTCAAAGAGGTGTGAGATGCGCCGTTTAGCTGTAAGTTTCCTGGCTATGAACTCTAGTTTTGCCTCCCATTTGCAAGCCTGTCCGATTTGCAATGTGCAGTCTCTCTCCCCCCGCCCTCTCCCCTCCCCCTCTCCCACTCTCCCCCTCCCCCCTCTCTCCCTCTCTTCCTCCCCCCTCTCTCTCTCTCACTCCCCCCTCTCTCTTGGAAAGTTCTTGAACTCTCTCTAATTCCCAACCCGTCCTCAGACAGTCCATTCCATCCAGCGGGCGATCCCAAAGACGCATTCATAAATTTTATAATGCTGTTCATTCAAAATAGGAATTTTCTCAATTATTAATTAATATTATATGATATTTCAATATTGTACATATTTAGGCATTGTTTAGGTTTGGTGTTTAGGTTCTGTTGGCGATTATTTGTATTTGCAGTACGTGGGTGAAGCATTTACAGCGTTGTGGTTCGAACAAAAGTCGTCAGTTCGACTTCAGTTGTTTCGGAAGCGTCCAAACGTCATCAGTTGTGAGTCGAGTGTAAACCGTTTTTCATTCATAAACAGCGGGGTTTGGCGGGTGCATGGAATGAACTTTGGGTCTTCGTTTAGAAGACGGGATGCTAAATTCGTGAAGATTGAACTGAAGCTCTTTGGCTATAGCATGATCTGTGTAACCTGTTAGCAGGCTAGGCTGGTTAAAGCGGCGGCCGACTCCCAAGATCCATTCATTAAGATCCATTCTGTAGACAATCGACCTGATAATGGTCCAGGACGGACCGAAACGTCGTCGTCTTCTCATTTTCTGGTGTGTGGTTTAGTCTTAATATCCAGCCCGTCTTCATAAACAAAAACCCAAAGTCCATTCCATGCACCCGCCATGCACTTCTGGAACAAGTGCCTCACCGACGAAGGTTGTTCGAACCACAACGCTGTAAATGCTTCACCCACGTACTACAAATACAAATAATCGCCAACAGAACCTAAACACCTACCCTAAACAATGCCTAAATATGTACTGTATCGTAATATCAAATAATATTAATTTATATTTGAGAAAATTCCTATTTTGAATGAACAGCATGTTAAAATTTCTGAATGCATCTTTGGGGTCGACCGCTGGATGGAATGGACTAGGTCTGAAGATGGGATGATTGGTACACTACTGGCCACTGGATGGGTATGTTGATACACAACCGCCAATGGATTGGTATGTTGGTGGACAGCCGCCCACTGGATGGGTATTGGGTTCCACCGTCCACTGGATGGGTATTGGGTTCCACCGTCCACTGGATGGGTATTGGGTTCCACCGTCCACTGGATGGGTATTGGGTTCCACCGTCCACTGGATGGGTATTGGGTTCCACCGTCCACTGGATGGGTATTGGGTTCCACCGTCCACTGGATGGGTATTGGGTTCCACCGTCCACATTATAGGTATGGGGTACACTACCTCCCAAAGGATGCGTTTGGGATACTCTCTCGTCCACAGCATGGGTATGGATCCACTGCTTCCCACGGGATGGGTATGGGAACACAACCGCTCACAGGACGGGTATGGGGACACTACCGCTCACAGGACGGGTATGGGAACACTACCGCTCACAGGACGGGTATGGGAACACTACCGCTCACAGGACGGGTATGGGGACACTACCGCTCACAGGACGGGTATGGGGACACTACCGCTCACAGGACGGGTATGGGAACACTACCGCTCACAGGACGGGTATGGGACACTACCGCTCACAGGACGGGTATGGGAACACAACCGCTCACAGGACGGGTATGGGAACACAACCGCTCACAGGATGGGTATGGGGACACTACCGCTCACAGGACGGGTATGGGGACACTACCGCTCACAGGACGGGTATGGGGACACTACCGCTCACAGGACGGGTATGGGACACTACCGCTCACAGGACGGGTATGGGGACACTACCGCTCACAGGACGGGTATGGGACACTACCGCTCACAGGACGGGTATGGGGACACTACCGCTCACAGGACGGGTATGGGGACACTACCGCTCACAGGACGGGTATGGGACACTACCGCTCACAGGACGGGTATGGGGACACTACCGCTCACAGGACGGGTATGGGAACACTACCGCTCACAGGACGGGTATGGGGACACTACCGCTCTCAGGACGGGTATGGGGACACTACCGCTCACAGGACGGGTATGGGACACTACCGCTCACAGGACGGGTATGGGGTTGCATTACAGTTGAACTAAACATTGGCCATGTTTGAAAGAAGACTTTATGTATAAAGTCTAGAGTGAAGACGCGTGTGAGCGGGGCGAGGCCTCAGGTGGCCCAGCACGAGGGTAACAATGGCGCCTCTGATCAAGGCAGTTAGTGGTGTTGACAATCAAGGCATTCCCTCCCACCCCCTCCCAGCCTTACCCCCACTTCCCTCCCACACCATCTCCTCTCCCGTCATAGTCACGACTGGTTATTGAAAGAGAGGAGAGGGACAGGTGTGGGAGGGGGAAAGTTCCTTTCCAATTCCTCTTCATCTTTCTCCCCTTTACTCTTATCTCTTTTCCTCCTCTTGTATTCTTTCTCTGTGTATGTCGGGTGTGGGGTTGGGTGGGGGATGGGGGTGTCCCTGGAAACACAAACCGAAACTGTCTCTATTTTCCGCTTGTTACAACTTGTAATAAAGTTGTTACATCTTGGCTTAACGTGTTTATGACGTATTAGAACGTTGTTACAACTTGCTATATTGGTTGTTATAACTGGTTAGGTGGTGTTAAAACTTGTTCGAACGTTGTAGCAACGTCGTAGTTTAGGTGTGTGTTTGGCGGGTTAGGACCTGTTGCGTGACACAGGTGCCTCTGGCTGGTGGGACGGGGGGGGGGGGGGGTAGGAATGGCAAGGGGAGGAAGGGAGGGAGGTTTTGATGAGGTGTCGTATTGAGAAGAGGAAGAGGGGGGAAAAGTTTTAAGGAAAAGATAATGAACAAATGATGGGGAGAGGGGGTGTGGTGATGGGGGGAGAGAGGGGGTGTGGGGGTGTGGTGAAGGGGAGAGAGAGGGGGGTGTGGGGGTGTGGTGAAGGGGAGAGGGGTATCTTGTGGTTATCTTGAGATGATTTCGGGGCTTTATTATCCCCGAAGCCCGGTCCTCGACCACGCCTCCTTTTATGTTACACACCTCCAGGAAGCAGCCCGTAGCAGCTGTCTAACTCCCGGGTACCTATTTACTGCTAGGTGAACAGGCGCATAAGGGTAAAAGAAATTCTGACCATTTGTTTCTGCCTCCACCGAGGATCGAATCTGGAACCTCAGGACTACGAATCCCGACCCTGTCCACTCGGCTGTCAGGCCCGTAAGGTTAGGGGATACGATCATGTTCGGGGATGTAAAACTATCATGTTTGGAGGTGTAGTCTATCATGTTCGGTGGTGCAGTACTATCATGTTTGGAGGTGTAGTCTATCATGTTTGGTGGTGCAGTACTATCATGTTTGGAGGTGTAGTACTATCATGCTCGGTGGTGTAGTACTATCATGTTCGGTGGTGTAGTACTATCATGTTTGGAGGTGTAGTCTATCATGCTCGGTGGTGTAGTACTATCATGTTTGGAGGTGTAGTCTATCATGTTCGGTGGTGTAGTACTTTCATGTTTGGAGGTGTAGTCTATCATGTTTGGAGGTGAAGTACTATCATGTTTGGAGGTGTAGTCTATCATGTTCGGTGGTGTAGTACTATCATGCTCGGTGGTGTAGTACTATCATGTTTGGAGGTGTAGTACTATCATGTTTGGAGGTGTAGTACTATCATGTTTGGAGGTGTAGTCTATATCATGTTCGGTGGTGTAGTACTTTCATGTTTGGAGGTGTAGTCTATCATGTTTGGAGGTGTAGTACTATCATGTTTGGAGGTGTAGTACTATCATGTTTGGAGGTGTAGTCTATCATGTTTGGAGGTGTAGTACTATCATGTTTGGAGGTGTAGTACTATCATGTTTGGAGGTGTAGTACTATCATGTTTGGAGGTGTAGTTCTATCATGTTTGGAGGTGTAGTTCTATCATGTTTGGAGGTGTAGTACTATCATGTTTGGAGGTGTAGTACTATCATGTTTGGAGGTGTAGTCTATCATGCTCGGTGGTGTAGTACTTTCATGTTTGGAGGTGCAGTCTATCATGTTTGGAGGTGTAGTCTATCATGTTTGGAGGTGTAGTCTATCATGTTTGGAGGTGTAGTACTATGATGTTTGGAGGTGTAGTACTATCATGTTTGGAGGTGTAGTACTATCATGTTTGGAGGTGTAGTCTATCATGCTCGGTGGTGTAGTACTATCATGTTTGGAGGTGTAGTCTATCATGTTTGGAGGTGTAGTACTATCATGTTTGGAGGTGTAGTACTATCATGTTTGGAGGTGTAGTACTATCATGTTTGGAGGTGTAGTACTATCATGTTTGGAGGTGTAGTACTATCATGTTTGGAGGTGTAGTACTATCATGTTTGGAGGTGTAGTCTATCATGCTCGGTGGTGTAGTACTTTCATGTTTGGAGGTGCAGTCTATCATGTTTGGAGGTGTAGTCTATCATGTTCGGTGGTGTAGTACTATCATGTTTGGAGGTGTAGTCTATCATGTTTGGAGGTGTAGTACTATCATGTTTGGAGGTGTAGTACTATCATGTTTGGAGGTGTAGTACTATCATGTTTGGAGGTGTAGTACTATCATGTTTGGAGGTGTAGTCTATCATGCTCGGTGGTGTAGTACTTTCATGTTTGGAGGTGCAGTCTATCATGTTTGGAGGTGTAGTCTATCATGTTCGGTGGTGTAGTACTATCATGTTTGGAGGTGTAGTACTATCATGTTTGGAGGTGTAGTACTATCATGTTTGGAGGTGTAGTCTATCATGTTCGGTGGTGTAGTACTACAAACATGATAATGTTTGGAGGTGTAGTACTATCATGTTTGGAGGTGTAGTACTATCATGTTTGGAGGTGTAGTACTATCATGTTTGGAGGTGTAGTACTATCATGTTTGGAGGTGTAGTACTATCATGTTTGGAGGTGTAGTCTATCATGTTCGGTGGTGTAGTACTACAAACATGATAATGTTTGGAGGTGTAGTACTATCATGTTTGGAGGTGTAGTACTATCATGTTTGGAGGTGTAGTACTATCATGTTTGGAGGTGTAGTCTATCATGTTTGGAGGTGTAGTCTATCATGTTTGGAGGTGTAGTCTATCATGTTTGGAGGTGTAGTCTATCATGTTTGGAGGTGTAGTACTATCATGTTTGGAGGTGTAGTACTATCATGTTTGGAGGTGTAGTCTATCATGTTTGGAGGTGTAGTACTATCATGTTTGGAGGTGTAGTACTATCATGTTTGGAGGTGTAGTACTATCATGTTTGGAGGTGTAGTTCTATCATGTTTGGAGGTGTAGTACTATCATGTTTGGAGGTGTAGTACTATCATGTTTGGAGGTGTAGTCTATCATGCTCGGTGGTGTAGTACTTTCATGTTTGGAGGTGCAGTCTATCATGTTTGGAGGTGTAGTCTATCATGTTCGGTGGTGTAGTACTATCATGTTTGGAGGTGTAGTACTATCATGTTTGGAGGTGTAGTACTATCATGTTTGGAGGTGTAGTCTATCATGTTCGGTGGTGTAGTACTACAAACATGATAATGTTTGGAGGTGTAGTACTATCATGTTTGGAGGTGTAGTACTATCATGTTTGGAGGTGTAGTCTATCATGCTCGGTGGTGTAGTACTTTCATGTTTGGAGGTGCAGTCTATCATGTTTGGAGGTGTAGTCTATCATGTTCGGTGGTGTAGTACTATCATGTTTGGAGGTGTAGTACTATCATGTTTGGAGGTGTAGTACTATCATGTTTGGAGGTGTAGTCTATCATGTTCGGTGGTGTAGTACTATCATGCTCGGTGGTGTAGTACTATCATGTTTGGAGGTGTAGTACTATCATGTTTGGAGGTGTAGTACTATCATGTTTGGAGGTGTAGTCTATCATGTTTGGAGGTGTAGTCTATCATGTTCGGTGGTGTAGTACTTTCATGTTTGGAGGTGTAGTCTATCATGTTTGGAGGTGTAGTACTATCATGTTTGGAGGTGTAGTACTATCATGTTTGGAGGTGTAGTCTATCATGTTTGGAGGTGTAGTACTATCATGTTTGGAGGTGTAGTACTATCATGTTTGGAGGTGTAGTACTATCATGTTTGGAGGTGTAGTTCTATCATGTTTGGAGGTGTAGTACTATCATGTTTGGAGGTGTAGTACTATCATGTTTGGAGGTGTAGTCTATCATGCTCGGTGGTGTAGTACTTTCATGTTTGGAGGTGCAGTCTATCATGTTTGGAGGTGTAGTCTATCATGTTCGGTGGTGTAGTACTATCATGTTTGGAGGTGTAGTCTATCATGTTTGGAGGTGTAGTACTATCATGTTTGGAGGTGTAGTACTATCATGTTTGGAGGTGTAGTACTATCATGTTTGGAGGTGTAGTCTATCATGCTCGGTGGTGTAGTACTTTCATGTTTGGAGGTGCAGTCTATCATGTTTGGAGGTGTAGTCTATCATGTTCGGTGGTGTAGTACTATCATGTTTGGAGGTGTAGTACTATCATGTTTGGAGGTGTAGTACTATCATGTTTGGAGGTGTAGTACTATCATGTTTGGAGGTGTAGTCTATCATGTTCGGTGGTGTAGTACTATCATGCTCGGTGGTGTAGTACTATCATGTTTGGAGGTGTAGTACTATCATGTTTGGAGGTGTAGTACTATCATGTTTGGAGGTGTAGTACTATCATGTTTGGAGGTGTAGTCTATCATGTTTGGAGGTGTAGTCTATCATGTTTGGAGGTGTAGTCTATCATGTTTGGAGGTGTAGTCTATCATGTTTGGAGGTGTAGTACTATCATGTTTGGAGGTGTAGTACTATCATGTTTGGAGGTGTAGTCTATCATGTTTGGAGGTGTAGTCTATCATGTTTGGAGGTGTAGTACTATCATGTTTGGAGGTGTAGTACTATCATGTTTGGAGGTGTAGTACTATCATGTTTGGAGGTGTAGTTCTATCATGTTTGGAGGTGTAGTACTATCATGTTTGGAGGTGTAGTACTATCATGTTTGGAGGTGTAGTCTATCATGCTCGGTGGTGTAGTACTTTCATGTTTGGAGGTGCAGTCTATCATGTTTGGAGGTGTAGTCTATCATGTTCGGTGGTGTAGTACTATCATGTTTGGAGGTGTAGTACTATCATGTTTGGAGGTGTAGTACTATCATGTTTGGAGGTGTAGTACTATCATGTTTGGAGGTGTAGTCTATCATGTTCGGTGGTGTAGTACTACAAACATGATAATGTTTGGAGGTGTAGTACTATCATGTTTGGAGGTGTAGTACTATCATGTTTGGAGGTGTAGTACTATCATGTTTGGAGGTGTAGTACTATCATGTTTGGAGGTGTAGTACTATCATGTTTGGAGGTGTAGTCTATCATGTTCGGTGGTGTAGTACTACAAACATGATAATGTTTGGAGGTGTAGTACTATCATGTTTGGAGGTGTAGTACTATCATGTTTGGAGGTGTAGTACTATCATGTTTGGAGGTGTAGTACTATCATGTTTGGAGGTGTAGTCTATCATGTTCGGTGGTGTAGTACTATCATGCTCGGTGGTGTAGTACTATCATGTTTGGAGGTGTAGTACTATCATGTTTGGAGGTGTAGTACTATCATGTTTGGAGGTGTAGTCTATCATGTTTGGAGGTGTAGTCTATCATGTTCGGTGGTGTAGTACTTTCATGTTTGGAGGTGTAGTCTATCATGTTTGGAGGTGTAGTACTATCATGTTTGGAGGTGTAGTACTATCATGTTTGGAGGTGTAGTCTATCATGTTTGGAGGTGTAGTACTATCATGTTTGGAGGTGTAGTACTATCATGTTTGGAGGTGTAGTACTATCATGTTTGGAGGTGTAGTTCTATCATGTTTGGAGGTGTAGTACTATCATGTTTGGAGGTGTAGTACTATCATGTTTGGAGGTGTAGTCTATCATGCTCGGTGGTGTAGTACTTTCATGTTTGGAGGTGCAGTCTATCATGTTTGGAGGTGTAGTCTATCATGTTCGGTGGTGTAGTACTATCATGTTTGGAGGTGTAGTCTATCATGTTTGGAGGTGTAGTACTATCATGTTTGGAGGTGTAGTACTATCATGTTTGGAGGTGTAGTACTATCATGTTTGGAGGTGTAGTCTATCATGCTCGGTGGTGTAGTACTTTCATGTTTGGAGGTGCAGTCTATCATGTTTGGAGGTGTAGTCTATCATGTTCGGTGGTGTAGTACTATCATGTTTGGAGGTGTAGTACTATCATGTTTGGAGGTGTAGTACTATCATGTTTGGAGGTGTAGTACTATCATGTTTGGAGGTGTAGTCTATCATGTTCGGTGGTGTAGTACTACAAACATGATAATGTTTGGAGGTGTAGTACTATCATGTTTGGAGGTGTAGTACTATCATGTTTGGAGGTGTAGTACTATCATGTTTGGAGGTGTAGTACTATCATGTTTGGAGGTGTAGTACTATCATGTTTGGAGGTGTAGTACTATCATGTTTGGAGGTGTAGTACTATCATGTTTGGAGGTGTAGTGTAGATAGTAACGTTGTATAAGTCTACATGTAAGAATGTCATTTTCCTTATTGACGTAATTATTTTGCTGTCACTCTCTCTCTATTGGTGGGATGGGGGTGGGGGGGCTGCAATCTGACCTTCAACTGCTCAATGATGTGTAACCATCATCATCTAATTACACTGATACGCTGGATATAGAGATAAATATACGTTTATAATGAGAGAGAGGAGCGAGACGCAGGTATCAAATAGGATATATATATATATATATATATATATATATATATATATATATATATATATATATATATATATATATATAAAGAATACAGGAAACAGCAAGGAGGCTTTTTGCGCTAAACGAGGATCTTTTGCGATCTAAACGAGGAGGATATATATATATATATATATATATATATATATATATATATATATATATATATATATATATATATATATATATATATTTTGGTAGCAGTCTTTCCTGTAGACATATATTATTAAATATGACCGAAAAAGTAAGATTAATAATTCTAACACGAATTTTCTCAATCTTTCGTACATTATGCTTCACTGTTGGAGGTAAATCAAAAATCACTTCTCCAAAATTCATTTTTATTTCTAGTCTGACGCGACACGGGCGCGTTTCGTAAAACTTATTACATTTTCAAAGACTTCACAAATACACAACTGATTAGAACTTGCGTTTCCCTGATTTTATATCTACATTTGAGTGAGGTGGGAAGGGTGATGTGGCATTACATTTGAGTGAGGTGGGAAGGATGATGTGGCATTAACACAAGACAGAACACTAGAGGATATTAATAGGGTATTAAAAGTATCAACACAAGACAGAACAGAAACAATGGGTATTGAATAGAAGTGTTTGTAGAAAGCCTATTGGTCCATATTTCTTGATGCTTCTATATTGGAGCGGAGTCTTGAGGTGGGTAGAATATAGTTGTGCAATAATTGGCTGTTGATTGCTGGTGTTGACTTCTTGATGTGTAGTGCCTCGCAAACGTCAAGCCGCCTGCTATCGCTGTATCTATCGATGATTTCTGTGTTGTTTACTAGGATTTCTCTGGCGATGGTCTGGTTATGGGAAGAGATTATATGTTCCTTAATGGAGCCCTGTTGTTTATGCATCGTTAAACGCCTAGAAAGAGATGTTGTTGTCTTGCCTATATACTGGGTTTTTTGGAGCTTACAGTCCCCAAGTGGGCATTTGAAGGCATAGACGACGTTAGTCTCTTTTAAAGCGTTCTGTTTCGTGTCTGGAGAGTTTCTCATGAGTAGGCTGGCCGTTTTTCTGGTTTTATAGTAAATAGTCAGTTGTATCCTCTGATTTTTGTCTGTAGGGATAACGTTTCTATTAACAATATCTTTCAGGACCCTTTCCTCTGTTTTATGAGCTGTGGAAAAGAAGTTCCTGTAAAATAGTCTAATAGGGGGTATAGGTGTTGTGTTAGTTGTCTCTTCGGAGGTTGCATGGCTTTTCACTTTCCTTCTTATGATGTCTTCGATGAAACCATTGGAGAAGCCGTTATTGACTAGAACCTGCCTTACCCTACAGAGTTCTTCGTCGACTTGCTTCCATTCTGAGCTGTGGCTGAGAGCACGGTCGACGTATGCGTTAACAACACTCCTCTTGTACCTGTCAGGGCAGTCGCTGTTGGCATTTAGGCACATTCCTATGTTTGTTTCCTTTGTGTAGACTGCAGTGTGGAAACCTCCGCCCTTTTCCATGACTGTTACATCTAGAAAAGGCAGCTTCCCATCCTTTTCCGTCTCGTAAGTGAAACGCAGCACGGAACTCTGCTCAAATGCCTCCTTCAGCTCCTGCAGATGTCTGACATCAGGTACCTGTGTAAAAATGTCGTCAACATACCTGCAGTATATGGCCGGTTTCAAGTTCATGTCGACTAAGACTTTTTGCTCGATGGTACCCATGTAGAAGTTTGCAAACAGGACACCTAGGGGAGAACCCATGGCGACCCCATCTACTTGCTTATACATGTGCCCATCCGGGCTCAAGAAGGGTGCCTCTTTAGTACAAGCTTGGAGTAGTTTCCTCAGAATACTTTCTGGCATGTCAAGAGGAGTACAGGCTGGATCACGATACACTCTGTCGGCTATCATTCCGATTGTCTCGTCCACAGGTACGTTGGTAAACAGCGATTCTACGTCCAACGAGGCTCTTATCCCTGTGGCCCGTGCGCCCCGCAGTAAGTCCACAAATTCCTTTGGAGACTTCAGGCTGAAGGCGCAAGGAACATAAGGAGTCAGCAGGCCGTTGAGTCGCTTCGCCAATCTGTACGTGGGTGTGGGTATCTGGCTAATGATTGGCCGAAGTGGGTTTCCAGGCTTGTGCGTCTTGACATTTCCATACGCATATCCAGGTTTATATTCCCCAATGATCTTTGGCAGGTGGAGTCTGGATTTCTTGGCGTTCACAGTTTCGATCAGTTTGTTGACCTTTGCTTTTAATTCGGCTGTAGTGTCCTTCGTTACCCTTTGGAACTTAGTTTGGTCAGAGAGTATGATGTTCATTTTCGCCAGATATTCGTCTTTTTTAAGAATGACATATATTGGCGACTTGTCACCTCTCCTGACAACTATCTCCTTGTTCTCACGAAGGCTTTTAGCTGCCGCTCTAAGCTCGGGGGACAGTATGGTGCTTCTGTAGTTGCCTCGATTCTTTCCTCCTTCTGCAATAAGTTCTGCTTGTAAGGTATCTTTGGTAGTGACCTTCTTTTGTGTCTCGAGGTCGAATATGTCGTCCAACAGAATTTCCAACTCCACTTTCCGGGCCATTTCACTCGGTCTGGACATAACATGACAGTTTATGCCCAGATTTAGGAGAGTGACTTGGTCCTCAGTGAGGTTAATTCCTGCAAGGTTCAGGAAGCCATCTCTTGGTCGTGGAATTGCCATAGGTCCTCCATATAATGTTGTTAGTTTCTTGATAATCCTTGTTTCAGTGCTGAGGTGATGTTGGTCTGTGAGGATGTCGAGGTGTTGTTCAATGCGGGTACGGATACTATGGTCGATGTTGCTATTTCTCCACTCGTTTGTAGCATGAAGCAGTTGCGTTTTGTTGTCTTTGATTTCATTCTCTGCCTTGTATATCTGATCACGAATCAGACCAAGAGATGGCTTCCTGAACCTTGCAGGAATTAACCTCACTGAGGACCAAGTCACTCTCCTAAATCTGGGCATAAACTGTCATGTTATGTCCAGACCGAGTGAAATGGCCCGGAAAGTGGAGTTGGAAATTCTGTTGGACGACATATTCGACCTCGAGACACAAAAGAAGGTCACTACCAAAGATACCTTACAAGCAGAACTTATTGCAGAAGGAGGAAAGAATCGAGGCAACTACAGAAGCACCATACTGTCCCCCGAGCTTAGAGCGGCAGCTAAAAGCCTTCGTGAGAACAAGGAGATAGTTGTCAGGAGAGGTGACAAGTCGCCAATATATGTCATTCTTAAAAAAGACGAATATCTGGCAAAAATGAACATCATACTCTCTGACCAAACTAAGTTCCAAAGGGTAACGAAGGACACTACAGCCGAATTAAAAGCAAAGGTCAACAAACTGATCGAAACTGTGAACGCCAAGAAATCCGGACTCCACCTGCCAAAGATCATTGGGGAATATAAACCTGGATATGCGTATGGAAATGTCAAGACGCACAAGCCTGGAAACCCACTTCGGCCAATCATTAGCCAGATACCCACACCCACGTACAGATTGGCGAAGCGACTCAACGGCCTGCTGACTCCTTATGTTCCTTGCGCCTTCAGCCTGAAGTCTCCAAAGGAATTTGTGGACTTACTGCGGGGCGCACGGGCCACAGGGATAAGAGCCTCGTTGGACGTAGAATCGCTGTTTACCAACGTACCTGTGGACGAGACAATCGGAATGATAGCCGACAGAGTGTATCGTGATCCAGCCTGTACTCCTCTTGACATGCCAGAAAGTATTCTGAGGAAACTACTCCAAGCTTGTACTAAAGAGGCACCCTTCTTGAGCCCGGATGGGCACATGTATAAGCAAGTAGATGGGGTCGCCATGGGTTCTCCCCTAGGTGTCCTGTTTGCAAACTTCTACATGGGTACCATCGAGCAAAAAGTCTTAGTCGACATGAACTTGAAACCGGCCATATACTGCAGGTATGTTGACGACATTTTTACACAGGTACCTGATGTCAGACATCTGCAGGAGCTGAAGGAGGCATTTGAGCAGAGTTCCGTGCTGCGTTTCACTTACGAGACGGAAAAGGATGGGAAGCTGCCTTTTCTAGATGTAACAGTCATGGAAAAGGGCGGAGGTTTCCACACTGCAGTCTACACAAAGGAAACAAACATAGGAATGTGCCTAAATGCCAACAGCGACTGCCCTGACAGGTACAAGAGGAGTGTTGTTAACGCATACGTCGACCGTGCTCTCAGCCACAGCTCAGAATGGAAGCAAGTCGACGAAGAACTCTGTAGGGTAAGGCAGGTTCTAGTCAATAACGGCTTCTCCAATGGTTTCATCGAAGACATCATAAGAAGGAAAGTGAAAAGCCATGCAACCTCCGAAGAGACAACTAACACAACACCTATACCCCCTATTAGACTATTTTACAGGAACTTCTTTTCCACAGCTCATAAAACAGAGGAAAGGGTCCTGAAAGATATTGTTAATAGAAACGTTATCCCTACAGACAAAAATCAGAGGATACAACTGACTATTTACTATAAAACCAGAAAAACGGCCAGCCTACTCATGAGAAACTCTCCAGACACGAAACAGAACGCTTTAAAAGAGACTAACGTCGTCTATGCCTTCAAATGCCCACTTGGGGACTGTAAGCTCCAAAAAACCCAGTATATAGGCAAGACAACAACATCTCTTTCTAGGCGTTTAACGATGCATAAACAACAGGGCTCCATTAAGGAACATATAATCTCTTCCCATAACCAGACCATCGCCAGAGAAATCCTAGTAAACAACACAGAAATCATCGATAGATACAGCGATAGCAGGCGGCTTGACGTTTGCGAGGCACTACACATCAAGAAGTCAACACCAGCAATCAACAGCCAATTATTGCACAACTATATTCTACCCACCTCAAGACTCCGCTCCAATATAGAAGCATCAAGAAATATGGACCAATAGGCTTTCTACAAACACTTCTATTCAATACCCATTGTTTCTGTTCTGTCTTGTGTTGATACTTTTAATACCCTATTAATATCCTCTAGTGTTCTGTCTTGTGTTAATGCCACATCATCCTTCCCACCTCACTCAAATGTAATGCCACATCACCCTTCCCACCTCACTCAAATGTAGATATAAAATCAGGGAAACGCAAGTTCTAATCAGTTGTGTATTTGTGAAGTCTTTGAAAATGTAATAAGTTTTACGAAACGCGCCCGTGTCGCGTCAGACTAGAAATAAAAATGAATTTTGGAGAAGTGATTTTTGATTTACCTCCAACAGTGAAGCATAATGTACGAAAGATTGAGAAAATTCGTGTTAGAATTATTAATCTTACTTTTTCGGTCATATTTAATAATATATATATATATATATATATATATATATATATATATATATATATATATATATATATATCCTCCTCGTTTAGATCGCAAAAGATCCTCGTTTAGCGCAAAAAGCCTCCTTGCTGTTTCCTGTATTCTTATCGTA
The DNA here is from genome assembly GCF_020424385.1 of Procambarus clarkii. Lineage (NCBI taxonomy): Eukaryota > Metazoa > Arthropoda > Malacostraca > Decapoda > Cambaridae > Procambarus > Procambarus clarkii. Next base: position 9,348,672 of record NC_059632.1, read on the forward strand.
ACCAACACACAAGAGGTGCGTAAGATCAACAACATGACTGAGCCCCATCACAAACGCCATTAAACCCGCAACCCGTTTTCTGTGTTCTCAAAGCGAGCAGCATCCACCTCCACAACATAATGCACACATGAGACAAAGCATTATTACCGCTGACTCGATATTGCGTGTTGGCGGAGTGGCCCACTCAGCGTACTCGTGGTAATTAACAGCCTAAAATTCTGATTACTTAGAGCGGCGCGGTTCTGTCTCTCAATTATTCCCTTGGCCGCCCTCGCCATTATGAGAGAGCCGGGTACACCAACGTCCGCACGCTGTGTAATGTTCAGTGTCAACCCTCACGACAGAGTAGGTGTGTACCTTGTACTTTGTACTAGTGTGGTGGAGTACCTTGTACACTGTACTAGTGTGGGGGAGTACCTTGTACACTGTACTAGTGTGGTGGAGTACCTTGTACTCTGTACTAGTGTGGTGGAGTACCTTGTACTCTGTACTAGTGTGGGGGAGTACCTTGTACTGTACTAGTGTGGTGGAGTACCTTGTACTGTACTAGTGTGGTGGAGTACTTACTCTGTACTAGTGTGGTGGAGTACCTTGTACTCTGTACTAGTGTGGGGGAGTACCTTGAACTCTGTACTAGTGTGGGGGAGTACCTTGAACTCTGTACTAGTGTGGGGGAGTACCTTGAACTCTGTACTAGTGTGGGGGAGTACCTTGAACTCTGTACTAGTGTGGGGGAGTACCTTGTACTGCACTAGTGTGGTGGGATACCTTGTACACTGCACTAGTGTGGTGGGGTACCTTGTACACTGCACTAGTGTGGTGGGGTACCTTGTACACTGCACTAGTGTGGTGGGGTACCTTGTACACTGCACTAGTGTGGTGGGGTACTTTGTACACTGCACTAGTGTGGTGGGGTACCTTGTACACTGCACTAGTGTGGCGGGGTACCTTGTACACTGCACTAGTGTGGCGGGGTACCTTGTACACTGCACTAGTGTGGCGGGGTACCTTGTACACTGCACTAGTGTGGCGGGGTACCTTGTACACTGCACTAGTGTGGCGGGGTACCTTGTACACTGCACTAGTGTGGCGGGGTACCTTGTACACTGCACTAGTGTGGTGGGGTACCTTGTACACTGCACTAGTGTGGTGGGGTACCTTGTACACTGCACTAGTGTGGTGGGGTACCTTGTACACTGCACTAGTGTGGCGGGGTACCTTGTACACTGCACTAGTGTGGCGGGGTACCTTGTACACTGCACTAGTGTGGTGGGGTACTTTGTACACTGCACTAGTGTGGTGGGGTACCTTGTACACTGCACTAGTGTGGTGGGGTACCTTGTACACTGCACTAGTGTGGCGGGGTACCTTGTACACTGCACTAGTGTGGCGGGGTACCTTGTACACTGCACTAGTGTGGTGGGGTACCTTGTACACTGCACTAGTGTGGTGGGGTACCTTGTACACTGCACTAGTGTGGTGGGGTACCTTGTACACTGCACTAGTGTGGTGGGGTACCTTGTACACTGCACTAGTGTGGTGGGGTACCTTGTACACTGCACTAGTGTGGTGGGGTACCTTGTACACTGCACTAGTGTGGTGGGGTACCTTGTACACTGCACTAGTGTGGTGGGGTACCTTGTACTCTGTACTAGTGTGGGGGAGTACCTTGTACTCTGTACTAGTGTGGGGGAGTACTGTGTACACCGCACTAGTGTGGGGGAGTACTGTGTACACCGCACTAGTGTGGGGGAGTACTGTGTACGCCGCACTAGTGTGGGGGAGTACTGTGTACGCCGCACTAGTGTGGGGGAGTACTGTGTACGCTGTACTAGTGTGGGGGAGTACCGTGTACGCTGTACTAGTGTGGGGGAGTACCGTGTACGCTGTACTAGTGTGGGGAAGTACCGTGTACGCTGTACTAGTGTGGGGGAGTACCGTGTACACTGTACTAGTGTGGGGGAGTACCGTCTACACTGTACTAGTGTGGGGGAGTACCGTCTACACTGTACTAGTGTGGGGGAGTACCGTCTACACTGTACTAGTGTGGGGGAGTACCGTCTACACTGTACTAGTGTGGGGGAGTACCGTGTACACTGTACTAGTGTGGGGGAGTACCGTGTACACTGTACTAGTGTGGGGGAGTACCGTGTACACTGTACTAGTGTGGGGGAGTACCGTGTACACTGTACTAGTGTGGGGGAGTACCGTGTACACTGTACTAGTGTGGGGGAGTACCGTGTACACTGTACTAGTGTGGGGGAGTACCGTGTACACTGTACTAGTGTGGGGGAGTACCGTGTACATAATATGAAGCGTTATCTTACTAGATTTCCCTGGAACACGACCTGCCAATCAATTTCGATCTAGTGTCGATACTACTGCTGGGTTAGGAGGGAACAGTTAAGGATGTAGTGACAGGTCACTCCCAGGGCCCCTAACCCGCTGTGGAGGCGTGCTGGGCTGGGCCGGTTCTGCTGCTTCATATCCAACCCGTTCTCGCACTTTCGTACAGTCAATATTGACTTATTAAATAAGTGCATATGTGACATACTAATTTATTGTGAATATTTTAGTTTACCTTGAAAAGCTTCATAGAAAACACTGACCTGACCTAACCTTCTTAGTATGTTAAGATAAGCATCTTATTGCTTCGTAATTACAATTATTACTTAACCTATACCTATAATAGGTTAAGTAATAATTGTAATTACGAAGCAATAAGATGCTTATCTTAACATACTAAGAAGGTTAAGTAAGGTCGGTGTTTTCTATGAAGCTTTTCAAGGTAAACTAAAATATTCACAATAAATTAGTATGTCACATATGCACTTATTTAATAAGTCAATATTGACTGTACGAAAGTGCGAGAACGGGTTGTCATATCAGCAGAAGCGGACAACTTCTGCATGACTCCTGTGAGGAGGCAGAGAGCTTGCCCCGCCCACACCACGTGGTAAGGCTTGGCCTACTAGTGTCCCCTGGAACACTGTCCGCTAATTGACGATGTGACGATAATCTGAAATAGAGCAGTGGCTATTCTGGCTGCTGGTGCGCCACTAGCACATAAAAATAAAGAAGTAAAATAAAGTCAATAAGACTGCTTGTCTCCTCTACACTGTGAGAACTGCAAGTTAAACAAAGAGAATAAACACTTAAAACATTGAATATAACAAAAATGACTTTATAAACAAACAAAACAAAGCCCCTTTATCCACTTGGGTAAAACACAAATTACAAGAGAAATATACACATGTGAAAGTTACTTTAATGGCAAAGGTTCAATTAATATGTTTGTACAGAAGCTGCACGAGTCTACCGACACCCGGGGGAGCGGGAGTAGGTGTTGCCGCTGAGAGCACGAAGTGTATTCTGAGGACTGGACGCCTGTGAGCTTCTTATATATGAGCCAGGCCAGCACAGATGGCGCAAATGTTGTGGGTAACCATCGGCCGGCAGGTAAACAAGCAGTTAGTGTTTGGTCGACCTTTGAGTGGCGTCTGAGCCTCTGCCCAGACAGCAGGTGTCTGGGTGTCCCGGGTACTGGAGGGTGGGGGGGGGGGGGGGTTTGTCTAGACACTGAGGTTTGAGCACGTATTGTTGTTGATGTTGATTCCTTATGTTGCAGCATGCAGATACGTTGAGGAATAAGGTAGTAAAGGGAACAGGCAGGATCTACTGCCTAAGCAGGAGATTACCGTAACGGTTAAGAACTGGGTACCCAGTTACTGTTAGGTGAACAGAAGCGAACAGTTAAGGATTGAACCAGGTCAATTTTCCCTGGCCTCGATTCGAACGCAGATCATATCGGTAGCAAAGCGCGGGGCGGGAGTGCTGCCACCATGGGGAGAGAAGACACACATTCGATGTTCGGTGACCGTTGTTCTCGACCGAAGGTGTGTTACTACTTGATTCCTGGTCAAAACTGACGCAGTTTCCTGGGACAAAGAAGTGAGAGAAACTTTGTGGAAACGTGCGCGTGATCTGTGCCCCAACCTGGCAACACAAGCTTAGAGAACACCGTAAAGCTGGAATATAGCGAAATGGAAAGGCTCACTCAGAGATTCCAGGAAATACTAAGGAAACCTGCGAGATTTCTGGATCACCAGCGAAACAAAACATTGGGAGATTCCGAGACTCGAAAAATAAACTTCCAGGATATCTGGAAACGGAAAAATGTCGAAGACATGACTTCTTTAAAGGCTAAAGTAATTAAGTTGAACCCACAAGATATCGTTTAAATATTAAGAGGAACCTTCCTGGAACATGAACCAAACATTACACATATAACAGCAGGACCACACACCTAGGGAGCGGACCAGCGATACTCGGGAGGCAATACAAACACCTCTTGCATTTACCACTTGTTGCATACTGAGGATACATGTGTGTGTTGCTGGATACTGAGGATACATGTGTGTGTTGCTGGATACTGAGGATACGTGTGTGTTGCTGGAAACTGAGGATACATGTGTGTGTTGCTGGATACTGAGGATACGTGTGTGTTGCTGCATACTGAGGATACATGTGTGTGTTGCTGGATACTGAGGATACGTGTGTGTTGCTGGATACTGAGGATACATGTGTGTGTTGCTGCATACTGAGGATACATGTGTGTGTTGCTGCATACTGAGGATACATGTGTGTGTTGCTGCATACTGAGGATACATGTGTGTGTTGCTGGATACTGAGGATACGTGTATGTGTTGCTGCATACTGAGGATACATGTGTGTGTTGCTGGATACTGAGGATACGTGTGTGTTGCTGCATACTGAGGATACATGTGTGTGTTGCTGCATACTGAGGATACATGTGTGTGTTGCTGCATACTGAGGATACATGTGTGTGTTGCTGGATACTGAGGATACGTGTGTGTTGCTGCATACTGAGGATACATGTGTGTGTTGCTGCATACTGAGGATACACGGGTGTTGCTGCATACTGAGGATACACAGGTGTTGCTGCATACTGAGGATACATGTGTCTGTTGCTGGATACTGAGGATACGTGTGTGTTGCTGCATACTGAGGATACATGTGTGTGTTGCTGGATACTGAGGATACGTGTGTGTTGCTGCATACTGAGGATACATGTGTGTGTTGCTGCATACTGAGGATACATGTGTGTGTTGCTGCATACTGAGGATACATGTGTGTGTTGCTGGATACTGAGGATACGTGTGTGTTGCTGCATACTGAGGATACATGTGTGTGTTGCTGGATACTGAGGATACGTGTGTGTTGCTGCATACTGACGATACATGTGTGTGTTGCTGCATACTGAGGATACATGTGTGTGTTGCTGCATACTGAGGATACATGTGTCTGTTGCTGGATACTGAGGATACGTGTGTGTTGCTGCATACTGAGGATACATGTGTGTGTTGCTGGATACTGAGGATACGTGTGTGTTGCTGCATACTGAGGATACATGTGTGTGTTGCTGCATACTGAGGATACATGTGTGTGTTGCTGCACACTGAGGATACATGTGTGTGTTGCTGGATACTGAGGATACGTGTGTGTTGCTGCATACTGAGGATACATGTGTGTGTTGCTGGATACTGAGGATACGTGTGTGTTGCTGCATACTGACGATACATGTGTGTGTTGCTGCATACTGAGGATACATGTGTGTGTTGCTGGATACTGAGGATACATGTGTGTGTTGTTGCATACTGAGGATACATGTGTGTGTTGCTGGATACTGAGGATACACGGGTGTTGCTGCATACTGAGGATACATGTGTGTGCTGTTGCATACTGAGGATACATGTGTGTGCTGTTGCATACTGAGGATACATGTGTGTTTTGTTGCATACTGAGGATACACGGGTGTTGCTGGATACTGAGGATACACGTGTGTTGCTGGATACTGAGGATACACGTGTGTTGCTGGATACTGAGGATACACGTGTGTTGCTGGATACTGAGGATACACGGATGTTGCTGGATACTGAGGATACACGGGTGTTGCTGGATACTGAGGATACACGGGTGTTGCTGGATACTGAGGATACACGGGTGTTGCTGGATACTGAGGATACACGGGTGTTGCTGGATACTGAGGATACACGTGTGTTGCTGGATACTGAGGATACACGTGTGTTGCTGGATACTGAGGATACACGGATGTTGCTGGATACTGAGGATACACGGGTGTTGCTGGATACTGAGGATACACGGGTGTTGCTGGATACTGAGGATACACGGGTGTTGCTGGATACTGAGGACACACGTGTGTTGCTGGATACTGAGGACACACGGGTGTTGCTGGATACTGAGGATACACGGGTGTTGCTGGATACTGAGGATACACGGGTGTTGCTGGATACTGAGGATACACGGGTGTTGCTGGATACTGAGGATACACGGGTGTTGCTGGATACTGAGGATACACGTGTGTTGCTGGATACTGAGGATACACGTGTGTTGCTGGATACTGAGGATACACGGGTGTTGCTGGATACTGAGGATACACGGGTGTTGCTGGATACTGAGGATACACGGGTGTTGCTGGATACTGAGGATACACGTGTGTTGCTGGATACTGAGGATACACGTGTGTTGCTGGATACTGAGGATACACGGATGTTGCTGGATACTGAGGATACACGGGTTATGCTGGATACTGAGGATACACGGGTGTTGCTGGATACTGAGGATACACGGGTGTTGCTGGATACTGAGGATACACGGGTGTTGCTGGATACTGAGGATACGTGTGTGTTGCTGCATACTGACGATACATGTGTGTGTTGCTGCATACTGAGGATACATGTGTGTGTTGCTGGATACTGAGGATACATGTGTGTGTTGTTGCATACTGAGGATACATGTGTGTGTTGCTGGATACTGAGGATACACGGGTGTTGCTGCATACTGAGGATACACGGGTGTTGCTGGATACTGAGGATACATGTGTGTGTTGTTGCATACTGAGGATACATGTGTGTTTTGTTGCATACTGAGGATACACGGGTGTTGCTGGATACTGAGGATACACGTGTGTTGCTGGATACTGAGGATACACGTGTGTTGCTGGATACTGAGGATACACGGATGTTGCTGGATACTGAGGATACACGGGTGTTGCTGGATACTGAGGATACACGGGTGTTGCTGGATACTGAGGATACACGGTGTTGCTGGATACTGAGGATACACGGGTGTTGCTGGATACTGAGGATACACGGTGTTGCTGGATACTGAGGATACACGTGTGTTGCTGGATACTGAGGATACACGTGTGTTGCTGGATACTGAGGATACACGGATGTTGCTGGATACTGAGGATACACGGGTGTTGCTGGATACTGAGGATACACGGGTGTTGCTGGATACTGAGGATACACGGGTGTTGCTGGATACTGAGGACACACGTGTGTTGCTGGATACTGAGGACACACGTGTGTTGCTGGATACTGAGGACACACGGGTGTTGCTGGATACTGAGGACACACGGGTGTTGCTGGATACTGAGGATACACGGGTGTTGCTGGATACTGAGGATACACGTGTGTTGCTGGATACTGAGGATACACGGGTGTTGCTGGATACTGAGGATACACGGGTGTTGCTGGATACTGAGGATACACGTGTGTTGCTGGATACTGAGGATACACGGGTGTTGCTGGATACTGAGGATACACGGGTGTTGCTGGATACTGAGGATACACGGGTGTTGCTGGATACTGAGGATACACGTGTGTTGCTGGATACTGAGGATACACGTGTGTTGCTGGATACTGAGGATACACGGATGTTGCTGGATACTGAGGATACACGGGTTATGCTGGATACTGAGGATACACGGGTGTTGCTGGATACTGAGGATACACGGGTGTTGCTGGATACTGAGGATACACGGGTGTTGCTGGATACTGAGGATACACGTGTGTTGCTGGATACTGAGGATACACGGGTGCTGCTGGATACTGAGGTACAGTGTTGGTGAACCTGGAGACACGCTGATAACAAAATAGTCAGGTCATTGTCTCTCTCATCTCTGTAAAGTCTGAACTCGTGAATGGCGTATTAGAGGTCAGGAAAGACGTGTGTGTAGTGTAGGAGATTCGCCGTTGTCCAGTCAGAAGTCGCCCAGTCAGCTGTCGTCCAGTCAGCCGTCGTCCAGTCAGCTGTCGTCCAGTCAGCTGTCGTCCAGTCAGCTGTCGTCCAGTCAGCTGTCGTCCAGTCAGCCGTCGTCCAGTCAGCCGTCGTCCAGTCAGCCGTCGTCCAGTCAGAAGTGATCCAGTCAGCTGTCGTCCAGTCAGCTGTCGTCCAGTCAGCCGTCGTCCAGTCAGAAGTCGTCCAGTCAGCCGTCGTCCAGTCAGCCGTCGTCCAGTCAGCCGTCGTCCAGTCAGCCGTCGTCCAGTCAGCTGTCGTCCAGTCAGCTGTCGTCCAGTCAGAAGTCGTCCAGTCAGCTGTCGTCCAGTCAGCCGTCGTCCAGTCAGCTGTCGTCCAGTCAGCCGTCGTCCAGTCAGCCGTCGTCCAGTCAGCTGTCGTCCAGTCAGCCGTCGTCCAGTCAGCTGTCGTCCAGTCAGCCGTCGTCCAATCAGCTGTCGTCCAGTCAGCCGTCGTCCAGTCAGCTGTCGTCCAGTCAGCCGTCGTCCAGTCAGCTGTCGTCCAGTCAGCCGTCGTCCAGTCAGCTGTCGTCCAGTCAGCCGTCGTCCAGTCAGCTGTCGTCCAGTCAGCTGTCGTCCAGTCAGCTGTCGTCCAGTCAGCTGTCGTCCAGTCAGCCGTCGTCCAGTCAGCTGTCGTCCAGTCAGCTGTCGTCCAGTCAGCTGTCGTCCAGTCAGCTGTCGTCCAGTCAGCTGTCGTCCAGTCAGCCGTCGTCCAGTCAGCCGTCGTCCAGTCAGCCGTCGTCCAGTCAGCTGTCGTCCAGTCAGCCGTCGTCCAGTCAGCCGCCGTCAACAGGAACAATGTACCCAACAAACACACAACTCTCCCAATTTTCCCCTTATTACTTGTAATAAAGTTGTTACATATTGGTATAACGTTTTAATGATGCATTAAAACGTTGTTACAACATGTTAGGTTTTAAAAACATGTTCGAATGTTGTAGCAATGTGGTCGTTCCGTCGCGTGTTCGGCGGGAAGGAGCAGTTCACGTACAGCGATGGTTTAACCACAGGAGTAGTTTACAACTCTCCCGTAACACAATCATGTCTCAGGCGTGGGATACGAACCTGCAGTTCCATCTGTTGTTGTTCATGTTCTTGATTTAGCTGTGCCCAGTATCAGGGGCATGCTCTTGCGTGCCAGTATCAGGGGCATGCTCTTGCGTGCCAGTATCAGGGGCATGCTCTTACGTGCCCAGTATCAGGGGCATGCTCTGACGTGCCCAGTATCAGGGGCATGCTCTTACGTGCCCAGTATCAGGGGCATGCTCTTACGTGCCCAGTATCAGGGGCATGCTCTTACGTGCCCAGTATCAGGGGCATGCTCTTACGTGCCCAGTATCAGGGGCATGCTCTTACGTGCCCTGTATCAGGGGCATGCTCTTACGTGCCTAGTATCAGGGGCATGCTCTTACGTGCCCAGTATCAGGGGCATGCTCTTACGTGCCCAGTATCAGGGGCATGCTCTTACGTGCCCAGTATCAGGGGCATGCTCTTACGTGCCCAGTATCAGGGGCATGTTCTTACGTGCCCAGTATCAGGGGCATGCTCTTACGTGCCCAGTATCAGGGGCATGCTCTTACGTGCCCAGTATCAGGGGCATGCTCTTACGTGCCCAGTATCAGGGGCATGTTCTTACGTGCCCAGTATCAGGGGCATGCTCTTACGTGCCCAGCATCAGGGGCATGCTCTTACGTGCCCAGTATCAGGGGCATGCTCTTACGTGCCCAGTATCAGGGGCATGTTCTTACGTGCCCAGTATCAGGTGCATGCTCTTACGTGTCCAGTATCAGGGGCATGCTCTTACGTGCCCAGTATCAGGGGCATGCTCTTACGTGCCCAGTATCAGGGGCATGCTCTTACGTGCCCTGTATCAGGGGCATGCTCTTACGTGCCCAGTATCAGGGGCATGCTCTTACGTGCCCAGTATCAGGGGCATGCTCTTACGTGCCCAGTATCAGGGGCATGTTCTTACGTGCCCAGTATCAGGGGCATGCTCTTACGTGCCCAGTATCAGGGGCATGCTCTTACGTGCCCAGTATCAGGGGCATGCTCTTACGTGCCCAGTATCAGGGGCATGCTCTTACGTGCCCAGTATCAGGGGCATGTTCTTACGTGCCCAGTATCAGGGGCATGCTCTTACGTGCCTAGTATCAGGGGCATGTTCTTACGTGCCCAGTATCAGGGGCACGCTCTTACGTGCCCAGTATCAGGGGCACGCTCTTACGTGCCCAGTATCAGGGGCATGCTCTTGCGTGCTAGTATCAGGGGCATGCTCTTGCGTGCCTAGTATCAGGGGCATGCTCTTGCGTGCCAGTATCAGGGGCATGCTCTTACGTGCCTAGTATCAGGGGCATGCTCTTGCGTGCCAGTATCAGGGGCATGCTCTTACGTGCCTAGTATCAGGGGCATGCTCTTGCGCGCCCAGTATCAGGGGGCATGCTCTTGCGTGCTAGTATCAGGGGCATGCTCTTGCGTGCCTAGTATCAGGGGCATGCTCTTGCGTGCCAGTATCAGGGGCATGCTCTTACGTGCCCAGTATCAGGGGCATGCTCTTACGTGCCCAGTATCAGGGGCATGCTCTTACGTGCCCAGTATCAGGGGCATGTTCTTACGTGCCCAGTATCAGGGCATGCTCTTACGTGCCTAGTATCAGGGGCATGTTCTTACGTGCCCAGTATCAGGGGCACGCTCTTACGTGCCCAGTATCAGGGGCACGCTCTTACGTGCCCAGTATCAGGGGCATGCTCTTGCGTGCTAGTATCAGGGGCATGCTCTTGCGTGCCTAGTATCAGGGGCATGCTCTTGCGTGCCAGTATCAGGGGCATGCTCTTACGTGCCTAGTATCAGGGGCATGCTCTTGCGTGCCAGTATCAGGGGCATGCTCTTACGTGCCTAGTATCAGGGGCATGCTCTTGCGCGCCCAGTATCAGGGGGCATGCTCTTGCGTGCTAGTATCAGGGGCATGCTCTTGCGTGCCTAGTATCAGGGGCATGCTCTTGCGTGCCTAGTATCAGGGGCATGCTCTTGCGTGCCTAGTATCAGGGGCATTCTCTTGCGTGCCAGTATCAGGGGCATGCTCTTGCGTGCCAGTATCAGGGGCATGCTCTTGCGTGCCAGTATCAGGGGCATGCTCTTGCGTGCCAGTATCAGGGGCATGCTCTTGCGTGCCAGTATCAGGGGCATGCTCTTGCGTGCCAGTATCAGGGGCATGCTCTGGCGTGCCAGTATCAGGGGCATGCTCTTGCGTGCCAGTATCAGGGGCATGCTCTTGCGTGCCAGTATCAGGGGCATGCTCTTGCGTGCCAGTTTCAGGGGCATGCTCTTGCGTGCCTAGTATCAGGGGCATGCTCTTGCGTGCTAGTATCAGGGGCGTGCTAGTATCAGGGGGCATTCTCTTGCGTGCTAGTATCAGGGGCATGCTCTTGCGTGCTAGTATCAAGGGGGCATTCTCTTGCGTGCTAGTATCAGGTGGCATTCTCTTGCGTGCTAGTATCAGGGGCATTCTCTTGCGTGCTAGTATCAGGGGCATTCTCTTGCGTGCTAATATCAGGGGGCATTCTCTTGCGTGCTAGTATCAGGGGGCATTCTCTTGCGTGCTAGTATCAGGGGGCATTCTCTTGCGTGCTAGTATCAGGGGGCATTCTCTTGCGTGCTAGTATCAGGGGGCATTCTCTTGCGTGCTAGTATCAGGGGGCATTCTCTTGCGTGCTAGTATCAGGGGGCATTCTCTTTCGTGCTAGTATCAGGGGGCATTCTCTTGCGTGCTAGTATCAGGGGGCATTCTCTTGCGTGCTAGTATCAGGGGGCATTCTCTTGCGTGCTAGTATCAGGGGGCATTCTCTTGCGTGCCAGTATCAGGGGGCATTCTCTTGCGTGCCCAGTATCAGGGGCATGCTCTTGCGTGCCAGTATCAGGGGCATGCTCTTGCGTGCCAAGTATCAGGGGCATGCTCTTGCGTGCCAGTATCAGGGGCATGCTCTTGCGTGCCCAGTATCAGGGGCATGCTCTTGCGTGCCCAGTATCAGGGGCATGCTCTTGCGAGCCCAGTATCAGGGGCATGCTCTTACGTGCCCAGTATCAGGGGCATGCTCTTACGTGCCCAGTACCGGGGACATTCCCTCATGTGCCCAGTACCGGGGACATTCCCTCATGTGCCCAGTACCGGGGACATTCCCTCATGTGCCCAGTACCGGGGACATTCCCTCATGTGCCCAGTACCGGGGACATTCCCTCATGTGCCCAGTACCGGGGACATTCCCTCATGTGCCTAGTACCGGGTACATGCTGGCCTCGTTTGCCCAGTATCAGGGGCTTGGAAACACAGGTCACCACAAAAATGTGTGTTGGTTGGATGGTTATGGTTTATTACATAATGATGAAGGAAGCAGTATAAGGGATGAGTGAAGCTCACAACGGTGGTGGTGCAGGAGGTCAGACGTTCCTTTAAGCAGCCTTATCAATTCAATATTCTCCCATGGTAAATTAGTTTAACCACATTTCAATGTAAATTAACCCCTCCTTGTCAAGAATTGGGAATCAACATTCAGGATTTATGTTGCGATTGACTGGTCCTTCCCCACAGTCAACGTACAGAAACTCTCGGGATAGGTGGCTGAGTGGACAGAACACTGGACGCGTGATCCTGTGGTTTCGGGTTCGATCCCGGGCGTCGGCGAGAAACAATGGGCAGAGTTTCTTTCACCCTGATGCCCCTGTTACCTACCAGTAAAATAGGTACCTGGGTGTTAGCTGTCACGGGCTGCTTCCTGGGGGTGGAGGCCTGGTCGAGGACCGGGCCGCGGGGACACTAAAAAGCCCCGAAATCATCTCAAGAAATCATCATCTCGGGATAGGTGGTGGCAGTGAAAAGGTGTCCTGTAACTGTGGTAGTAGTGTGTGTACCTGCGGCCCTCGGTGGTCAAGGGCCACAGGTTACAGGGCCTCATTGGTCAGAGGTTACTGTTAAGAATTAAGCAATGTACAACACAACCTTTAATTAACGGGCATCATTAACCAGGAAGTTTAGTGAGGTTATTGACGCTGGAACCGTTACAGTCTGGGGTCAGGGGTCAGGGGTCTGGAGTCTGTGGTCTGGAGTCTGTGGTCTGGAGTCTGTGGTCTGGAGTCTGTGGTCTGGAGTCTGTGGTCTGGAGTCTGTGGTCTGGAGTCTGTGGTCTGGAGTCTGTGGTCTGGAGTCTGTGGTCTGGAGTCTGTGGTCTGGAGTCTGTGGTCTGGAGTCTGTGGTCTGGAGTCTGTGGTCAGGGGGTGTGTGGTCAGGGGGTCTGTGGTCAGGGGGTCTGTGGTCAGGGGTCTGTGGTCAGGGGGTCTGTGGTCAGGGGTCTGTGGTCAGGGGTCTGTGGTCAGGGGGTCTGTGGTCAGGGGTCTTTGGTCAGGGGTCTGTGGTCAGGGGTCTGTGGTCAGGGAGTCTGTGGTCAGGGGGTCTGTGGTCAGGGGTCTGTGGTCAGGGGTCTGTGGTCAGGGGGTCTGTGGTCAGGGGTCTGTGGTCAGGAGGGGTGTGGTCAGGGGGACTGTGGTCAGGGGGTCTGTGGTCAGGGGTCTGTGGTCAGGGGGTCTGTGGTCAGGAGGTCTGTGGTCAGGGGGTCTGTGGTCAAGGGGTCTGTGGTCAGGGGTCTGTGGTCAGGAGGGGTGTGGTCAGGGGGTCTGTGGTCAGGGGGTCTGTGGTCAGGGGGTCTGTGGTCAGGGGGTCTGTGGTCAGGGGTCTGTGGTCAGGGGGTCTGTGGTCAGGGGGTCTGTGGTCAGGGGGTCTGTGGTCAGGGGGTCTGTGGTCAGGGGTGTGTGGTCAGGGGTCTGTGGTCAGGGGTCTGTGGTCAGGGGGTCTGTGGTCAGGGGTCTGTGGTCAGGGGTCTGTGGTCAGGGGTCTGTGGTCAGGGGGTCTGTGGTCAGGGGGTCTGTGGTCAGGGGTCTGTGGTCAGGGGGTGTGTGGTCAGGGGGTGTGTGGTCAGGGGTGTGTGGTCAGGGGTGTGTGGTCAGGGGTCTGTGGTCAGGGTGTGTGTGGTCAGGGGGTCTGTGGTCAGGGGTCTGTGGTCAGGGGGTCTGTGGTCAGGGGGTCTGTGGTCAGGGGGTCTGTGGTCAGGGGTCTGTGGTCAGGAGGGGTGTGGTCAGGGGGTCTGTGGTCAGGGGGTCTGTGGTCAGGGGGTCTGTATTCAGGGGGTCTGTGGTCAGGGGTCTGTGGTCAGGGGGTCTGTGGTCAGGGGGTCTGTGGTCAGGGGGTCTGTGGTCAGGGGGTCTGTGGTCAGGGGTGTGTGGTCAGGGGTCTGTGGTCAGGGGTCTGTGGTCAGGGGGTCTGTGGTCAGGGGGTCTGTGGTCAGGGGGTCTGTGGTCAGGGGGTCTGTGGTCAGGGGTCTGTGGTCAGGGGGTGTGTGGTCAGGGGTCTGTGGTCAGGGGGTCTGTGGTCAGGGGTCTGTGGTCAGGGGGTGTGTGGTCAGGGGGTGTGTGGTCAGGGGGTGTGTGGTCAGGGGTCTGTGGTCAGGGGTCTGTGGTCAGGGGGTGTGTGGTCAGGGGGTCTGTGGTCAGGGGTCTGTGGTCAGGGTGTGTGTGGTCAGGGGTCTGTGGTCAGGGGTCTGTGGTCAGGGGGTCTGTGGTCAGGGGGTCTGTGGTCAGGGGGTCTGTGGTCAGGGGGTCTGTGGTCAGGGGGTCTGTGGTCAGGGGGTCTGTGGTCAGGGGTCTGTGGTCAGGGGTCTGTGGTCAGGGGGTGTGTGGTCAGGGGTCTGTGGTCAGGGGGTCTGTGGTCAGGGGTCTGTGGTCAGGGGTTTGTGGTCAGGGGGTCTGTGGTCAGGGGGTCTGTGGTCAGGGGGTCTGTGGTCAGGGGGTCTGTGGTCAGGGGGTCTGTGGTCAGGGGTCTGTGGTCAGGGGGTCTGTGGTCTGACATCTGTGGGTATGGAAGCTCCAGCGGTTGGTGGCATCCCTGTGGCTCGCCTGACGTCATAATAACGACATAATAACGTCACTCATCATCTCGACCTCCGCCCCCTTCCACCTTCAGGACCAAGTAAAGGCCATGCACAACAACGGGTATACACAACGAACGGTATTTACGAAAGAGTGTATAGTATACAGTTTACAGAATAGCGGCGAATCTGGTATATTTCATACTAAGACCAATGATGATGGTTGGGAATTAATAGGATCAGATATGAGGTGGTGTTGAATACTGTCAGTAAAGTAATATCGGGTGTTGTGTACAATCAGTAAAGTAATATGGGGAGTCGTGTACAATCAGTAAAGTAATATGGGGAGTCGTGTACAATCAGTAAGGAGGCGCTCATACTCCTCCAACATATTTTGCTGATATCATTTGTGAATGCGTCTTGGTTTTGTTATAAGAGAGAACACTATAAGCTACTCCAAGGTGGTAGAGAAGATATAGGGAGGTGTCTGGCGGGTGTTGAACACACCTACACGACACTCACAGTTAACGTCACACTGCCCCCCCCCCCCCGGTGTTACTTGTTAGGCCATTATGAGAGAGAGAGAACAAGCCTCCCGCCTAAAGTATTGAGGCCGACACATGCAATATGTCAATATTTCTGGGCATTAATGTTCAGCTATACACCAGACTATAAAACTGACAGTATTGGGTGAGAGGAGAGCGGTCAGAACTGAGCCAATTCTAATCTAATACCCACGAGAATAATGATTACGAGTCCAAATGCTTCCACCCCAGGCCCCCCCTCACCCCCCCCCTAGACCTTACCCTCCCCCCTGGACTTTACCCCCCCCCCCCCTCCGCCCCTATAGAGGCCCTCCACAACTTTAACAAAAATATATATATTAGATCTGAGGCAAACATCTCATTAAAGAGAACTTGGCGATGGTGAGGAAACAAAAGGCAGTGGTGGCGTGGGGGGGGGGGGCGTGTATCGTGTTCCAGCAGCGCTCTGTAATGATGGTTAACGTTGTTATGTCGGCGCCAATTACCGGGTCATTAGGAGGAACAACAGCCGCTCCTGGCCGCTGCCCACTTGTTATCGCTCCCTTTACACCAAATGAAGCGGTTTGGATCTTCCTGATCACCTTATTACTTTTGTTTTTCATTAACAAAAAGTGAAAACTGACGTATTTTCAAGTTCCTCCTAATTTTGAAATTGTATAATACACACACACACAGTTTCTTATATATGTAAATGATCTCCCAGAGGGTATAGAATCATTCCTCTCATTGTTTGCTGACGATGCAAAAATTATGAGGAGGATTGATTAAGACGGAGGAAGACAGTATGAGGCTACAAGATGATCTAGACAGACTGCATGAATGGTCCAACAAATGGCTACTAAAGGTAAATCCGAGTAAATGTAAGGTAATGAAACTAGACAGTGGAAACAGGAGGTCAGACACAGGATACAGAATGGGAGATGAAGTCCTTCATGAAACGGACAGAGAGAAAGATCTAGGAGTTGATATCACACTAACCCTGTCTCCTGAAGCCCACATCAAAAGAATAACATCTGCGGCGTATGCGAGGTTGGCTAACATCAGAGCTGCCTTCAGGAACCTGTGTAAGGAATCATAACCTTGTATACCACATATGTAAGACCAATCCTGCACTATGCGGCCCCAGCATGGGGCCCATACCTTGTCAAGCACAAGGCGAAGCTTGAAAATGTTCAGAGAGTTCAGAGAGTTTCAGAAAAGTTCCACTAGCCTTGTCCCAGAACTAAGAGGCATGAGTTACGAAGAAAGGCTGCGAGAAATGCACCTCACTACAATAAAAGACAGAAGAGTAAGGGGAGACATGATCACTACCTACAAAAGTCTCAGAGGAATTCACATGGTAGATATAGATAAACTGTTTAACACGGGTGGTATGCGAACAAGGGGACACAAGTGGAAACTGAGTACCCAAATGAGCCACAGGGACGTTAGAAGGAACTTTTTCAGTGTCAGAGTAGTTAACAGATGGAATGCATTAGGCAGTGATGTGGTGGAGGCTGACTCCATACACAGTTTCAAATGTAGATCTGATAGAGCCCAGTAGGCTCAGAAATCTGTACATTACTTGATTGACACTTGAGAGGTGGGACCAAAGAGCCAGAGCTCAACCACCACAAGCTCAATTAGGTGAGTACACACACACAAAAAAAAAATCTTAATCTCTGCTTAATCTTTGTCACCTGATCGTAGAATTCTATCAAGCCTGTAAGGCAAGATTTACCCTCCCTGAACCCATGTTGATGGGTTGTCACGGTCTCCTCTCCAGATGTTACTAGATTTTTTCTCACAATCTTCTCCATTACCATGCAAGCTGATGGAGAAGATTGTGAGAAAAAACCTAGTAACACATCTGGAGAGAAGAGACTTCGTGACAACCCATCAACATGGGTTCAGGGAGGGTAAATCTTGCCTTACAGGCTTAATAGAATTCTACGATCAGGTGACAAAGATCAAGCAAGAAAGAGAAGGATGGGCGGACTGCATTCTTTTTGGACTGTCGGAAAGCCTTTGACACAGTACCCCATAAAAGGTTTATGCATAAGCTGGAGAAACAGGCAGGAGTAACTGGTAGGGCGCTCCAGTGGATAAGGGAGTACCTAAGCAATAGGAAGCAGGGAGTTACAGTGAGGGGTGAGACCTCAGAATGGCGTGAAGTCACCAGTGGAGTCCCACAGGGCTCTGTACTCGGACCTATCCTGTTTCTGATATACGTAAATGATCTCCCGGAGGGTATAGACTCCTTCCTCTCAATGTTTGCTGACGACGCCAAAATTATGAGAAGGATTAAGACAGGAGGACAGCTTGAGTCTTCAAAAATACCTGGACAAGCTGCAGGAATGGTCGAACAAATGGCTGTTAGAGTTTAACCCAAGCAAATATAATGTAATGAAGGTAGGGGTAGGAAGCAGGAGACCAGATACAAGATATCATTTGGGAGATGAAATACTTCAAGAGTCAGAGAGAGAGAAAGACCTGGGGGTTGATATCACGCCAGACCTGTCCCCTGAAGCTCATATCAAGAGGATAACAGCAGCAGCATATGCCAGGTTGGCTAACATAAGAACGGCCTTTAGAAACTTGTGTAAGGAATCTATCAGAACATTATATACCACATATGTCAGACCAATCCTGGAGTATGCTGCTCCAGCATGGTGTCCATATCTAGTCAAGCATAAGACTGAACTGGAGAAGGTTGAAAGGTTTGCCACCAGACTAGTACCCGAGCTGAGAGATATGAGCTACGAGGAGAGACTACGGGAATTACATGATCACCACATTCAAGATTCTCAAGGGAATCGACAGGGTTGATAAAGACAGGCTATTTAACACAAAGGGCACACGCCCTAGGGGACACAGGTGGAAACTGAGTGCCCAAATGAGCCACAGAGATATTAGAAAGAACTTTTTTAGTGTCAGAGTGGTTGACAAATGGAATGCATTAGGAAGTAATGTGGTGGAGGCTGACTCCATACACAGTTTCAAGTGTAGATATGATAGAGCCCGATAGGCTCAGGAACCTGTACACCTGTTGATTGACGGTTGAGAGGCGGGACCAAAGAGCCAGAGCTCAACCCCCGCAAGCACACAACTAGGTGAGTACACACACACCAACAAGGGGGCTTGTGGCTGAGTGGACAGCGCTCTAGACTCATGGACCTAGAGAACGGGGTTCGATCCCCGCAGCCGGCGGAAACAGATGGACAGAGTTTCCCCCTCACCCTCATGCCCCTATCACCTAGCAGTAAATAGGTACCTGGGAGTTAGACAGCTGCTACGGGCTGCTTCCAGTTGATATGATTGGTAACATTAGAGGAGTTATTGCTTAAAACAACCGAAGGTTACAAAGGTGGGATCCAAGAGCCAATGCTGGAACTTTCAGGCACAAATAGGTTAATAGAAATAGGTGAGAAATGGCTGGTAGAGTTTTACACTAGCAATTATAAGGTGATGGAAATGGGATCAGGAGCCTAGAGGACAATACACGATGAAGGGAAACTACCTCCTTATAACGTCTAGAGAAAAAGACCTGGGAGTGAACATAACACCAAACCTAACTCCAGAGGCTCATATAAATAGAATAACGTCAGCCGCATATTCTACTCTGGCAAAGGTCAGAACATCCTTCAGAAACTTGAATAAGGAGGCATTTATATCCCTATTTACTACCTATGTGAGGCCAGTCTTAGAGTATGCCGCTCCATCCTGGAGCCCCTCATCTAAAAAATACATAAGGAAGCTCGAAAAGGTGCAGATGTTGCATGAGATTCGTCCCAGAGTTGCGAGGGATGAGGTACGAAGACAGACTGAAGGAACTAAACCTGACGACGTTAGAAAGGAGGGAGGGAGGGGGGGGGGGACATGATACAAACGTATTAAATACTTAGAGGAATTGACAAGGTGGAAACAGAGGAAATATTTACAATCAATATCAATAGAACAAGGGCGCACAGATGGAAGCTTGAGAATCAGATGTGGCATAATGAACACAGATGAGTCCGCTGTTCTGAGTGGACGGTGGTCCACTAAGCCGTCAGGGTGTGAGAATATGGTTCCTCAAGATTCTCCCACAGCTGACTGGAGTGGCTCATTGCTGTGCACAGTGCACAGACCTTCGTGCACAAGCCCATCTCTCTTAAACCTGGATAGTGACCTGGCATGTTGGGTATCTCCAGAATGCCTACTTAACCAGGAACACTTTCATAATACGAAGGTCGCCGTATGTCCAGGCAGGAAGTAGATACAGGGGAGTTAAGCATACTTGCCACCAAGGGTCAGTGGGTACATTGGCTGGTGCAGCGAGAGAGACAGAGGGGAGACGCCAGCAACCGTCTGACCTCTTGGGTCAACCGTCGCGATGGAGAATAACAGCTATGACGTGGTCGTGACGTGTTCATGGCGTCACCTCTCCTACTGATCATCGAACGTTCAATATGATTGGTTCCCGCTCATTTGCTGCAATGCTATTTGTCAAATTGTAACTCTTTTGTGCTGTGTGCCACGATATGCCCGGCAGCCCTTGTAGGGTATTCTCGTGAGGGAACTCTTGCATAGAGGACGTGTAGCTGTTCTCTCTATCGGCCAATAGACTGAACACTGTCCATTCCTCACCGTCAAGTTAGCTCAGCGTCTTTTCGATATACACACACTCGCCCAGAATCACGATTGTGAATATATTGTACAGAAGCCTAGTGACAAAATCACCAGAGTGAAACAGACTGGTATCAGGTAACCCCTGGTGACAAAGATTGTTGTGAGTGACCTAGAGTGAACTAAGGCAGTGCTGCCGCCTAAGTAATCTGTGTGTGACTTTACCACAGTGTACCGGTACCACAGTGTACATGTTATACTCAAATTCTGTCAGTTGAAATGTAACCAATCACAGGCGAGTAGGCCTCTGACGTCATGCCAGACAGAGGAGCATCAGCGATGCTCCCAGCAGCCTCAGTTATCCTCACAGGCTCAGAGTAGAAGGACCTCGGCTAGGCAGATATATACCTTGCTATCTAAGTCAATAAATATATACAGAAGCGACTACCGTGTCTACATTCTACCCGAACAAGGCAAACGAATACTGGTGGCAGCGGTGGGATGCATGGTACCATATAACCTGCAGCCGCCAGCCGCCACTCTGTCCCGAGCGTGTAGCCCGCCAGCCGCCGCCGCCCTCACTGTACTACGTGACGTCACCACCTTACTCACCGCCAGTGCCAGTGTGTGTGCGTGTGTCTGTTAAGCATACAGCACGCCCTACTGCAAGTACCCTCTGTGTCTACGAGCGAAACCAGCTATCAGGCCACCAACGAGTTCTTGAATAAATGTGCCCGAGTGAGTGAGTGAGTGAGTAAGGGAGGTACCCCTATCTGTAAGTACAAGATCTTGTCATTGTTTTATTGTGTCTGTGTTGATCTGAGGGATCAACCACAGTTCTCACCTTCTCATACCTGTCACAGGTTATAGGTGAATCGAGGTGAATGCGTGTTATCTGTGTGGTATATCTGCATTACACTCGTCTGTGAATGTGAGCTTCACATACACCACACATTTAGTATTGTGTGATAATATTATTGTGCATGTTATTGCCTGTCCCATTGACAGTGCCATTGTGATTTATTGCATATCATCATTACCGAGTATCCGGTTGGAACTCTTGTGATCCCTTTGCATACCGGCAGTTAGGTTGCCGTGTTAATGATTGGCTGTCAACTGTGTTAAGTTAGGTGTTTCTCCACGAGTGGATAAGAGTCGTTTAGCCAGACGTCAAGAGTCTCGCTAATACAACCACAGCCTTTCTGACGCCAATCTAAAGTAATTCGAGCACCCTTTGTATTAGTGGTTAAGTTAGTAAATAAACTACTGTTAAGCTTTATGCGGTGTTTCCGTTGAACCACTTCTGAATACTGCCAACATTACTCAAGCCTTCAGCTCTAAGTGTCTTCAACACCGAGTTGCCTATATTCACTAAACTATAAATGTGATGAGGACCCTAGGAGTCCCTTAAAGTGTTAAATCATTGAGGAGATTCCAACGATCAACGTGGAGCAGGACCAGGTGAGGCTAGTCTGAGAAGAGACCTTCAAGGACTCTAACTCGACCTTGCTCCCAGGCCCTGTACGGTTGCTCTCGTATTTTCTATTCTGCTAATTCCGACAGCTTCTTGAAGCGTCTGCCACATGTACATTGGCGACGTACGCATTGCAGTCGGGAAAGCAAAAAAGAAAACCCCCACACAGGGGGCCTGACAGCTGAGTGGGCATCGCTCTATATTCGTAGTCCTAAGGTTCCGGGTTCGATCCCCGATGGAGGCGGAAACAATTAGGCAGAGTTTCTTTCACCTTGATACTTCTGTTCACCTAGCAGTAAATAGGTACCTGGGAGTTAGACCGCTGATACGGGCTGCTTCCTGGGGATTTGTAACAAAAAGGAGACCTGGTCGAGGACCGGGCCGCGGGGACCCTAAGCCCTGAAATCATCTCAAGATAACCTCAAGATAGAGATGTTAGAAAGTTTTCCTTTAGCGTAATGGAAGTGAGTAAATGGAATGATCTAAAGGAGCAGGTTGAAGAGGACTCCATTCATAACTTTAGAAGCAGGTATTATAGAAAAATAGGTCAGGAGTTATTGCATTAGACAACCACGGCTAGAAAAGTGGGGTCCAAGAGAAAGAACTCGATCATACAGGCCCAAATAGGTGACTACGAATAGGTTAGTACACCCCCCTACCCCGCGCACATACACCCCCCCCCCCCCCCCACACACACACACACACACACACACACACCCACACACCCACACAATACACACACCCACACACCCACACACACACACCCACACACACACACCCCACACACACACACCCACACACCCACACACACACACACACACACACACACACACACACACACACACACACACACACACACACACACACACACACACAACCTTCAACTTGTGTTGCGGAGAAAACCCTTAATGAACGCCGTGTTCAGCTCAGGGTGCAGGATGACCTTCTGCAGTAGTCGGAACTTGATTGTGTTCTCCTGCAGTAGAGGGAACTTGTGTTCTTGAGGTATGATAGTGTTCGTGACGGCTCATAAGCCTAAAAGGAGACCTTGTGAGCCTCCACTAGCCACAATCACTCCTCCCTCCCGCCACACAATCACTCCTCCCTCCCGCCACACAATCACCGATAACTCTACACAACACGCAATAACAATCTCACACAAACCAAACAAACGACCCATTCCACCCCATTCCAACCCATGGTGGAGAGGCCACCGAACTTTCCATCCCACTCATTTTCAATCCCCCATCCTCTTCCAGAATTTCAACTCCTCATCCGTCTCCCCCCCCCCCCCCCTCTTCCGTCTCCCCCCCCCTCTCTTCCAAGCTCTTTGGACATCAATCCAATCCTCCAAGAGGATTTAAACAAGCTCCAGAGACGTTAAAAGAAATGGTTACTGGAGTTCAACACGAGCAAGTGTAAAGTTATGGAAATGGGATTTGGTCACAAGACACCAAAGGGACAGTACACAATGAAACTACCTGCCTGTGACGATTCGAGAAAGGTACCTGGGAGTGGACGTAACACAAAATCTAACTTCTGAGGCGCAAATAAATCGGATAACGACAGCAGCGTACTCTACACTGGCAAAATTTATAACATCATTCAGAAACCTAAGTAAGGAGGCATTCAGACCATTTTACACTGCCAATGTGACACCAGTCTTAGAGTATGCAAGCCCAGCATGGAGCCCCACCTAAAGACACATTCGTAAACTGGATAAACGTAAACAATTTGCGACGAGGCTAGTCCCAGAGTTGCATGGGATGGGATATGAAGAGCGACTGAAGGAACTGGACCTGACGTCGTTAGAAGATGGAGAGGTGCGATATGATAGCAAACAAAATACTTACGGGGAATGACAGAAAGGAAATAGACGGAATGGTCATACGGAATACCTACAGAACAAGGGGACATCGGTGGAAACTGTAAACTCGAATGAGTCATAGAGATGTTAGAAAGTTTTCTTTTAGCGTGAGAGTAGTGGGGAAATGGAATGAACTAAAGGAGCACGTTGTGGAAGCAAACACTATTCATAGCTTCAGAACTTGGTATGATAGAGTAGGGAAGGAGTCATTGCTTTAAACTTGCACACACCATGACCCCACACCACACACACACACACACACACACACACACACACACACACACACACACACACAGTGGAGTCCCACAGGGTTCAGTCCTTGGACCCATACTGTTTGTGATAAATGTAAATGATCTCCCAGAGGGTATAGAATCCTATTAATGTTTCCTGATGATGCAAAAATTACGAGGAGGATTAAAACAGAAGATGATAGTAGGAGGCTACAAGATGACCTAGACAGACTGAATGAATGGTTGAACAAATGGCTGCTAAAGTTCAACCCGAGTAAATGCAAAGTAATGAAACTAGGCAGTGGAAACAGGAGGCCAGATACAGGATACAGAATAAAAGATGAAGTACTTCATGAAACAGAAAGATCTAGGAGTTGACATCACACCAAACCTGTCTCCTGAAGCTCACATAAAAAGAATTACATCTGCGGCGTATGCGAGGCAGGCTATCATCAGAACAGCCTTCAGGAACCTGTGTAAGTAATCGTTCAGAACCTTGTATACCACACATATGAGACCAATCCTGGAGTATGCGGCCTCAGCATGGAACCCGTACCTTGTTAAGCACAAGACCAAGCTTGAAAAAGTTCAGAGGTATGCCACTAGGCTAGTCCCAGAACTAGGAGGCATGAGTTTCGAAGAAAGGTTGCGGGAGATTAACCTGACGACACCGGAAGACAGAAGAGTAAGAGGAGACATGATCACTACCTACTAAATTCTCAGGGGAATTGACAGGGTAGATATGGATATACTGTTTAACACGGGTGGTACGGGAACAAGGGGACACAGGTGGAAACTGATTACCCAAATGAGTCACAGGGACGTTAGAAAGAACTTTTTCAGTGTCAGAGTAGTTAACAGATGGAATACATTAGGCAGTGATGTGGTGGGGGCTGACTCCATACACAGTTTCAAATGTAGATATGATAAAGCCCAGTAGGCTCAGGAACCTGTACATCAGTTGATTGACTGAGAGGCCGGACCTAAGAGTCAGAGCTAAACCCTCGCAAGCATAATTAGGTGAGTACACACACACACAAACACACACACACACACACACACACACACACACACCCTGGACGTAACACCTAATCTATCTCCTGAGGCACATATAAATAGGATAACGACAGCAGCGTACTCTACACTGGCAAAAGTTAGAACATCATTCAACCTAAGTAAGGAGGCATTTAGGGCGCTTTACACTGCCTACGTGAGGCCAGTCTTAGCGTATGCCGCCTCATCATGGAGTCCCCATCTGAAGAAGCATATAAGGAAACTGGAAAAGGTTCAAAGGTTTGCAACGAGACTCGTCCCAGAGTTACGAGGGATGGGGTATGAGGAGCGCCAGAGGGAACTGTGCCTTACGACACTAGAAAGAAGGGAGAGGGGGGACATGATAGGAACGTATAAAATACTCGGGAGGATTGACAGACTAGACATAGACGAAATGTTCACACGGAATAGTAACAGAACGAGGGGACATGGGTGGAAGCTGGAAACTCAGATGAGTCACAGGGATGTTAGGAAGTTTTCTTTTAGCGTGAGAGTAGTGGGAAAATGGAATGCACTTCAGGAACAGGTTGTGGAAGCAAATACTATTCATAATTTTAAAACCAGGTATGATAGGGAAATAGGACCATAGTCATTGCTGTAAACAACCGATGCTCGAAAGGCGGGATCCAAGAGTCAATGCTCGATCCTGCAGACACAATTAGGTGAGTACACACACACACCTTAACCATACACTCACCCCCACCTTGACCACACTCTCACCCCCACCTTGACCACACTCTCACCCCCACCTTGACCACACACTAACACCCACCTTGACCACACACTAACCCCCACCTTGACCACACACTCACCCACCATCTTAACTACACACTAACCCCCACCTTGACCACACACTAACCCCCACCTTGACCACACACTAACCCCCACCTTGACCACACACTACCCCCACCTTGACCACACACTAACCCCCACCTTGACCACACACTAACCCCCACCTTGACCACACACTAACCCCCACCTTGACCACACACTAACCCCCACCTTGATCACACACTAACCCCCACCTTGACCACACACTAACCCCCACCTTGACCACACACTAACCTTGTAACAAGAGAACAGTACATAGTAGAAGACATAACAGCAGGACAGGCAC
>NC_059632.1:9374675-9434675 GCF_020424385.1 Procambarus clarkii
ACACACCACACACCTTGACCACACACACCCCACACCTTGACCACACACACCCCACACCTTGACTACACACACCACACACCTTGACCCCACACACCCCACACCTGGACCACACACACCACACACACCAGTAGTGGGGAGTATGACTACGACCGGCAATTTTCATTTTTTCCTGTGCCAGCCGTAGCGTCTGGGTTTTTTCCTGTTTTTCCCCCGGCCGGTCGTAGGTCCCCGGGTATTTGCATTTTTTTTTTCTGTGCTGGTCGTAGCATCATGGGTTTTGTTCCTGTGCTGGTCGTAGCATCATGGGTTTTGTTCCTGTGCTGGTCGTAGCATCACGGGTTTTGTTCCTGTGCTGGTCGTAGCATCATGGGTTTTGTTCCTGTGCTGGTCGTAGCATCATGGTTTTTTGTTCCTGTGCTGGTCGTAGCATCATGGGTTTTGTTCCTGTGCTGGTCGTAGCATCACGGGTTTTGTTCCTGTGCTGGTCGTAGCATCACGGGTTTTGTTCCTGTGCTGGTCGTAGCATCATGGTTTTTGTTCCTGTGCTGGTCGTAGCATCATGGGTTTTGTTCCTGTGCTGGTCGTAGCATCACGGGTTTTGTTCCTGTGCTGGTCGTAGCATCACGGGTTTTGTTCCTGTGCTGGTCGTAGCATCATGGTTTTTTGTTCCTGTGCTGGTCGTAGCATCACGGGTTTTGTTCCTGTGCTGGTCGTAGCATCACGGGTTTTGTTCCTGTGCTGGTCGTAGCATCATGGTTTTTTGTTCCTGTGCTGGTCGTAGCATCATGGGTTTTGTTCCTGTGCTGGTCGTAGCATCACGGGTTTTGTTCCTGTGCTGGTCGTAGCATCACGGGTTTTGTTCCTGTGCTGGTCGTAGCATCATTGGTTTTCTCGATTCAACTTGCCTAGGGATTAAAAAGCCGGTCCCTGGCATCCCCAAATTTCGTTGGCTCAGTGACCCTGCACAGACATTGCTAATGGTCAATGACGTCACCAGCTAGCCGCTCGGCGTTCCTACACCGGCATGTTCAAGGGGATTAAAAAGCCAGTCTATGAGTCGTGTGTTTTGCGATACAACAGTGACCTTGAAACCTAATATAAAATACCATCATCCCTAGTCTATTTTTAATTTCATATTTACTTCCAACCATCGCCCATTACATTTATCAAAGGGGATCATGTATGTGAGGGAAGAACATAACTTCAGCACTGCAAGAAGTTATGGGTGTATTTTCAAGGTCGTCCCCTGCTACCTGTATTTACCCAGGTCTTTTTTCCTAAATATAAAACTTATCCAATTCATTCCTGTTCTGTTTCATGTTGATACGTTTAATAGCTTATTAATATCCCCCTTTACTATGTCCATTCAGTCACACCTCTATCATGTCACCCCTGTTTCTTCTTCGTCTTTCTAGAGAATGCAATTTAAGCTTTGACAATCTTCATTGAAGGATCGTTTATTTCTCATAGGGCCAAATAAAAATGAAAAACTGCTATCAGTCATATATATGAAAAAACAGAGCCCTGGGCATTGACGATTTCAATGCGAGTTCAGTAGTAATCCAATATTAACCGTTGAAATCCATTCATATGAAACAAAGGGGAGCAGCACTGCAAGAAGTTATATGTATTTTCAAGTTCGTCCCCTGCTACCTGTATTTACCCAGGTCTTTTTCCTAATTATTAAACTTATCCTATTCATTCCTATTCTGTTTCATGTTGATACGTTTAATAGGTTATTAATATTCCCCTTTACTATGACCATTCAGTCATACCTCTATCATGTCACCCCTATTTCTTCTTCTTCGTCGTCTTTCTAGAGAATGTAATTTGAGCTTTGACAATCTTTCTTGAAGGATCGTTTATTATGCATAGGGCAAAAAATAAAATGAAAAACTGCTATCAGTCGTTTATTTTAAAAAATAGAGGCCTGGGCATTGGTGATTTCAATGCGTGTTCAGTAGTAACCAATATTGTCCTTAACCTCACACACGTCTCACATTCGCTCAAAACATACCTCCCACACCTTGCTGTGGCATATAACAAATAAAAAAATCTCATTCAGTAAAAGCAAGCCTCTCATGTTTTAAAATAAGGCCTTCTGCGGCGCGAGGCGCGCTAAATGCGGATCCCAGGAGGTTCACACTTAAGTGTGAACTCTTAATCTGGCTTAATTTCTCAACTGTACTCTGTGCTTCATCAAAGTTGATATACAGCTACAATAGCTCGTATTTTCGCTCATTGCTTATATTTTCTGTTATTCATAAACCCTAACAAAACCATCCTAACCTAACCTAACCTGACATATTATATATAACAAACAAATACATTCTACAGAACAGTTATTGTTATTGTTTAGTGACATCGTGAAAAGCGACCTCAGGTATAGGGATAAGGTATTGATGGTCATTAGCATATAGGTGTGAAGGTATTACAGTACCTTACTGGTCAACTGTGTATGACGTCACCAGACAACCAATGCGACCTTTGGCGTCCTACTGGCATGTGTATTTAATGTTATTATTCAAAAATGACTAGACTAACCATCCCCACCTAACCTAATCAGAGGTTTAAGAACATACATTTTAGTCATCCACAACTGTAATCATTATTCAGTGATAAGTTCAAAAGTATAACAGAAGCCCAAATGTCGTACTGCAATTTAAGCAGAATCGTACATCTGGCAGCATAGCAGGTGAGCTGAACATAAGAATAAAGGTAACTGCAGAGGTCCTATTGGCCCATACGAGGCAGCTCCTATATATTTCCACCCAATCTCATTCATGTCCACCCTATGCTTAAAACAACCAAGGGATCCCACTTAAAGTATTAGTTTACAATAATAGTTTTAATAAATAGCTCTTATTCTAGTTTTATACACAACAACAATTATGAAACCCTATAGCTAGATATTCTACTATAATCCACAAGTAGTTACCACACATCTGGCAGTACAGCGGATTAGTGGCTGTGTTCATAGGCTAGTCAACTGTCCTCACATCCATCAAATAGATATCCAAATGTCGCACCTCAATTCATCCATCTAGCAACTCAGCTGGATGTTAGCCACTATATTCATAGGCTAATCATTTCTACACCTCAAAAAATCCTAGTCTTGCTACGCAAATCAGCTAACTTGTTTCTAAACCAACACTCGCAAATACAATCACGCATACCTACACATACATCAAAACCTATGCATTCATAGAGAATAGCCTAGTTTTTTGCCACCATTTCCCCATTAATCAGATGTAATTTATGCCATACACACAGAAAATACAGCATTTACACACCAAATATGCCATTTATGCATAAAATATATTATTTACACTCAAAATATACCATCACATAAAAAAAAAATGAGATTTTCATACAAAATATGTCAGTTGCAAACAAAAATATACCATTTACACAATATTGCATGTACACTCAGAGTATGACATTTACACAAAGTACGGTATTTTGCACAAATATATCAAAATGCTTATGCATTTAGACAATCAAAAATGCGCTTTAACTAAAATTACACAATTTCACAAACGTAATTTTCACAAATTACCCACACATTGTCTCATAAACCAAAATACACTTACACCATGAAGATCTATTTTATCAAATTACAGAGCTTACACAAAATACACAATTTTCACACACACATACAGTTGCACCAGTTCCACTTCAACAAATTAAAAACACAACTTGCATAAATGCACTATTATCACAAAAATTATTATAAAACATGGACATTTATTACACAGTTTGTGTAATTATTTTACATCTTTGCACAATTAATACAAGAAAACTTGCTATATAATTACTCAGCTTGCACAATGACAATCAATACGCAAAGGTATAAATAAACAATTCGTCCATATGCAATTACACAACATGCGCAATTAATACACAACTTATACAATATTACACATCTTTCATAATTATTACACACAACTTGCACAAATACATATCTAGCACAAATACGTGCAATACATAACTACCCCAAATATGAAAATACACAACTAACATATATACACGATTTACACAAATACAATTGCGACATTTACACAACTTGCTCAAAAATATAATCAATACACAACTTACCAAAATATGAACAATACATAACTAGCACATATTCATTAAATACACAACTATGCAATTTCCGCAAATACACATACAAAAACTTATACAATTAATACATACAACTTGCACAAAACAATACACAATTTATAGAAATATAATCAATACATAATTTCAATAATCATACAACTTATGCAAAATACATAATCTGCACAATTAATACACAAGTATATTAATTGTGCTATATATGTACAAACACAACCAACTGGGTCAAACAATACACAATTTGCATGATATTTTTCTGGGTATATTTAGGACATTAATTATAATATGCTGAGTTTAACCAACTCCCCAAAAGTCAGAATTTCACATATAAAAATGGTTCATATAACTTCCGATAAGCTCAATATATAACACATTCTTTTTCCATTAAGATATCAACATTATTAGTGCTAAACTATTCATCTAACATATGTGCACTATTTTTATGTCTTATTAATACCTTCCTTGTTACATCCTCTCCAATCAGACCACCATATTTATGTATTTATTCAAACCATCTAACAGACATATTTATTCTAGCCTTAGTTATGTTAGGGCAGGTGGGGTTAGGTGGAGTCAGTATTTTCTATGATAATTTTAGACAAATTTGCTATATCTTATCAAAATGCATCTTGTTAAAACTTAAATTCATCCAAATCTATCAAAAATATACTTATACTACGCAAATTTGACTAAATTCAACCTAGCTAAACTAACTAAATATGAGCATCCCATATCCTCTCATACAAACCTATGTCGCCTCTGTCCATACATTATGAGTCTGCCATATAGCACGAACCCCAAATAGGAAAATTTACACTATTTCTTAAACATACTAGTTCATTACCCTAAGATATTATATATGTCCTTCCCTACACGACCTCACCTAACCTGACCTAGCATATCCAAACCTGGATTTGGTTAAAGTCTGCGAAATTTAAGCTATCCCACCTAAATTCTATCTAATTTAAGGCAATTCCCACCAAATATATCCAAATGTTCTGTATCACAGCACTGCCAAAGCCCATTTTTACCTACATTTTCTCCTATTCCATCCTACCCTACGCAACCTTACCTAACCTATCCTAGCATATCCAAACCTAGATTTGGTTAAAGTCGGCGAAATTTAAGTTATCCCATATAAATTTGACCTAATTTAAGACAATTTCCACCAAATATACCCAAAAATGTTTTGGAACAGCACGGCCAAAGCTCATTTCAGCTGAGTTTTCACCTATTCCAACCTGCCCTAGACAACCCTACCCATCCTCTCCTGGCATATCCAAAGTCAGATTTGATTATAGTTGGCAAAATTTAAGCCTTTCCAACCTAAATTTGACCTAATTTAAGCCAATTTCCACCGAATATACCCAAATGTTTTTGTATCTTAGCATGGTCAAAGTTTATTTTAGCTGAGTTTTTCACCTATTCCAACCTGCCCTAGGCATCCCTACCCGGCCTCTCCTGGCATATCCAAAGTCAGATTTGATTATAGTTGGCAAAATTTTTGCCTTTCCCACCTAAATTTTACCTAATTTATGCCAATTTCCACCGAATATACCCAAATGTTTTGTATCTTAGCATGGTCAAAGTTCATTTCACCCAAGTTTTTCACCTATTCCATCTTACCTTACACAGCCTTACCTAACCTGACTTAGCATATCCCAAGCTAGATTTGATTAGAGTTCGTGAAATTTATGCTTACTCACCTAAATTCAACCTAATTTAAGACAATTTCTACCCAAAATGATTTGTTACATAGCTCAGCCAAAGACCATTTTACCCGTGTTTTCACATATTCCAACCTACCCTACATAGCCTTACCTATCCCTGACCTAGCAGATTTGATTAAAGTTGGGGAAATTTAAGCTATCGCCATCAAATTGGAGACAATTTCCACCAAATATGCCTAAATGTTGTGTATCATAGCACAGCCAAAACCCATTTTACCCGCATTTTCATCCATTCCATCTAAACCTGGACCTAGCCTCTGATACTACATATACTCAGAGAAGTGATGTTTTTTGGATATGAACCTAAATGCCCGTGCCTAACCTGCAAGAGTCTTGGAGCTTTATTGAATATTTTATCTATTTTTCTTCAAAAACTGAAGTTTTGGATATGAACCTATCCGCACTGTGCCTAACCTGCTAGGTTCTTTGTTGAACATTGTAACCAAAACTGAGGTTTTGGATATGAACCTATCCGCACTGTGCCTAACCTGCTAGGTTCTTTGTTGAACATTGTAACCATATTCATAGAAAAGTGATGTTTTGGATATGGACCTAACAGCCCCTCTCCTTTAAAACTTGGAACTGTGTTCAATATTATAGATATAGTGTTGGGTATGTGTTTTGTTTTTACACATCAACCCAACCGTCCTGGACCTAACCTCCCTTCATCTAACTTCAAATTTATCATAAATATGGGAGGACGTGTTGTTTGTGCAACAACCCAACCGTCCTGGACCTAACCTCCCTTCATCTAACTTCAAATTTATCATAAATATGGGAGGACGTGTTGTTTGTGCATCAACCCAGCCGTCCTGGGCCTAACCTCCCTTTATCTAACTTCAAATTTATTGTATTTATGGGAAGAAGGTGTTGTTTATGCATCAACCCAACCTCCCTGGACCTAACCTCTGATACACGAATCTTGGTTCAATATTGCATCATACTCGTAGCATATTTTTTTTCACATAATTCAACCATCATCAACCTAACCTCTATTACCTGGGGGGAGGGAGGTTAATGGCAAATATGATGATAATGGGAATTTTCTCTACATCAGTTCAACTTAACCATCCTTAACCTAACCTTAGTTAGAAAGGAATATAACTCACCAAAACTATTTAATTACCATTTACCTTATTTTTCTTATCCTAACCCATAACCAGAGGGTTTAGACCCCCCCTTTACCTCGAAATTATACAATATATTTAAGGTAGGAATATATTTTCACACATAAACCTATCATTCCCTAATTTAACCCTGTACTCTAATTTCGAGGTAAAGGGGGGTCTAAACACCCCACACACCTTGACCACACACACCCCACACACCTGGACCACACACACCCCACACACTTGGACCACTCACACCCCACACACCTTGACCACACACACCCCACACACCTGGACCACACACACCCCACACACTTGGACCACTCACACCCCACACACCTTGACCACACACACCCCACACACCTGGACCACACACACCCCACACACCTGGACCACACACACCCCACACACTTGGACCACTCACACCCCACACACCTTGACCACACACACCCCACACACCTTGACCACACACACCCCACACACCTTGACCACACACACCCCACACACCTTGACCACACACACCCCACACACCTTGACCACACACACCCCACACACCTTGACCACACACACCCCACACCTTGACCACACACACCCCACACACCTGGACCACTCGCCCCACACCTGGACCACACTCACCCCACACACCTGGACCACACTCACCCCACACCTGGACCACACTCACCCCACACACCTGGACCACTCACCCCACACCTTGACCACACTCACCCCACACACCTGGACCACACTCACCCCACACCTGGACCACACTCACCCCACACACCTGGACCACTCACCCCACACCTTGACCACACTCACCCCACACACCTGGACCACACTCACCCCACACCTGGACCACACTCACCCCACACCTGGACCACACACCCCACACACCTGGACCACTCACCCCACACCTTGACCACACACCCTACACACCTGGACCACACACCCCACACCTGGACCACACACACCCCACACCTGGACCACACACCCCACACACCTGGACCACACACCCCACACACCTTGACCACACACCCCACACACCTGGACCACTCACCCCACACCTTGACCACACACCCCACACACCTTGACCACACACCCCACACACCTGGACCACTCACCCCACACCTTGACCACACACCCCACACACCTGGACCACACACCTGGACCACACACCCCACACCTTGACCACACACCCCACAACATCCCGTATCCCAGTAAAGAAATATATATTGACCACTGCCACAGATAATGTCCCGGGGCACACACGGGGACCTGCCCCAGTAATTAATAGTCAGAGGACCACATGTTCCTTCAACACAGTGTGTGTGTGTGTGTGTGTGTGTGTGTGTGTGTGTGTGTGTGTGTGTGTGTGTGTGTATTCGCATACTTCAACTCGCCTGTTTGTTCCTGCAGGGTGGAGTCTACAGGCACAGATGGAGCCTCTTGGACCCCGCTTATCTCGTCACCGGTTGTTTAGAGCAATGACTCTGGTCCGAGATCTCTATAATGTAATCCACTTTTAACATTATGATTAGAGTTTGATTCCACACGTTCCTTTCCTGTTCCTTTAGTTCATTTCATTCTCGCACTAATCTTACGCTAAATGAATATTTTCTTACATCTGCATGACTCAAAGTTTGCACCTTCCACCCATGTCCCCTTCTTCTGTTCGTATTCCGAGTGAACATTTCGTATTTTTCCACACTGTCAATCCCCCTAAGTATATTGTATGGTTTTATCATGGCTAACTTGTCTTTCGTTTTTTCTAGTGTCGTCAGGTTCAGTTCCTTCAGGCGCTCTTTATACCCATTCCCTCGTAACTCTGGGACGAGCCTCGTCGCAAACTTTTCTTAACCTTTTCCTTATGTGTTTCTTAAGGTTGGGGCTCCATGATGTGGCGGCATACTCTAAAACGGATCTAATGTAGATTCTTTTTTTTGTTTTGTTTTCTTCTTGCAGGGATATTCCTCTAAATGCCTCAACACTTAGGCTCCTGAGTGATGTTCTAACTGTTGCCAGTGTAAAGGTGCTGTTGTTATCCTATTTATGTGTCTCAGGAGTAGATGTCACGTCCACTCCCAGGTCTCTTTCTCGAATCGTCACAAATAGGTAGTTTCCCTTTATTGTGTACTGCCCCTTTGGTCTCCTTTTTATGACTAGACATTTAAGCTGTGCTCGCGTATTCGTCACCAATTGTTATATTTCATCAAGATATCCAGGGGTTGTAAATCAATCCACGGCATAATTATAAATACACCAGTTTACTTTATGGTAGGATAACTAAAGAAAGATCACCAGAATATATGGCACGGCACAAAGTTAAATATTAAAACAGTAATGAGCTGATAACACAGAGAGAGATAGAGATGAGAGATATAATTATTAAATATCATACCAGACCAAATAATCCACACCCAAGCTCAACAAACACAAAATACAACTTAACACACTCCGGTCACTCAAGAACTCCACCCAGGGACTGATGCTCCTACCTCACACGACCAACCACTTGGGATGGACGGTAGAGCGACGGTTTCACTTCATGCAGGTCGGTGTTCAATCCCCGACCGTCCACAAGTGTTTGGCACCATTCCCCCCCCCACCCACCTTCCTTCCGTCCCATCCCAAATCTTTATCCTTCTTGAGGTTATCTTGAGATGATTTCGGGGCTTTAGTGTCCCCGCGGCCCGGTCCTCGACCAGGCCTCCACCCCCAGGAAGCAGCCCGTGACAGCTGACTAATACCCAGGTACCTATTTTACTGCTAGGTAACAAGGGCATAGGGTGAAAGAAACTCTGCCCATTGTTTCTATCCGGCACCCGGGATCGAACCCGGGACCACAGGATCACAAGTCCAGCGTGCTGACCGCTCGGCCGACCGGCTCCCTGACCTTTCCCTTCCCTTCCTACCTCACAGACTGCCCCGCTCCACCGACCAAGAACACACCCGCCAAACACACACCGAAACTACGACGTTGGTACAACGTTCGAGCAAGTTTTAACACCTAACAAGTTATAACAACCAATATTACGGGCTTACTGCTACATGTAGCATGTGCTACATGCTACATGCTACATGTAGCATGTAGCACATGCTACATGGACACTTCGTTCTGAGTAGCTAAATCTGAAACAACAAGACAAACAACAACCACCAATATAGCAAGTTGTAACAACGTTCTAATACGTCATAAACACGTTAAGGCAAGATGTAACAACTTTATTACAAGTTGTAACAAGCGGAAAATAGAGACAGTTTCGGTGTGTGTTTCCAGGGCAGTAACCAACTATGACTGACCAAAACTCTTAACAGACACAAACACTCTGTGATAATTACTCACAAACGCGTCTATACAAAAGTATGTAATATTATACATTCAGGAATAACAACTTAAAATAATATGCGTTTTATAAGGAAAATAATAAATGAATGCAATACAAAATTGGTAAAAATGGCGACCACCAGTACACGTGACAGTGCCCGTGTACAGTACCTGTCCACTGAGGCGATGCCCACATGACCGTCTCTCATACAATATAATACAACAGAGTAAATAATACAATAACAACTGAACACACGTCATCAAGCTGAAATAGTTTGTGCTGAAAAACATGTGGTAATTGTATTCATATATGACAAACTGAGGAGATGAATATATAATTATGCATACATTAACAACAGTGAGAGTCAGGTTTACATTTCCATCCCTTAACATCTGCTCGTGTTGACCTCCAGGAGCATAACTTTGACCATCTGTGCAGCTTGTTCACGTCCTCTTGGAAGATCCTACAGTCCTCCTTTGTCGCAACTTGTCTCATTCATTTATCTTCATCCACAAACATCAACATATAATCAGATGACGAGTCACAATAACTTGGCTGAAGATATGACGACCAAACCCCACATTAGAAGATAGAGGAACGACGACGATTCGGTCCGTCCTGGAGCATTTGCCTCCACTCTACACAGACGCCGTCTTGTTGACTCAGCTCTGATACACAACCTCCCCCAAAACTGATTTGATTGTTGCCGCCGTTGGCGGCTAGTTAATTGTGAACCTCATATTCATCCTGTGAGCGGTAGCGCAAAAGCATTACAGAGGGCACAAAAGGTCTTTATCAGACCTCATCTTAGATTATTACATAAACAATTTCATCTATCCTTCACACCTTATAGTTACTATGTCAACTAGTTACAGACAAAGTGCTATTTCAAGAGCTACAACATGAACCTCAGTCCTGGCTTTGTTGCTGTTGACTCTTCCCTTCACAGTACATACTAAGATGCTCCAACCTTCCTAACAAACGTGACCTGACTTACACCTACCCTTATTCTTACTCTGTTCTTTTCTTTAATCCTATCACTTCCCGGCTTTCTTCACCCATTTTTATAATCATCCCATTCTTACACTCATCCTATTCTTACCTTTCACCTTCCTCTTACCTTTCCTAGAAACAACCTTCTTCTCTTACCGTCTCCTCACCTCACTCTCTTACCGTATTTATTTACCCGTACCATCCTTTCTTCTTTACGGGCTCGCCATAGTCCGTGCTACATGGACATTTCGTTCTGAGTAGCTAAATCTAAAACAACAACAATCCTTTCTTCTTTTACGGGCTATTCATGCCCGTGCCACCTCTTGGGTGGCTTAATCCTCATTAATCATCAGTCAATCTTCTCTTCTATCACACGATTTGAGAGAAGATCGTGTGATAGATCCTGGACCGAAACGACCGTCCTGGATCGACGTTTCGGTCCAGGACGGAGCTAAACGTCGTAGGTTCTCCACCTTCGGATGTGTGGTTTAGTCATCATCGACATAAATTACATGTCTAGAGGGTCTTTTATGTATATTTGAAATAGAATTGGTCCTAGCAACGATCCTTGAGGTACTCCACTCGTTACTGTTCACCAGTCCGACTTCTTGCCCCTTACATCGACATAA
Source organism: Procambarus clarkii (assembly GCF_020424385.1). Lineage (NCBI taxonomy): Eukaryota > Metazoa > Arthropoda > Malacostraca > Decapoda > Cambaridae > Procambarus > Procambarus clarkii. The sequence goes on from NC_059632.1 coordinate 9,386,579, forward strand.
ATTACATGTCTTGTAATTAAGTAATTTAAGGTAAGGGGCAAGAAGTCGGACTGGTGAACAGTAACGAGTGGAGTACCTCAAGGATCGGTGCTGGGACCAATTCTATTTCAAATATAAATAAAAGACCCTCTAGACATGCAATTTATGTCGATGATATAAATTACATAACATGTAATTACATTTAATTACAAGATGATTAATTATAAGATGATATAAATTACTTGCCCCTTACTCTCTGGCTCTTTACTGTTAGGTAGTCCTTACCCATGCTAGGGCCTTGCTGCTTACTCCTGCCTGCCTCTCAAATTTGTATATTAATCTCCTGTGCGATATTTTATCAAAAGCTTTTTGGCAGTCCGGAAATATGCAATCTGTCCATTATTTCCTGTCCTGCCATATTTTTGTTACTACTATATCATAAAATTCCAAGTTTGTTAGGTATGATTTCCCTTCTCTAAACCCATGTTGGTGTTAGTTTACATACCTAATGTTCTCCAGGTGTGTAACCAGTCTTATCCTGATTATTCTTTCAAGTACTTTACAGGAGATGCTTATCAGTGATACTGGTCTCTAGTTAAGTGCCTCGTCCCTATGTCCTTTTTTGAAAACTGGTACCACATTTGCCTTTTTCCAACAACTGGGCTGGGCTCCCTTCATAAGTGACTCTTTATAGTTCCTTGCTAGAGGCACTCTGAGTGCCTGGGCAGCCTCTTTTAGTATCCATGGTGATACATTGTCTGGTCCATGCAGCTGCTTCAGTTTCATCCAGTGTTGTTAACTGTTTCATTACTGCCTCTGCTGTCACTTCTATATCCGTTAGTCTCTCATCTTGGGTCATTTCTTCTTCTAACAATGGGAGCTGCTTGGGCTCGGTTGTGAACACTCAATGGAAACTGACATTAAGTACTTCTCAGATCATATCATTCATTTTAGTTTCCACTATTGCAATTATATCTGGATCTGCTTCACTAACCCTTTCTTTTATTTCCTCTGCTCTGTTGGATACCCCATCAGCATTGGTGTATCTTGAGACTTCTTGGAAACTGTTACCAGAGTTCTTGTAGCGCATCTGACCATGTCTCCCTCGTTGTGTGCTGCGGATGGGGTCTGGGCAGCTAAGGTGGGTGTGGGAGTGTGTGTGTGTGTGTGTGTGTGTGTACTCACCTATTTGTACCCACCTATTTATGCCTGCAAGATCGAGCATTGACTCTTGGATCCTGCCTTTCGAGCCATCGGTTGTTTACAGCAATGGCTCCGGTCCTATTTCCCTATCAAATCTAGTTTTAAAATTATGAATAGAGTTTGCTTCCACAACCTGCTCCTTAAGTGCATTCCATTTTTCCACTACTCTCACGCTAAAGGAAACTTCCTAACATCTCTGACTCATCTGAGTTTCCAGCTTCCACCCATGACCCCTCGTTCTGTTACTATTACATGTGAACATTCCTTCGATTTCCACTGTCAATTCCCCTGAGTATTTTATATGTTCCTATCATATTCCCCCTCTCCCTTCTTTCTTCCAGTGTCGTAAGGTTCTGTTCCTTCAAGTGCTCTTCATATCATATCCCTCGTAACTCTGGTACAATCCTCGTCACAAACTTCTGAACCTTTTCCAGTTTTCTTATGTGTTTCTTCAGGTGGGGACTCCATGATGGTGCGGCATACTCCAAGACTGGTCTCACGTAGGCAGTGTAAAGCGCCCTAAATGCCTCCTCACTTACCTTTCTGAATGATGATCTAACTTTTGCCAGTGTAGAGTACGCTGCTGTCAATATCCTATTTATATGTGCTTCAGGAGATAGATTAGGTGTTACGTCCATTCCCAGGTCTCTTTCTCGAATCGGTACAGGTAGGCAGTTCCCCTTCGTTGTATACTGTTCCTTTGGTCTCCTATCTCCTTATCCCATTTCCATAACTTTGCATTTGCTCGTGTTGAACTCCAGTAGCCATTTCTTTGAACCATCTCTGCAACCTGTTCAAGTCCTCTTGGAGGATCCTGTAATCCTCATCTGTCTCTACTCTTCTCATTAATTTTGCATCATTCGCGAACATCGACATCGACATCGACAAAGAGCGGGGCTCTTTGGTCCCGCCTCTCAACTGTCAATCAACAGGTGTACAGGTTCCCGAGCCTATTGGGCTCTATCATATCTACACTTGAAACTGTGTATGGAGTCAGCCTCCACCACATCACTTCCTAGTGCATTCCATTTGTCAACCACTTTGACACTAAAAAAGTTCTTTCTAATATCTCTGTGGCTCATTTGGGCACTCAGTTTCCACCTGTGTTCCCTAGTTCGTGTGCCCCTTGTGTTAAATAGTCTGTCTTCATCTACCCTTATATATGTATATTTATAAATATATTTAGATATATATATATATATATATTTATCTATGTGTGTGTGTGTGTGTACACACCTAGTTGTACTCACTTAGTTGTGCTTGCGGGGGTTGAGCTTTAGCACTTAGGTCCCGCCCCTCAATGTGTGTGCGTGCGTGCGTGCGTGTGATAGAGAGCTGACCCTACCATAACACTGACAGGAGACAAACAAGCGTGACGTTGGGCTAATAACAGATGAAGGGAAGGCCAACACCGGAGACTCCGCCTCACAAACGCCTCAACCACAAAGGGAAAACTGTATTTCACTGACAAATTATGAGTTTGTTTGTTTTACAAGAATGACCGCTGCAAATCGCCAATCTGCTCCCGGAGTCAACATCTCGTGCAGGTCTCTCCCTCCCAGCTCAAATCTCACCAGTATTTATTACAAAAAACAAATTGCAAAACACAGAACAGTTGGGTACAGTAAATGTTTTCCGTTTCTTTCCGATGGCGGTGTTTTTTGGTTTTAGCAGACATGTTGCAAGTTTAAAGCAAGGGAGGTAATATTTCTTGGTCATGGGCGGCGGCAGTAGCGAGGGTGAGGCGAGGGTCACAGGGACCCACGAGTGAGATAAATGGGTCTTGGTTGTGGTTTGTGTGTAGAACTGGGGCGGGGGCCCTCACCTTGGGTCGTGGTTGGGGGCCCTCGCCTTGGGTCGTGGTTGGGGGCCCTCACCTTGGGTCGTGGTCGGGGGCCCTCGCCTTGGGTCGTGGTCGGGGGCCCTCGCCTTGGGTCGTGGTCGGGGGCCCTCGCCTTGGGTCGTGGTCGGGGGCCCTCGCCTTGGGTCGTGGTTGGGGGGTCCTCGCCTTGGGTCGTGGTTGGGGGGCCCTCGCCTTGGGTCGTGGTTGGGGGGTCCTCACCTTGGGTCGTGGTTGGGGGGCCCTCACCTTGGGTCGTGGTTGGGGGGTCCTCACCTTGGGTCGTGGTTGGGGGGTCCTCGCCTTGGGTCGTGGTTGGGGGGCCCTCGCCTTGGGTCGTGGTCCGGGGCCCTCGCCTTGGGTCGTGGTTGGGGGGCCCTCGCCTTGGGTCGTGGTTGGGGGGCCATCGCCTTGGGTCGTGGTTGGGGGGTCCTCACCTTGGGTCGTGGTTGGGGGGCCCTCACCTTGGGTCGTGGTTGGGGGGTCCTCACCTTGGGTCGTGGTTGGGGGGTCCTCGCGTTGGGTCGTGGTTGGGGGGCCCTCGCCTTGGGTCGTGGTTGGGGGCCCTCGCCTTGGGTCGTGGTTGGGGGGCCATCGCCTTGGGTCGTGGTTGGGGGGTCCTCACCTTGAGTCGTGGTTGGGGGGCCCTCACCTTGGGTCGTGGTTGGGGGGTCCTCACCTTGGGTCGTGGTTGGGGGGTCCTCACCTTGGGTCGTGGTTGGGGGGTCCTCACCTTGGGTCGTGGTTGGGGGGCCCTCACCTTGGGTCGTGGTTGGGGGGCCCTCGCCTTGGGTCGTGGTCCGGGGCCCTCGCCTTGGGTCGTGGTCGGGGGGCCCTCGCCTTGGGTCGTAGTTGGGGGGCCCTCGCCTTGGGTCGTGGTTGGGGGGGCCCCACCTTGGGTCGTGGTTGGGGGGTCCTCGCCTTGGGTCGTGGTTGGGGGGCCCTCGCCTTGGGTCGTGGTCCGGGGCCCTTGCCTTGGGTCGTGGTCCGGGGCCCTCGCCTTGGGTCGTGGTCCGGGGCCCTCGCCTTGGGTCGTGGTCCGGGGCCCTCGCCTTGGGTCGTGGACCGGGGCCCTCGCCTTGGGTTGTGGTCCGGGGCCCTTGCCTTGGGTCGTGGTCCGGGGCCCTCGCCTTGGGTCGTGGTTGGGGGGCCCTCACCTTGGGTCGTGGTTGGGGGGTCCTCACCTTGGGTTGTGGTTGGGGGGTCCTCACCTTGGGTTGTGGTCCGGGGCCCTCGCCTTGGGTCGTGGTTGGGGGGCCCTCACCTTGGGTCGTGGTTGGGGGGCCCTCACCTTGGGTCGTGGTTGGGGGGCCCTCACCTTGGGTCGTGGTTGGGGGCCCTCGCCTTGGGTCGTGGTTGGGGGGCCCTCACCTTGGGTCGTGGTTCGGGGGCCCTCGCCTTGGGTCGTGGTCGGGGGGACCTCGCCTTGGGTCGTGGTTGGGGGGCCCTCACCTTGGGTCGTGGTTGGGGGGTCCTCACCTTGGGTCGTGGTTGGGGGGCCCTCGCCTTGGGTCGTGGTCCGGGGCCCTCGCCTTGGGTCGTGGTCGGGGGGTCCTCGCCTTGGGTCTTGGTTGGGGGGCCCTCGCCTTGGGTCGTGGTTGGGGGGCCCTCGCCTTGGGTCGTGGTTGGGGGGCCCTCACCTTGGGTCGTGGCTGGGGGGCCCTCACCTTGGGTCGTGGCTGGGGGGCCCTCACCTTGGGTCGTGGTTGGGGGGTCCTCGCCTTGGGTCGTGGTTGGGGGGCCCTCGCCTTGGGTCGTGGTCCGGGGCCCTCGCCTTGGGTCGTGGTCGGGGGGTCCTCGCCTTGGGTCGTGGCTGGGGGCCCTCACCTTGGGTCGTGGCTGGGGGGCCCTCACCTTGGGTCGTGGTTGGGGGGTCCTCGCCTTGGGTCGTGGTCGGGGGGTCCTCGCCTTGGGTCGTGGTCCGGGACCCTCGCCTTGGGTCGTTGTCCGGGGCCCTCGCCTTGGGTCGTGGTCGGGGGCCCTCGCCTTGGGTCGTGGTCCGGGACCCTCGCCTTGGGTCGTGGTTGGGTGGCCCTCGCCTTGGGTCGTGGTCCGGGGCCCTCGCCTTGGGTCGTGGTCGGGGGCCCTCGCCTTGGGTCGTGGTCGGGGGCCCTCGCCTTGGGTCGTGGTCGGGGGGTCCTCACCTTGGGTCGTGGTCGGGCGCCCTCGCCTTGGGTCGTGGTCCGGGGCCCTCGCCTTGGGTCGTGGTCGGGGGCCCTCGCCTTGGGTCGTGGTCGGGGGGTCCTCACCTTGGGTCGTGGTCGGGCGCCCTCGCCTTGGGTCGTGGTCGGGGGCCCTCGCCTTGGGTCGTGGTTGGGGGCCCTCGCCTTGGGTCGTGGTTGGGGGGCCCTCGCCTTGGGTCGTGGTCGGGGGCCCTCGCCTTGGGTCGTGGTCGGGGGCCCTCGCCTTGGGTCGTGGTTGGGGGCCCTCGCCTTGGGTCGTGGTCGGGGGCCCTCGCCTTGGGTCGTGGTCGGGGGCCCTCGCCTTGGGTCGTGGTCGGGGGGTCCTCACCTTGGGTCGTGGTCGGGCGCCCTCGCCTTGGGTCGTGGTCGGGGGCCCTCGCCTTGGGTCGTGGTCGGGGGCCCTCGCCTTGGGTCGTGGTCGGGGGGTCCTCACCTTGGGTCGTGGTCGGGCGCCCTCGCCTTGGGTCGTGGTCGGGGGCCCTCGCCTTGGGTCGTGGTTGGGGGCCCTCGCCTTGGGTCGTGGTTGGGGGGCCCTCGCCTTGGGTCGTGGTTGGGGGGCCCTCGCCTTGGGTCGTGGTCGGGGGCCCTCGCCTTGGGTCGTGGTCGGGGGCCCTCGCCTTGGGTCGTGGTTGGGGGGCCCTCGCCTTGGGTCGTGGTCGGGGGCCCTCGCCTTGGGTCGTGGTCGGGGGCCCTCGCCTTGGGTCGTGGTCGGGGGCCCTCGCCTTGGGTCGTGGTTGGGGGCCCTCGCCTTGGGTCGGGGGCCCTCGCCTTGGGTCGTGGTCGGGGGTCCTCACCTTGGGTCGTGGTCCGGGGCCCTCGCCTTGGGTCGTGGTCCGGGGCCCTCGCCTTGGGTCGTGGTCGGGGGGCCCTCGCCTTGGGTCGTGGTCGGGGAGTCCTCGCCTTGGGTCGTGGTCGGGGAGTCCTCGCCTTGGGTCGTGGTCGGGGAGTCCTCGCCTTGGGTCGTGGTCCGGGGCCCTCGCCTTGGGTCGTGGTCCGGGGCCCTCGCCTTGGGTCGTGGTCGGGGGCCCTCGCCTTGGGTCGTGGTCCGGGGCCCTCGCCTTGGGTCGTGGTCGGGGGCCCTCGCCTTGGGTCGTGGTTGGGGGGCCCTCGCCTTGGGTCGTGGTTGGGGGGCCCTCGCCTTGGGTCGTGGTCCCCAGTGTTGCACTTGGAGGACCGTGGGGATGCGTGTGACTTGCAAGGTAAGACTTCACGGAGCTCTCTTTTCTCCCTCCACTTCTCTCCCCCTCCCCCCACACCTCCACCCACACCGCCCCCCACACCTCCCCCCACACCGCCCCCCACACCTCCCCCCCACACCTCCCCCCACACCTCCACCCACACCGCCCCCCACACCTCCCCCCACACCTCCCCCCACACCGCCCCCCACACCTCCCCCCACTCCGCCCACCACACCTCCCCCCCCCCCCCAATGTCTCCAGCGTCCACCTCTGTCTTCCTCCACTTCCCTCCCAGCAAGGACATCTCCGGCACAAATGAAGAACAGTTGGGTCCAGCGAGGAGATTAGATTACACACCAACGGGGATCACTGCCAGATCTCCGTTGCATGAAGTTGAATCTTGTGTTGCAAGACAATCTCTTCCACTCCAGGGGTTGGGTTTTGTCTTGTAGAGCTCTCTTATCTGTGTAAGGGATTGAGCCCCATGATGACACGGGTTGACTGCTCTCTTGTACAGCTCTCTTATCTGTGTAAGGGATTGAGCCCCATGATGACACGGGTTGACTGCAACTAAAACTTTCCTTGCAATGCCCTGTTGACCTTTTCAGGACCTGAATCCACTATTTTAGGAGTCTTATTAACTGAAATTTGTAGGACTAGATTTCTAGGAACCCCCTTTCTAGATTTCTATTGACTGGATTTCTATTGGCCGCTCAGAGTACATGGAGCAGGATACTTTGAGTCGTGTCCACAGAGATCTGGACTCGTTGCTGCAAGTGGAGAGACAAAGGCATATCTTGCTCATGTGGTTTAATATATGTGATCAAGTTGGGTTCATGGGAAAAGCCGAAAGGAAAATGGTTACACTCATGAAACTATCTTAAACGGAATTAAACAATGAACAAGTATTCAACACCTGAGCACTGATGAAGTGGAGACAGTGGTCCGTCAGTGGGGGACCAGTAAAGACAGTGGTCCATCAGTGGGAGACCAGTAAAGACAGTGGTCCATCAGTGGTGACCAGTAAAGACAGTGGTCCCTCAGTGGTGACCAGTAAAGACAGTGGTCCTTCAGTGGGGGACCAGTACAGGCAGTGGTCCCTCAGTGGGGACCAGTAAAGACAGTGGTCCCTCAGTGGGGACCAGTAAAGACAGTGGTCAATCAGTGGGGACCAGTAAAGACAGTGTAACGGGGGGGGGGGAAAATAGCTCTATCTTGTCCATTATTCCACCCCCCAGTTAACTAACGAGGCCGGGGGAAACAGCTCTCTCTAGTCCGTTATCCCGTCCTCAGTTAGCTAACTATTCTAGAGCACCTCCAGAGTTCCTAAGGCAGCCTCTCTCGTTCAACACCTTGTAACCTAGGTATTTGACTACCTAGGTGCTAAGACTACAAGGCGCCGTAACTGGATCAGCTACCCGAAACTCTAGAGAGAACTCTAGAATACAGAATCATTGCCACAAACGTATAAGAGAGAGCGAAAGGAAAGAAATGAATAGTGAAGTAATTAGTGAGGGTTTGGGGTGAGAGGCAGAGAGGTGGGAGGAGCGAGGAGGGTCATTAGTTGAAAGTGAGAGTTTAGAGAGGGGTGGAGGGAGAGGAATAGATAGGTAGAAGTAGAAGAGTAGATAGTAGAAGTAGAAGAGTAGATAGTAGAAGACGAAATGCTGCCACCATCCATTCTAGATCATCACATACAAGACAAGGAATGGAACTTGTCTGTATCACAAAATTCTCAAAAGATGTTATGAAGGTCATTATTGATATGTCCCATCTCTATCCTGTACTCATTCTAAACCATGAAACCAGTAATCACAGAGGCTTTCTCACCTCAACTCAAAATTTCTAGGAACACAGTGAAAGACCATTTAAATAATAAATTCAACATTTATATTTTTCATGATAAGTATCATAACTTAAGCAATCCAATTAAAATGTTAAAGATTAATATTCAAAGTGAGTCATCCTCCAAGAATCTGAGAACACTACAACTGACTGCCCCTGATCATCACACAACGCTTGTAAAACACGACCAAGTCACCTTACTGCTCAACTCACCAAGTGTCTCTGCCTATAACTGGATAGAGGGGGGGGGGGAGAGTCTGCAGCTGTCAGGCAGCTTCACCCCCGTCCGACCGACAGCCTGTCTCGGCTGTTGTCCTCCTGTTCTGCTGCCTGGTCTTCTGTCTTGTTAAGGCTAATGCTCTCGAATCGATCGCTCTCCGAGTATATATTGGGGAGCCTAGTAACTAACTCCGCCCACAAGTAGATAGCCTCCGGCTCTCTACCAAGCCACTCCTTAAACGTCGGCATGTTTGAAGGCTACCAGGCTCCAATTATGAGATTAGTAGAAGTAAGGTGAAATTCGCATGATCTGACCTCAGGTCACTTGGGGGTCATTAACGCTTTGAGGTGTGAGATCTCAGGCCGACAACCTGGCGCCTTTCCAAATCCCTGTCTGTGACTCATATACTATATATATTTTAAATAAACTAAACCAAACACTTTTACAGTGTTACAACAGTGGTCCATCAATAGGGACCAGTAAAGACAGTGGTCCATCAGTGGAGACCAGTAAAGAAAGTGGTCCATCAGTGGAGACCAGTAAGACAGTGGTCCATCAGTGGAGACCAGTAAAGACAGTGATCCTTCAGTGGGGGACAAGAAAAGACAGTGGTCCTTCAGTGGGGGACCAGTAAAGACAGTGGTCCCTCAGTGGGGATCAGTAAAGACAGTGGTCCCTCAGTGGGGACCAGTAAAGACAGTGGTCCCTCAGTGGGGACCAGTAAATCAGTGGTCCCTCAGTGGGGACCTATAAGTAAAGACAGTGGTCCCTCAGTGGGGACCAATAAGTAAAGACAGTGGGCCCTCAGTGGGGACCAGCAAAGACAGTGGTCCCTCAGTGGGGGACCAGTAAAGACAGTGGTCCGTCAGTGGGGACCAGTAAAGACAGTGGTCCCTCAGTGGGGGACCAGTAAAGACAGTGGTCCCTCAGTAGGGGACCAGTAAAGACAGTGGTCCCTCAGTGGGGACCAGTAAATCAGTGGTCCCTCAGTGGGGACCAATAAGTAAAGACAGTGGTCCCTCAGTGGGGACCAATAAGTAAAGACAGTGGGCCCTCAGTGGGGACCAGTAAAGACAGTGGTCCGTCAGTGGGGACCAGTAAAGACAGTGGTCCCTCAGTGGGGGACCAGTAAAGACAGTGGTCCCTCAGTGGGGACCAGTAAAGACAGTGGTCCCTCAGCGGGGACCAGTAAAGACAGTGGTCCCTCAGTGGGGACCAGTAAAGACAGTGGTCCCTCAGTGGGGACCAGTAAAGACAGTGGTCCCTCAGTGGGGACCAGTAAAGACAGTGGTCCCTCAGTGGGGACCAGTAATGACAGTGGTCCCTCAGTGGGGACCATTAAAGACAGTGGTCCCTCAGTGGGGACCAGTAAAGACAGTGGTCCATCAGTGGGGACCAGTAAAGACAGTGGTCCCTCAGTGGGGGACCAGTAAAGACAATGGTCCCTCAGTAGGGGACCAGTAATGACAGTGGTCCATCAGTGGTGACCAGAAAAGACAGTGGTCCATCAGTGGGGGACCAGTAAAGACAGTGGTCCCTCAGTGGGGACCAGTAAAGACAGTGGTCCTTCAGTGGGGACCAGTAAAGACAGTGGTCCATCAGTGGGGACCAGTAAAGACAGTGGTCCATCAGTGGGGACCAGTAAAGACAGTGGTCCATCAGTGGGGACCAGTAAAGACAGTGGTCCATCAGTGGGGACCAGTAAAGACAGTGGTCCATCAGTGGGGACCAGTAAAGACAGGGTCCCTCAGTGGGGGACCAGTAAAGACAGTGGTCCCTCAGTGGGGACCAGTAAAGACAGTGGTCCCTCAGTGGGGACCAGTAAAGACAGTGGTCCCTCAGTTGGGACCAGTAAAGACAGTGGTCCATCAGTGGGGACCAGTAAAGACAGTGGTCCATCAGTAGGGACCAGTAAAGACAGTGGTCCTTTAGTGGGGACCAGTAAGTAAAGACAGTGGTGCCTCAGTGGGGGACCAGTAAAGACAGTGGTCCCTCAGTGGGGACCAGTAAGTAAAGACAGTGGTGCCTCAGTGGGGACCATTAAGTAAAGACAGTGGTGCCTCAATGGGGACCAGTAAAGACAGTGGTCCCTCAATGGGGACCAATAAAGACAGTGGTCCCTCAATGGGGACCAATAAAGACAATGGTCCCTCTGTGGGGGACCAGTAAAGACAGTGGTCCCTCAGTGGGGACCAGTAAAGACAGTGGTACTTCAGTGGGGGACCAGTAAAGACAGTGGTCCCTCAGTGGGGACCAATAAGTACAGACAGTGGTCCATCTGTGGTGACCAGTAAAGACAGTGGTACTTCAGTGGGGGACCAGTAAAGACAGTGTACTTCAGTGGGGGACCAGTACAAACAGTGGTCCTTCAGTGGGGGACCAGTACAGACAGTGGTCCTTCAGTGGGGGACCAGTACAGACAGTGGTCCTTCAGTGGGGGACCAGTACAGACAGTGGTCCTTCAGTGGGGGTCCAGTACAGACAGTGGTCCTTCAGTGAGGGACCAGTACAGACAGTGGTCCTTCAGTGGGGGACCAGTACAGACAGTGGTCCTTCAGTGGGGGACCAGTACAGACAGTGGTCCTTCAGTGGGGGACCAGTACAGACAGTGGTCCCTCAGTGGGGGACCAGTAAAGACAGTGGTCAATCAGTTGGGGACCAGTAAAGAAAGTGGTCCTTCAGTAGGGACCAGTTTAGACAGTGGTCCCTCAATGGGGGACCAATAAGTAAAGACAGTGGTCCCTCAATGGGGACCAGTAAAGACAGTGGTCCATCAGTGGGGACCCGTAAAGACAGTGGTCCATCAGTGGGGGCCAGTAAAGACAGTGGTCCATCAGTGGAGACCAGTAAAGACAGTGGTCCCTCAATGGGGACCAGTAAAGACAGTGGTCCCTCAGTGGGGACCAGTAGAGACAGTGGGCCATCAGTGGAGACCAGTAAAGACAGTGGTCCCTCAGTGGGGACCAGTAAAGACAGTGGTCCCTCTGTGGGGACCAGTAAAGACAGTGGGCCATCAGTGGAGACCAGTAAAGACAGTGGTCCTTCAGTGGGGAACCAGTAAAGACAATGGTCCATCAGTGGGGACCAGTAAAGACAGTGGTACATCACTGGGGACCAGTAAAGACAGTGGTCCCTCAGTGGGGACCAGTAAGTAAAGACAGTGGTGCCTCAGTGGGGGACCAGTAAAGACAGTGGTCCCTCAGTGGGGACCAGTAAGTAAAGACAGTGGTGCCTCAGTGGCGGACCAATAAAGACAGTGGTCCCTCAATGGGGACCAATAAAGACAGTGGTCCCTCTGTGGGGGACCAGTAAAGACAGTGGTCCCTCAGTGGGGACCAGTAAAGACAGTGGTACTTCAGTGGGGGACCAGTAAAGACAGTGGTCCCTCAGTGGGGACCAATAAGTACAGACAGTGGTCCATCTTTGGTGACCAGTAAAGACAGTGGTACTTCAGTGGGGGACCAGTAAAGACAGTGGTCCTTAAGTGGGGGACCAGAAAAGACAGTGGTTTTTCAGTGGGGGACCAGTACAAACAGTGGTCCTTCAGTGGGGGACCAGTACAGACAGTGGTCCTTCAGTGGGGGACCAGTACAGACAGTGGTCCTTCAGTGGGGGACCAGTACAGACAGTGGTCCTTCAGTGGGGGACCAGTACAAACAGTGATCCTTCAGTGGGGGACCTGTACAGACAGTGGTCCTTCAGTGGGGGACCAGTACAGAAAGTGGTCCTTCAGTGGGGGACCAGTACAGACAGTGGTCCCTCAGTGGGGGACCAGTAAAGACAGTGGTCCTTCAGTGGGGGACCAGTAAAGACAGTGGTCCTTCAGTGGGGACCAGTAAAGACAGTGGTCCCTCAATGGGGGACCAATAAGTAAAGACAGTGGTCCCTCAGTGGGGACCAGTACAGACAGTGGTCCTTCAGTGGGGGACCAGTACAGACAGTGGTCCTTCAGTGGGGGACCAGTACAGACAGTGGTCCCTCAGTGGGGGACCAGTAAAGACAGTGGTCCCTCAGTGGGGATCAGTAAAGACAGTGGTCCCTCAGTGGGGACCAGTAAAGAAAGTGGTCCATCAGTGGAGACCAGTTAAGACAGTGGTCCCTCAGTGGGGACCAGTAAAGACAGTGGTCCCTCAGTGGGGACCAGTAAAGACAGTGGTCCCTCAGTGGGGACCAGCAAAGACAGTGGGCCATCAGTGGAGACCAGTAAAGAAAGTGGTCCCTCAGTGGGGACCAGTAAAGACAGTGGTACTTCAGTGGGGGACCAGTAAAGACAGTGGTCCCTCAGTGGGGACCAATAAGTACAGACAGTGGTCCATCTGTGGTGACCAGTAAAGACAGTGGTACTTCAGTGGGGGACCAGAACAAACAGTGGTCCTTCAGTGGGGGACCAGTACAGACAGTGGTCCTTCAGTGGGGGACCAGTACAGACAGTGGTCCTTCAGTGGGGGACCAGTACAGACAGTGGTCCTTCAGTGGGGGACCAGTACAGACAGTGGTCCTTCAGTGGGGGACCAGTACAGACAGTGGTCCTTCAGTGGGGGACCAGTACAGACAGTGGTCCTTCAGTGGGGGACCAGTACAGACAGTGGTCCTTCAGTGGGGGACCAGTACAGACAGTGGTCCTTCAGTGGGGGACCAGTACAGACAGTGGTCCTTCAGTGGGGGACCAGTACAGACAGTGGTCCCTCAGTGGGGGACCAGTAAAGACAGTGGTCAATCAGTTGGGGACCAGTAAAGAAAGTGGTCCTTCAGTAGGGACCAGTTTAGACAGTGGTCCCTCAATGGGGGACCAATAAGTAAAGACAGTGGTCCCTCAGTGGGGACCAGTAAAGACAGTGGTCCATCAGTGGGGACCCGTAAAGACAGTGGTCCATCAGTGGGGGCCAGTAAAGACAGTAGTCCCTCAGTGGGTAGCCAGTAAGTAAACAGTGGTCCATCAATGGAGACCAGTAAAGAAAGTGGTCCATCAGTGGGGACCAGTAAAGAAAGTGGTCCATCAGTGGGGACCAGAAAAGAAAGTGGTCCATCAGTGGAGACCAGTAAAGACAGTGGTCCATCAGTGGAGACCAGTAAAGACAGTGGTCCCTCAGTGGGGACCAGTAAAGACAGTGGTCCCTCAGTGGGGACCAGTAAAGACAGTGGGCCATCAGTGGAGACCAGTAAAGACTGTGGTCCTTCAGTGGGGAACCAGTAAAGACAATGGTCCATCAGTGGGGACCAGTAAAGACAGTGGTACATCAGTGGTGACCAGTAAAGACAGTGGTCCCTCAGTGGGGACTAGTAAGTAAAGACAGTGGTGCCTCAGTGGGGGACCAGTAAAGACAGTGGTCCCTCAGTGGGGACCAGTAAGTAAAGACAGTGGTGCCTCAGTGGGGGACCAATAAAGACAGTGGTCCCTCAATGGGGACCAATAAAGACAGTGGTCCCTCTGTGGGGGACCAGTAAAGACAGTGGTCCCTCAGTGGGGACCAGTGAAGACAGTGGTACTTCAGTGGGGGACCAGTAAAGACAGTGGTCCCTCAATGGGGACCAATAAAGACAGTGGTTCTTCAGTGGGGGACCAGTAAAGACAGTGGTCCTTAAGTGGGGGACCAGAAAAGACAGTGGTTTTTCAGTGGGGGACCAGTACAAACAGTGGTCCTTCAGTGGGGGACCAGTACAGACAGTGGTCCTTCAGTGGGGGACCAGTACAGACAGTGGTCCTTCAGTGGGGGACCAGTACAGACAGTGGTCCTTCAATGGGGGACCAGTACAAACAGTGATCCTTCAGTGGGGGACCTGTACAGACAGTGGTCCTTCAGTGGGGGACCAGTATAGACAGTGGTCCTTCAGTGGGGGACCAGTACAGACAGTGGTCCCTCAGTGGGGGACCAGTAAAGACAGTGGTCCTTCAGTGGGGGACCAGTAAAGACAGTGGTCCTTCAGTGGGGACCAGTAAAGACAGTGGTCCCTCAATGGGGGACCAATAAGTAAAGACAGTGGTCCCTCAGTGGGGATCAGTAAAGACAGTGGTCCCTCAGTGGGGACCAGTAAAGAAAGTGGTCCATCAGTGGAGACCAGTTAAGACAGTGGTCCATCAGTGGAGACCAGTAAAGACAGTGGTCCCTCAGTGGGGACCAGTAAAGACAGTGGTCCCTCAGTGGGGACCAGAAAAGACAGTGGGCCATCAGTGGAGACCAGTAAAGAAAGTGGTCCCTCAGTGGGGACCAGTAAAGACAGTGGTACTTCAGTGCGGGACCAGTAAAGACAGTGGTCCCTCAGTGGGGAACAATAAGTACAGACAGTGGTCCATCTGTGGTGACCAGTAAAGACAGTGGTACTTCAGTGGGGGACCAGTAAAGACAGTGGTACTTCAGTGGGGGACCAGTACAAACAGTGGTCCTTCAGTGGGGGACCAGTACAGACAGTGGTCCTTCAGTGGGGGACCAGTACAGACAGTGGTCCTTCAGTGGGGGACCAGTACAGACAGTGGTCCTTCAGTGGGGGACCAGTACAGACAGTGGTCCTTTAGTGGGGGACCAGTACAGACAGTGGTCCTTCAGTGGGGGACCTGTACAGACAGTGGTCCTTCAGTGGGGGACCAGTACAGACAGTGGTCCCTCAGTGGGGGACCAGTAAAGACAGTGGTCAATCAGTTGGGGACCAGTAAAGAAAGTGGTCCTTCAGTAGGGACCAGTTTAGACAGTGGTCCCTCAATGGGGGACCAATAAGTAAAGACAGTGGTCCCTCAGTGGGGACCAGTAAAGACAGTGGTCCATCAGTGGGGACCCGTAAAGACAGTGGTCCATCAGTGGGGGCCAGTAAAGACAGTGGTCCCTCAGTGGGTGGCCAGTAAGTAAACAGTGGTCCATCAATGGAGACCAGTAAAGAAAGTGGTCCATCAGTGGGGACCAGTAAAGAAAGTGGTCCATCAGTGGGGACCAGAAAAGAAAGTGGTCCATCAGTGGAGACCAGTAAAGACAGTGGTCCATCAGTGGAGACCAGTAAAGACAGTGGTCCCTCAGTGGGGACCAGTAAAGACAGTGGTCCCTCAGTGGGGACCAGTAAAGACAGTGGGCCATCAGTGGAGACCAGTAAAGAAAGTGGTCCCTCAGTGGGGACCAGTAAAGACAGTGGTACTTCAGTGGGGGACCAGTAAAGACAGTGGTCCCTCAGTGGGGACCAATAAGTACAGACAGTGGTCCCTCAGTGGGGACCAATAAGTACAGACAGTGGTCCCTCAGTGGGGGACCAATAAAGACAGTGGTCCCTCAATGGGGACCAATAAAGACAGTGGTTCCTCTGTGGGGGACCAGTAAAGACAGTGGTCCCTCAGTGGGGACCAGTAAAGACAGTGGTACTTCAGTGGGGGACCAGTAAAGACAGTGGTCCCTCAGTGGGGACCAATAAGTACAGACAGTGGTCCATCTTTGGTGACCAGTAAAGACAGTGGTTCTTCAGTGGGGGACCAGTAAAGACAGTGGTCCTTAAGTGGGGGACCAGAAAAGACAGTGGTTTTTCAGTGGGGGACCAGTACAAACAGTGGTCCTTCAGTGGGGGACCAGTACAGACAGTGGTCCTTCAGTGGGGGACCAGTACAGACAGTGGTCCTTCAGTGGGGGACCAGTACAGACAGTGGTCCTTCAATGGGGGACCAGTACAAACAGTGATCCTTCAGTGGGGGACCTGTACAGACAGTGGTCCTTCAGTGGGGGACCAGTATAGACAGTGGTCCCTCAGTGGGGGACCAGTAAAGACAGTGGTCCTTCAGTGGGGGACCAGTAAAGACAGTGGTCCTTCAGTGGGGACCAGTAAAGACAGTGGTCCCTCAATGGGGGACCAATAAGTAAAGACAGTGGTCCCTCAGTGGGGACCAGTACAGACAGTGGTCCTTCAGTGGGGGACCAGTACAGACAGTGGTCCTTCAGTGGGGGACCAGTACAGACAGTGGTCCCTCAGTGGGGGACCAGTAAAGACAGTGGCCCTTCAGTGGGGACCAGTAAAGACAGTTGTCCCTCAATGGGGGACCAATAAGTAAAGACAGTGGCCCATCAGTGGAGACCAGTAAAGACAGTGGTCCCTCAGTGGGGACCAGTAAAGACAGTGGTCCCTCAGTGGGGACCAGTAAAGACAGTGGGCCATCAGTGGAGACCAGTAAAGAAAGTGGTCCCTCAGTGGGGACCAGTAAAGACAGTGGTACTTCAGTGGGGGACCAGTAAAGACAGTGGTCCCTCAGTGGGGACCAATAAGTACAGACAGTGGTCCATCTGTGGTGACCAGTAAAGACAGTGGTCCTTCAGTGGGGGACCAGTACAGACAGTGGTCCTTCAGTGGGGGACCAGTACAGACAGTGGTCCTTCAGTGGGGGACCAGTACAGACAGTGGTCCTTCAGTGGGGGACCAGGACAGACAGTGGTCCTTCAGTGGGGGACCAGTACAGACAGTGGTCCTTCAGTGGGGGACCAGTACAGAGAGTGGTCCCTCAGTGGGGGACCAGTAAAGACAGTGGTCAATCAGTTGGGGACCAGTAAAGAAAGTCGTCCTTCAGTAGGGACCAGTTTAGACAGTGGTCCCTCAATGGGGGACCAATAAGTAAAGACAGTGGTCCCTCAGTGGGGACCAGTAAAGACAGTGGTCCATCAGTGGGGACCCGTAAAGACAGTGGTCCATCAGTGGGGGCCAGTAAAGACAGTGGTCCCTCAGTGGGTGGCCAGTAAGTAAACAGTGGTCCATCAATGGAGACCAGTAAAGAAAGTGGTCCATCAGTGGGGACCAGTAAAGAAAGTGGTCCATCAGTGGGGACCAGAAAAGAAAGTGGTCCATCAGTGGAGACCAGTAAAGACAGTGGTCCATCAGTGGAGACCAGTAAAGACAGTGGTCCCTCAGTGGGGACCAGTAAAGACAGTGGTCCCTCAGGGGGGACCAGTAAAGACATTGGGCCATCAGTGGAGACCAGTAAAGACAGTGGTCCTTCAGTGGGGAACCAGTAAAGACAATGGTCCATCAGTGGGGACCAGTAAAGACAAAGGTACATCAGTGGGGACCAGTAAAGACAGTGGTCCCTCAGTGGGGACTAGTAAGTAAAGACAGTGGTGCCTCAGTGGGGGACCAGTAAAGACAGTGGTCCCTCAGTGGGGACCAGTAAGTAAAGACAGTGGTGCCTCAGTGGGGGACCAATAAAGACAGTGGTCCCTCAATGGGGACCAATAAAGACAGTGGTCCCTCTGTGGGGGACTAGTAAAGACAGTGGTCCCTCAGTGGGGACCAGTAAAGACAGTGGTACTTCAGTGGGGGACCAGTAAAGACAGTGGTCCCTCAGTGGGGACCAATAAGTACAGACAGTGGTCCATCTTTGGTGACCAGTAAAGACAGTGGTTCTTCAGTGGGGGACCAGTAAAGACAGTGGTCCTTAAGTGGGGGACCAGAAAAGACAGTGGTTTTTCAGTGGGGGACCAGTACAAACAGTGGTCCTTCAGTGGGGGACCAGTACAGACAGTGGTCCTTCAGTGGGGGACCAGTACAGACAGTGGTCCTTCAGTGGGGGACCAGTACAGACAGTGGTCCTTCAGTGGGGGACCAGTACAAACAGTGATCCTTCAGTGGGGGACCTGTACAGACAGTGGTCCTTCAGTGGGGGACCAGTATAGACAGTGGTCCTTCAGTGGGGGACCAGTACAGACAGTGGTCCCTCAGTGGGGGACCAGTAAAGACAGTGGTCCTTCATTGGGGGACCAGTAAAGACAGTGGTCCTTCAGTGGGGACCAGTAAAGACAGTGGTCCCTCAATGGGGGACCAATAAGTAAAGACAGTGGTCCCTCAGTGGGGACCAGTACAGACAGTGGTCCTTCAGTGGGGGACCAGTACAGACAGTGGTCCTTCAGTGGGGGACCAGTACAGACAGTGGTCCCTCAGTGGGGGACCAGTAAAGACAGTGGTCCTTCAGTGGGGACCAGTAAAGACAGTTGTCCCTCAATGGGGGACCAATAAGTAAAGACAGTGGTCCCTCAGTGGGGATCAGTAAAGACAGTGGTCCCTCAGTGGGGACCAGTAAAGAAAGTGGTCCATCAGTGGAGACCAGTTAAGACAGTGGTCCATCAGTGGAGACCAGTAAAGACAGTGGTCCCTCAGTGGGGACCAGTAAAGACAGTGGTCCCTCAGTGGGGACCAGCAAAGACAGTGGGCCATCGGTGGAGACCAGTAAAGAAAGTGGTCCCTCAGTGGGGACCAGTAAAGACAGTGGTACTTCAGTGGGGGACCAGTAAACACAGTGGTCCCTCAGTGGGGACCAATAAGTACAGACAGTGGTGCCTCAGTGGGGGACCAATAAAGACAGTGGTCCCTCAATGGGGACCAATAAAGACAGTGGTCCCTCTGTGGGGGACCAGTAAAGACAGTGGTCCCTCAGTGGGGACCAGTAAAGACAGTGGTACTTCAGTGGGGGACCAGTAAAGACAGTGGTCCCTCAGTGGGGACCAATAAGTACAGACAGTGGTCCATCTTTGGTGACCAGTAAAGACAGTGGTTCTTCAGTGGGAGACCAGTAAAGACAGTGGTCCTTAAGTGGGGGACCAGAAAAGACAGTGGTCCTTCAGTGGGGGACCAGAAAAGACAGTGGTCCTTCAGTGGGGGACCAGTACAAACAGTGGTCCTTCAGTGGGGGACCAGTACAGACAGTGGTCCTTCAGTGGGGGACCAGTACAGACAGTGGTCCTTCAGTGGGGGACCAGTACAGACAGTGGTCCTTCAGTGGGGGACCAGTACAAACAGTGATCCTTCAGTGGGGGACCTGTACAGACAGTGGTCCTTCAGTGGGGGACCAGTATAGACAGTGGTCCTTCAGTGGGGGACCAGTACAGACAGTGGTTTCTCAGTGGGGGACCAGTAAAGACAGTGGTCCTTCAGTGGGGGACCAGTAAAGACAGTGGTCCTTCAGTGGGGACCAGTAAAGACAGTGGTCCCTCAATGGGGGACCAATAAGTAAAGACAGTGGTCCCTCAGTGGGGACCAGTACAGACAGTGGTCCTTCAGTGGGGGACCAGTACAGACAGTGGTCCTTCAGTGGGGGACCAGTACAGACAGTGGTCCTTCAGTGGGGGACCAGTACAGAGTGTGGTCCTTCAGTGGGGGACCAGTACAGACAGTGGTCCTTAAGTGGGGGACCAGAAAAGACAGTGGTCCTTCAGTGGGGGACCAGTACAGACAGTGGTCCTTCAGTGGGGGACCAGTACAGACAGTGGTCCTTCAGTGGGGGACCAGTACAGACAGTGGTCCTTCAGTGGGGGACCAGTACAGAGTGTGGTCCTTCAGTGGGGGACCAGTACAGACAGTGGTCCTTCAGTGGGGGACCAGTACAGACAGTGGTCCTTCAGTGGGGGACCAGTACAGACAGTGGTCCCTCAGTGGGGGACCAGTAAAGACAGTGGTCAATCAGTTGGGGACCAGTAAAGAAAGTGGTCCTTCAGTAGGGACCAGTTTAGACAGTGGTCCCTCAATGGGGGACCAATAAGTAAAGACAGTGGTCCCCCAGTGGGGACCAGTAAAGACAGTGGTCCATCAGTGGGGACCCGTAAAGACAGTGGTCCATCAGTGGGGGTCAGTAAAGACAGTGGTACCTCAGTGGGTGGCCAGTAAGTAAACAGTGGTCCATCAATGGAGACCAGTAAAGAAAGTGGTCCATCAGTGGGGACCAGTAAAGAAAGTGGTCTATCAGTGGGGACCAGTAAAGAAAGTGGTCCATCAGTGGAGACCAGTAAAGACAGTGGTCCATCAGTGGAGACCAGTAAAGACAGTGGTCCCTCAGTGGGGACCAGTAATGACAGTGGTCCCTCAGTGGGGACCAGTAAAGACAGTGGGCCATCAGTGGAGACCAGTAAAGACAGTGGTCATTCATTGGGGAACCAGTAAAGACAGTGGTCCATCAGTGGGGACCAGTAAAGACAGTGGTACATCAGTGGGGACCAGTAAAGACAGTGGTACTTCAGTGGGGGACCAGTAAAGACAGTGGTCCTTAAGTGGGGGGACCAGAAAAGACAGTGGTTTTTCAGTGGGGGACCAGTACAAACAGTGATCCTTCAGTGGGGGACCAGTACAGACAGTGGTCCTTCAGTGGGGGACCAGTGTAGACAGTGGTCCTTCAGTGGGGGACCAGTACAGACAGTGGTCCCTCAGTGGGGGACCAGTAAAGACAGTGGTCCTTCAGTGGGGGACCAGTAAAGACAGTGGTCCTTCAGTGCGGGACCAGTAAAGACAGTGGTCCTTCAGTGGGGACCAGTAAAGACAGTGGTCCCTCAATGGGGGACCAATAAGTAAAGACAGTGGTCCCTCAGTGGGGATCAGTAAAGACAGTGGTCCCTCAGTGGGGACCAGTAAAGAAAGTGGTCCATCAGTGGAGACCAGTTAAGACAGTGGTCCATCAGTGGAGACCAGTAAAGACATTGGTCCCTCAGTGGGGACCAGTAAAGACAGTGGTCCCTCAGTGGGGACCAGTAAAGACAGTGGGCCATCAGTGGAGACCAGTAAAGAAAGTGGTCCCTCAGTGGGGACCAGTAAAGAGAGTGGTCCCTCAGTGGGAACCAGTAAAAACAGTGGGCCGTCAATGGGGACCAATAAGTAAAGACAGTGGTTCCTCAGTGGGGACCAGTAAAGACAGTCTGCCCTCAATGGGGACCAATAGTTAAAGACAGTGGTCCCTCAATGGGGACCAATAAGTAAAGACAGTGGTCACTGAGTGGGTACCAATAAGTAAAGACAGTGGTTCCTCAGTGGGGACCAGTAAAGACAGTCTGCCCTCAATGGGGACCAATAGTTAAAGACAGTGGTCCCTCAATGGGGACCAATAAGTAAAGACAGTGGTCACTCAGTGGGGACCAGTAAAGACAGTGATCCCTCAGTGGGGACCAGTAAAGACAGTGGTCCCTCAGTGGGGACCATTAAGTAAAGACAGTGGTGCCTCAGTGGGGGACCAATAAAGACAGTGGTCCCTGAATGGGGACCAATAAAGACAGTGGTCCCTCTGTGGGGGACCAGTAAAGACAGTGGTCCCTCAGTGGGGACCAGTAAAGACAGTGGTACTTCAGTGGGGGACCAGTAAAGACAGTGGTCCCTCAGTGGGGGACCAGTTGTGGGAACCGACCTGTGAGATTTATATTTACGTTAATTTATATACTTCGATAGCAATTTGTATAATGATAAGTGGACTGTATTTCTGCAATAATCTCAATCTCACAAATCGATCCTCTACACATTAGGGGGGGTTTATATTTATATATATGCAGCCAATCAAACTACAGAATTAACTACATACATTGAAGAGGTTCCTTATCTTATAGTACAGCAGGTTTAACCAGGATGTAGACCACATTTTCCTCTTTGAGGTAGCTTCCATCACCCAGTAACTGGTGCACAAAATCTTCCTCGTCTTGACCTGTCAAAAGTGCGCTAGCTGAGAAGCCAGAATCCTATATATGACAAGCTATATCAGAGAAAACACTATACAGTACATGGAACAATAAAGACCTGGCTTAATTACCTTTAGTATGAGGCGATTTCGCGTTCTAACCGACAAACCCTACCCAATGACATTAATGGCCACTAATGATAGATAATGGGTTTCGGAAAGAACACTTAACTTGAATTTGTAGACAGCGTGTTGATAATGGTACACTTTTAGTTTCCATAACACTACGTCCAAGTAAATTTAACAGGAGCCGAAATTGCTCCCGTGTGAGCCTCTGGTCTAGTCTCAACAATGGCTGCATCTAACACTCCATACTATTGACGCCTGGCCGACATTGTCCAGATATGATAGGAGCCAAATTTGCTCCACACGTCTCGGAGGTGACACAACAATGGCTCCCTCCTTCCTCACTCTGACGCCTGGCTTACATTGTCCACATGTCAGAAAGTGATAGAAGGGTCACATTTACTCTACTTTAATATTGATAATTAAGTTAATTTATATAAGATGTTTTTATGATGGTAAAGTCCAAAGACTAATGTATTTAAGAATAATTCCCACCATAATAGGTGGTGAATTATAATAGTATGTGGTGATGATATCCCGTTTTCTATAGACGGTAATTCCACTACAAGTTACGTTTTCTATGGGTAACTTGTTTATACAATACAGCTATTATCTGTATGATTATTAAATGGTGTCGGATTTTCCGACACCAGTAAAGACAGTGGTCCTTAAGTGGGGGGACCAGAAAAGACAGTGGTTTTTCAGTGGGGGACCAGTACAAACAGTGGTCCTTCAGTGGGGGACCAGTACAGACAGTGGTCCTTCAGTGGGGGACCAGTGTAGACAGTGGTCCTTGAGTGGGGGACCAGTACAGACAGTGGTCCCTCAGTGGGGGACCAGTAAAGACAGTGGTCCTTCAGTGGGGGACCAGTAAAGACAGTGGTCCTTCAGTGGGGACCAGTAAAGACAGTGGTCCCTCAATGGGGGACCAATAAGTAAAGACAGTGGTCCCTCAGTGGGGACCAGTACAGACAGTGGTCCTTCAGTGCGGACCAGTAAAGACAGTGGTCCCTCAATGGGGGACCAATAAGTAAAGACAGTGGTCCCTCAGTGGGGATCAGTAAAGACAGTGGTCCCTCAGTGGGGACCAGTAAAGAAAGTGGTCCATCAGTGGAGACCAGTTAAGACAGTGGTCCATCAGTGGAGACCAGTAAAGACATTGGTCCCTCAGTGGGGACCAGTAAAGACAGTGGTCCCTCAGTGGGGACCAGTAAAGACAGTGGGCCATCAGTGGAGACCAGTAAAGAAAGTGGTCCCTCAGTGGGGACCAGTAAAGAGAGTGGTCCCTCAGTGGGAACCAGTAAAGACAGTGGGCCGTCAATGGGGACCAATAAGTAAAGACAGTGGTTCCTCAGTGGGGACCAGTAAAGACAGTCTGCCCTCAATGGGGACCAATAGTTAAAGACAGTGGTCCCTCAATGGGGACCAATAAGTAAAGACAGTGGTCACTCAGTGGGGACCAGTAAAGACAGTGATCCCTCAGTGGGGACCAGTAAAGACAGTGGTCCCTCAATGGGGACCAATAAGTAAAGACAGAGGTCCCTCAATGGGGACCAATAAGTAAAGACAGAGGTCCCTCAGTGGGGACCAGTAAAGACAGTGGTCAATCAGTGGGGACCAGTAAAGACAGTGGTCCATCAGTGGGGACCAGCAAAGACAGTGGTCCATCAGTGGGGACCAGTAAAGACAGTGGTCCCTCAGTGGGGGACCAGTAAGTAAACAGTGGTCCATCAGTGGGGACCAGTAAAGAAAGTGGTCCATCAGTGGAGACCAGTAAAGACAGTGGTCCCTCAGTGAGGACCAGTAAAGACAGTGGTCCCTCAGTGGGGACCAGTAAAGACAGTGGTCCCTCAGTGGGGACCAGCAAAGACAGTGCTCCCTCAGTGGGGACCAGTAAAGACAGTGGTCTCTCAGTGGGGACCAGTAAATCAGTGGTCCCTCAGTGGGGACCAATAAGTAAAGACAGTGGTCCCTCAGTGGGGACCAATAAGTAAAGACAGTGGTCCATCAGTGGAGACCAGTAAAGACAGTGGTCCTTCAGTGGGGGACCAGTACAGACAGTGATCCTTCAGTGGGGGACCAGTACAGACAGTGGTCCTTCAGTGGGGGACCAGTACAGACAGTGGTCCCTCAGTGGGGGACCAATAAAGACAGTGGTCCTTCAGTGGGGACCAGTAAAGACAGTGGTCCCTCAATGGGGGACCAATAAGTAAAGACAGTGGTCCCTCAGTGGGGACAAGTAAAGACAGTGGTCCATCAGTGGGGACCCGTAAAGACAGTGGTTTTTCAGTGGGGGACCAGTACAAACAGTGGTCCTTCAGTGGGGGACCAGTACAGACAGTGGTCCTTCAGTGGGGGACCAGTGTAGACAGTGGTCCTTCAGTGGGGGACCAGTACAGACAGTGGTCCCTCAGTGGGGGACCAGTAAAGACAGTGGTCCTTCAGTGGGGGACCAGTAAAGACAGTGGTCCTTCAGTGCGGGACCAGTAAAGACAGTGGTCCTTCAGTGGGGACCAGTAAAGACAGTGGTCCCTCAATGGGGGACCAAAAAGTAAAGACAGTGGTCCCTCAGTGGGGATCAGTAAAGACAGTGGTCCCTCAGTGGGGACCAGTAAAGAAAGTGGTCCATCAGTGGAGACCAGTAAAGACATTGGTCCCTCAGTGGGGACCAGTAAAGACAGTGGTCCCTCAGTGGGGACCAGTAAAGAAAGTGGTCCCTCAGTGGGGACCAGTAAAGAGAGTGGTCCCTCAGTGGGAACCAGTAAAAACAGTGGGCCGTCAATGGGGACCAATAAGTAAAGACAGTGGTTCCTCAGTGGGGACCAGTAAAGACAGTCTGCCCTCAATGGGGACCAATAGTTAAAGACAGTGGTCCCTCAATGGGTACCAATAAGTAAAGACAGTGGTCACTGAGTGGGTACCAATAAGTAAAGACAGTGGTTCCTCAGTGGGGACCAGTAAAGACAGTCTGCCCTCAATGGGGACCAATAGTTAAAGACAGTGGTCCCTCAATGGGGACCAATAAGTAAAGACAGTGGTCACTCAGTGGGGACCAGTAAAGACAGTGATCCCTCAGTGGGGACCAGTAAAGACAGTGGTCCCTCAGTGGGGACCATTAAGTAAAGACAGTGGTGCCTCAGTGGGGGACCAATAAAGACAGTGGTCCCTGAATGGGGACCAATAAAGACAGTGGTCCCTCTGTGGGGGACCAGTAAAGACAGTGGTCCCTCAGTGGGGACCAGTAAAGACAGTGGTACTTCAGTGGGGGACCAGTAAAGACAGTGGTCCCTCAGTGGGGACCAATAAGTACAGACAGTGGTCCATCATTGGTGACCAGTAAAGACAGTGGTACTTCAGTGGGGGACCAGTTGTGGGAACCGACCTGTGAGATTTATATTTACGTTAATTTATATACTTCGATAGCAATTTGTATAATGATAAGTGGACTGTATTTCTGCAATAATCTCAATCTCACAAATCGATCCTCTACACATTAGGGGGGGTTTATATTTATATATATGCAGCCAATCAAACTACAGAATTAACTACATACATTGAAGAGGTTCCTTATCTTATAGTACAGCAGGTTTAACCAGGATGTAGACCACATTTTCCTCTTTGAGGTAGCTTCCATCACCCAGTAACTGGTGCACAAAATCTTCCTCGTCTTGACCTGTCAAAAGTGCGCTAGCTGAGAAGCCAGAATCCTATATATGACAAGCTATATCAGAGAAAACACTATACAGTACATGGAACAATAAAGACCTGGCTTAATTACCTTTAGTATGAGGCGATTTCGCGTTCTAACCGACAAACCCTACCCAATGACATTAATGGCCACTAATGATAGATAATGGGTTTCGGAAAGAACACTTAACTTGAATTTGTAGACAGCGTGTTGATAATGGTACACTTTTAGTTTCCATAACACTACGTCCAAGTAAATTTAACAGGAGCCGAAATTGCTCCCGTGTGAGCCTCTGGTCTAGTCTCAACAATGGCTGCATCTAACACTCCATACTATTGACGCCTGGCCGACATTGTCCAGATATGATAGGAGCTAAATTTGCTCCACACGTCTCGGAGGTGACACAACAATGGCTCCCTCCTTCCTCACTCTGACGCCTGGCTTACATTGTCCACATGTCAGAAAGTGATAGAAGGGTCACATTTACTCTACTTTAATATTGATAATTAAGTTAATTTATATAAGATGTTTTTATGATGGTAAAGTCCAAAGACTAATGTATTTAAGAATAATTCCCACCATAATAGGTGGTGAATTATAATAGTATGTGGTGATGATATCCCGTTTTCTATAGACGGTAATTCCACTACAAGTTACGTTTTCTATGGGTAACTTGTTTATACAATACAGCTATTATCTGTATGATTATTAAATGGTGTCGGATTTTCCGACACCAGTAAAGACAGTGGTCCTTAGTGGGGGGACCAGAAAAAAGTGGTTTTTCAGTGGGGGACCAGTAAAGTGGTCAGTGGGGGACCAGGACAGTGGTCCTTCAGTGGGGGACCAGTGTAGACAGTGGTCCTTGAGTGGGGGACCAGTAAGACAGTGGTCCCTCAGTGGGGGACCAGTAAAGACAGTGGTCAGTGGGGGACCAGTGGTCCTTCAGTGGGGACCAGTAAAGACAGTGGTCCCTCAATGGGGGAAGTAAAGACAGTGGTCCTTCAGTGGGGGACCAGTAAAGACAGTGGTCCTTCAGTGGGGGACCAGTTAAGACAGTATCAGTGGAGACAGTGGTCCTTCAGTGGGGGACCAGTAAAGACAGTGGTCCCTCAGTGGGGGACCAGTAAAGACAGTGGTCCCTCAGTGGGGGACCAGTAAAGACAGTGGTCCCTCAATGGGGAAAGTCAGTGGGGACCAGTGATCAGTGGGGACCAGTCCCTCAGTGGGGGACCAATACCAGTAAAGACAGTGGTCCCTCAGTGGGGGACCAAGTGGTCCATCAGTCAGTGGTCCTTCAGTGGGGGACAGTAAAGAACAGTGGTCCCTCAGTGGGGACCAGTAAAGACAGTGGTCCATCTCAGTGGGGGACCAGTAAAGACAGTGGTCCCTCAGTGGGGACCAGTAAAGACAGTGGTCCCTCAGTGGGGACCAGTAAAGAAAGTGGTCCACAGTGGTAAAGACCCTCAGTGGGGACCAGTAAAGACAGTGGTCCCTCAGTGGGGACCAGTAAAGACAGTGGTCCCTCAGTGGGGACCAGTAAAGACAGTGGGGACCAGTAAAGACAGTGGTCCCTCAGTGGGGACCAGTGGTGCCTCAGTGGGGACCAGTAAAGGCAGTGGTCCCTCAATGGGGACCAGAAAAGACAGCGGTCCCTCAGTGGGGACCAGTAAAGACAGTGGTACTTCAGTGGGTGACCAGTAAAGACTGTGGTCCTTCAGACCAGTAAAGACAGTGGTCCCTCAGTGGGGACCAGTGGTCCCTCAGTGGGGACCAGTAAAGACAGTGGTCCCTCAGTAAAGACAGTGGTCCCTCAGTGGGGACCAGTAAAGACAGTGGTCCCTCTTTAGTGGGGACCTAAAGACAGTGGTCCCTCAATGGGGACCAATACCAGTAAAGACAGTGGTCCCCTCAGTGGGGACCAGTAAAGACAGTGGTCCCTCAGTGGTCCCTCAGTGGGGACCAGTAAAGTGGTCCCTCAGTGGGGACCATGTAAAGACAGTGGTCCCTCAGTGGGGACCAGCAAAGACAGTGGTCCCTCAGTGGGCACCGGTAAAGACAGTGGTCCCTCAGTGGGGACCAGTAAAGACAGTGGTCCCTCTTTGGGGACCAGTAAAGACAGTGGTCCCTCAGTGGGGACCAGTAAAGACAGTGGTCCCTCAGTGGGGACCAGTAAAGACAGTGGTCCCTCAGTGGGGACCAGTATACAGTGGTCCCTCAATGGGGGACCAATAAGTAAAGACTGTGGTTCCTCAGTGGGGACCAGTAAAGATAGTGATCCCTCAATGGGGACCAGTAAAGACAGTGGTCCCTCAGTGGGGACCAGTAAAGACAGTGGTCCCTCAGTGGGGACTAATAAGTAAAGACAGTGATCCCTCAGTGGGGACTAATAAGTAAAGACAGTGGTCCCTCAGTGGGGGACCAGTAAAGACAGTGGTCCCTCAGTAGTAACCAGTAAAGACACTGGTCCCTCAGTGGGGGACCAGTAAAGACAGTAGTCCCTCAGTGGGGGACCAGTAAAGACAGTGGTCCCTCAGTGGGGACAAGTAAGTAAAGACAGTGGTCCATCAGTGGAGACCAGTAAAGACAGTGGTCCTTCAGTGGGAGACTAGTAAAGACAGTGGTCCATCAGCGGGGACCAGCAAAGACAGTGGTCCATCAGTGGGGACCAGCAAAGACAGTGGTCCATCAGTCGGGACCAGTAAAGACAGTGGTCCATCAGTGGGGCCAGTAAAGACTGTGGTCCATCAGTGGGGACCAGTAAAGACAGTGGTCCCTCAGTCGGGACCAGTAAGTAAAGACAGTGGTGCCTCAGTGGGGACCAGTAAGTAAAGACAGTGGTGCCTCAGTGGGGACCAGTAAGTAAAGACAGTGGTGCCTCAGTGGGGACCAGTAAAGACAGTGGTCCCTCAATGGGGACTAGTAAAGACAGTGGTCCCTCAGTGGGGACCTGTAAAGACAGTGGTACTTCAGTGGGTGACCAGTAAAGACAGTTGTCCTTCAGTGGGGGACCAGTAAAGACAGTGGTCCTTCAGTGGGGGACCAGTAAAGACAGTGGTCCTTCAGTGGGGACCAGTAAAGACAGTGGTCCTTCAGTGGGGACCAGTAAAGACAGTGGTCCCTCAATGGGGACCAATAAGTAAAGACAGTGGTCCCTCAGTGGGGACCAGTAAAGACAGTGGTCCATCAGTGGGGACCAGTAAAGACAGTGGTCCCTCAGTGAGGGACCAGTAAGTAAACAGTGGTCCATCAGTGGGGACCAGTAAAGAAAGTTGTCCATCAGTGTAGACCAGTAAAGACAGTGGTCCATCAGTGGAGACCAGTAAAGACAGTGGTCCCTCAGTGGGGGACCAGTTAGTAAAGACAGTGGTCTATCAGTGGGGACCAGTAAAGACAGTGGTCCATCAGTAGAGACCAGTAAAGACAGTGGTCCATCAGTGGGGGACCAGTAAAGACAGTGGTCCTTCAGTGGGGACCAGTAAAGACAGTGGTCCTTCAGTGAGGGACAAGTAAAGACAGTGGTCCTTCAGTGAGGGACCAGTAAAGACAGTGGTCACTCAGTGGGGACCAGTAAAGACAGTGGTCACTCAGTGGGGACCAGTAAAGACAGTGGTCCCTCAGTGGGGACCAGTAAAGACAGTGGTCCCTCAATGGGGACCAGTAAAGACAGTGATCCCTCAGTGGGGACCAGTATACAGTGGTCCCTCAATGGGGGACCAATAAGTAAAGACAGTGGTCCCTCAATGGGGACCAATAAGTAAAGACAGTGGTCCCTCAATGGGGACCAATAAGTAAAGACAGTGGTCCCTCAGTAGGGACCAGTAAAGACAGTGGTCTCTCAGTGGGGACCAGTAAAAACAGTGGTATCTCAGTGGGGACCAATAAGTAAAGACAGTGGTCCCTCAGTGGGGGACCAATAAGTAAAGACAGTGGTCCCTCAGTGGGGGACCAATAAGTAAAGACAGTGGTCCCTCAATGGGGGACTAATAAGTAAAGACAGTGGTCCCTCAATGGGGGACCAATAAGTAAAGACAGTGGTCCCTCAGTGGGGACCAGTAAAGACAGTGGTCCCTTACTGGGGACCAGTAAAGACAGTGGTCCCTCAGAGGGGACCAGTAAAGACAGTGGTCCCTTAGTGGAGACCAGTAAAGACAGTGGTCTCTCAGTGGGGACCAGTAAAGACAGTGGTCCCTCAGTGGGGACCAGTAAAATCAGTGGTCCATCAGTGGGGACCAGTAAAGACAGTGGTCCCTCAGTGGGGACCAGTAAAGTCAGTGGTCCCTAAGTGGGGGACCAGTAAAGACAGTGGTACTTCAGTGGGGGACCAGTAAAGACAGTGGTCCCTAAGTGGGGGACCAGTAAAGACAGTGGTCCCTCAGTGGGGGACCAGTAAAGACAGTGGTCCCTCAGTGGGGGACCAGTAAAGACAGTGGTCCCTCAGTGGGGGACCAGTAAAGACAGTGGTCCCTCAGTGGGGGACCAGTAAAGACAGTGGTCCCTCAGTGGGGGACCAGTAAAGACAGTGGTCCCTCAGTGGGGGACCAGTAAAGACACTGGTCCCTCAGTGGGGACCAGTAAAGTCGGTGGTCCCTCAGTGGGGGACCAGTAAAGTCAGTGGTCCCTCAGTGGGGGACCAGTAAAGACAGTGGTCCCTCAGTGGGGGACCAGTAAAGACAGTGGTCCCTCAGTGGGGGACCAGTAAAGACAGTGGTCCCTCAATGGGGACCAGTAAAGACAGTGATCCCTCAGTGGGGACCAGTATACAGTGGTCCCTCAATGGGGGACCAATAAGTAAAGACAGTGGTCCCTCAGTAGGGGACCAGTAAAGACAGTGGTCCATTAGTAGGGGATCAGTAAGCACCGCTCTGTCACTAATTACGTAAAATATTCCCATAAAGAGATGTCAGTATCGTGTAGAGGAAATCCTTTCTAGATCCCCCTATCGTTTTCTTTTCATCATTTCCCTTTTCTTTCTCTCTGTCCCCATTTTCCTATATCTCCCTTCTCGTTCCTTCCCCTAATGCTGTCAAAGGAGGTCCAGCCCCGTCCCGTGAAGCCCGTCCCTCCTCTCTCTCTGCTTTGGTGTTCTTCGGCAGTAAGAGAGCCACGCTGGGAACCTTTATTAATATGCTTCCAGAGCCATTCTCAGGTCTGGTGTTTTTCTTCCATAATGGAGAAGTCATTGATCTCTCCGGCGAGGCGGGGCTCCAGCTCATTATTCCAGCAGATTTTTCAACTCAAATGAGTTCCAGTTTATCTTTCCAGCAAGAAAAATTTAGAGCTGATCTTTGCAGGGAAGACGTCCAATCGTGCTTTCCAGGAACGAGTTTCCAGGATAGCTTACCAGCCCGACTTGTTCCTTTACCAGTCAGGTTCGAGGTAACCGTCCAAGCAGATGTGTTGCAAGTGATCTTTTAGTCAGGTGTGTTCCAAGTGATCTTCCAGCCAGGTGCGTGGCCAGTGATCTTCCAGCCAGGTGCGTGGCCAGTGATCTTCCAGCTAGGTGCGTGGCCAGTGATCTTCCAGCTAGGTGCGTGGCCAGTGATCTTCCAACCAGGTGCGTGGCCAGTGATCTTCCAGCCAGGTGCGTGGCCAGTGATCTTCCAGCTAGGTGCGTGGCCAGTGATCTTCCAACCAGGTGCGTGGCCAGTGATCTTCCAGCTAGGTGCGTGGCCAGTGATCTTCCAGCCACGTTGGCTCAACTTGCTATATCCAGCTAGCAAGATAAAAGTTAAGCTTTCCAGGGATTAGGGATTCGAGTTGAACTTGCAAGGCAGACGGCCAGAGACAGTTGGTGTTTCCAGTGAGGTGCTTCAGGTAATCTTTCCGGCCTGGCGGTTTCCTGTTGATCTTTCAGCGGAAGTCGTGTTGGTCTAGCAAGACGAGACCTCTGCCCCTGGCCGTGTCTGGTGAGAGTCGAACGAAAAGTGTGGGACGGGCGGGTGTGCTGCGCTCAGAGGCCACCACCGCCACCAGGCCAGCTCCCACGGCAGCCATGAGTCTCTATTTGTACCTCCCTCTTGGCCCCTAGTACACCCCTCCACCCCCACCACTCTCCAACTCCGGCCCCGACCCCTCCTCCCCACCACCCTCCACCCCAACCTCTTCTCCTCATCATTCTGCTCCTCATCCCCCCCACCCATCACCCACCTCCTCCCCAACCTCCCGCTGCTGCTCGTGATCCTGGGACCAGCTCCCAGTGCTACTATTAACAGGCGATGTTTCCTGGACCTGGCGGTGATCTCCTGGTACAGTGACAGGTGTTCAGTGCCAGGAACTACTGCCTTCGTGTGTTCCTCAAGGCATAAAAGTGTACAAAACTGTGAATTATTAGGAATAATAATACATTTATGAATTGATGATACAATACAAGTGGACAAGTTGTCACCTGAGCATTAAACACATCTGGGTAGACAAGAGCGTTCACTGTGTACACCTGTTTATTGTGGGCCAGATGTGTTGTTGTCGCAGTGACTGCTGGCTCTTGTTACTGCTGTTACAGCTACTGCTGCTGCTGCTGCTGCTTGCAATGCAATCACATTAGTAGCCTATCAATGACATGCCAGTAACCCCATTAGTCATTGTCAACTACAACAACCCTCCTCAATTAAATTCTTGTGTTAACTCTTCGTCCCTCGGACGATCAATAATCAATAACAAATTGATTACATTAATAACAAAGTAACATTTACGTTAACTTAATCTTGTCTTCTCACAGACAAATCAAACTTACAACTGTCACTAATGACTCGGAAATTACACAACACTCTACCTGCCGAGTATTGAGAGAGTAATCCCCATTAATCCCTGTTCTTCCAGACAGCTGATTAATCTCTGTACTAGCTACGTTAACTACATGATCGGTTACTATCACCCAACGATAGTTTACTCCAATTTCAATGTCCAAAGTGCTAAGAGAACGGTAATCACTCGGGATTACCCTTGAGGAATTAATTACTATCCCGAAGATCAATAATTAACCAATACAAATACGTAACCTTTCACACTGGCTCAGCAATTTACATTAAAGGTATGAATTCCGTCTAGGCCTACCATACCAGACCAATTCAGGCGACTAATAACGATAGTTAATCACCACGTTGATGTTATTTTACAATGACTTTACTCTTCCCCACGAGTCAATCAAGTACCTGTCCTCTGACAGATCAATAACGACGTTACGTTAATGGAACAATGGAGCCTTCGTGTGAGTCGATCAACACAGATCGAAGTTAATTACTTTGACTTCCTGGAACCCGTCAGTTATCTGCCCACTGACCGATAATTACAATAGACAATACTCAAATTCTTATCCGGCTTATGGCTAGGCTCTCTGAGACTAACGCAGCTGTTCCCAGGAAAATAATTAACCCAAACGCATTTTACGTTACTTAAATTGTTAAAGAACAAATTCTCTATAACCAGTGGATGTTCCCTTGGTTACGTTACATTAATTGCCTCGCAATCACCTCACTGAATACTGGACTTCGATGTCCTACCAGATTAACAGGAGAATATAACCCAAGTACTCGACTCAATGCAAGAGTTTCACCCATGACAATGATAAATCACACTAACAATCACAGTGATTTACGTTACAATCGGGTTGCAATTGCAATACTGCAGAACACCGGTAAATAACGCTCAGTGCTCTAACCCACTTGACCAAAGAGCCAGAGCTCAACCCCCGCAAACACAACTAGGTGAGTACAACTAGGTGAGTACCTGTCTACACCAGGCCAAATCCCTCTGAAACTGTCAAAATGTCAATAAGGGTGAAAATCTCACTTGCCCGCACTTCTCCTCACCCCTCCAGATGCTTGGAAACAATGGGATGGAACACCTGATCTCAAATTCAGGCATAGAGATTATAATCACCAGAACACACACAAGGTACTTACTCTCATTTACACAGCCGGCTCCCGTCCATACACCCCAGTGTCCCACCCCTACACATGCCCCTTGCTTGTAGGTGGTTGGTCACCAACTAGGCTCAGTTGGTATAGCCTCGCGCGGTGGCGGTCACACGCGGACGGCTCGGAACGTTTTTCGGAACCTCTCACACAACACACGACTCGGTTCGTACACCCCTGACTCACCGGTGAAGTGGTGCGTTCGTTCACAAATGGCGCGTTCACGTCTAGCGTCACTTCTCACGAATTTCTATGGGAAAACCTGCCCCTGAACATTGACACGATATTTCCCCATTCACGCAACTGCTATAAGGCACTAGCAGGAATTAGAACGTCTGTATGATCACTGGAGTGGGGACCCACGAGTCTGTTGACTGCTCGTATGCAAAATACCCATGTTCCAGATCTCTACTCTCTACACTCAATGTCTCTCTCCCCTTCGAAAGACGACGTCATGGCTGGATTCTGCTGCAGACGACGTCGTAGTTAAGGTGGAGAGTGGAGCTTGCAGAGTAGCCAGCCGTCACAACGTCATGTTGCTCAATATGGCCGAATTAAGCAAGCAAGCGTCAGACAAGGTTGTCGGCTGGATTCAGAATGACGCCTTGAGAGAGGAACTCCGGCGAATTCCCTCGTCCTCCTCAAAAGAACCAATCATGGGGAAGCACACAGCGGCCTACCCCCTCTCAACCAATCAGAGGTGGTGTACCATGGCCCTGGGAAGGGGGACCACCAAGATGGCTGGCAGCGTTGCCATGGGAACAATGCTGACGGCGTAGGTGGTGACCACACGCCCCACGTTCTTCCCACGCAAACCTTTGTCTCCCTCAAACTTTACACAGTAAGAGTTGTTGCTGGTTCTCTCTCTACAAATGCGTCACAACAGCCATTGTGACATAATTGGATTGCTGATGACTGGGGCTTTCAGATGAGACCTATCTCAAAATGATTCGGGTACAGGTTAACAAAACTAGGCCCATGCTCTTGCAAAGTGCACCAGCCGCCACAGGCATATAAAACCAGTGGAAGTTTAGCTGGTGAAACCATCCCCTCACAGGGGTCAATGGATATGTTAAAGGACGGAGCACAGCGAATTGTATAGTTAATTACTTGGCTAATGACATAGTTAAGTATTCTGTATTTGTGGGCTGTCATGAGTGCATGTCTCAAAAACTTTTGTCAAAGCTGTGTCTCAGAGGCCTAAGAATTTAGTGGTGGTGGACCTTTAAATGTTGTCTAGGGGAATAGATGATTGTACTTGAGCCTAGGGCAAATCAAGGAGTAAGGTAAACAGGCTAGTACACAGACACAAATTTATATGCAAAGACGCACAAACATATTCAATAAGGTGATATCCTTACAATACATGGTCGTTTAGTATTATTGAAAAGTCCCTAGCGGGCTCTAGATACCCTATAGCTCACCGTCCCAAACCTGGAACTGTGCACACAGCCATCACAGGCTTTCAACCCAGTGACACACATATTTACCACTAGGAAGCCTGGACTCTCTCTTACAAACACCTCCAAAGTCTGCATAACTTCAATATCTTGCAACCCAGTTTAGATACAAAGATAGGCTTATCTGACAGTACATCCGGAGAAAACCCCTCAAATAGCAGGACTGGGTCGGCAGCGATACACCTCCCCCTCAAGTCAAGATGGCGTCCACCTTGCATCATCGTCCCTTAATACTCTATGCTTTACATTTGCAATCAAATCCTTTATTGACTTCATTTACCATTTTCCCCATGCATGCTTTTAGATTGAGTCCATTTTTCCCTCACACAGACTATTTCAGTTTACATTATTCCTGACAATCTCCAGCTGAGAAGGTACTACTTTGCTGGGCAGAGTATTACTGGTAACTCGCGGCCTCCCTGAAATCAGCTGTAGATATTTTCTTATCAAAAATTCTCCACTGTGTCCACCAACATTTTATACTTGAAACTAACCTCCGCAGGAGGCAAGGTTCATAACATGGACATCAAAGGAACCTTCGACACACCACATGGGATTGCGATCCAGGATGAGCTTGCATGCATGGGTGTCAAGGGGAGACTCATGAAATGTACTGAAGTCTACCTCACAGGGAGGAAAGCAAATGTCTGCTTCAATGGAACAGTCTCAGAACATTGAGTATGGAACTCGGGACCCCCCCCCCCCCCACCAAGGAGAAGTCTTAAGCCCCCACACTATTTAACATACTTATGAACGCCATTGCAAATATTGAATTTCCGGAAGGAAAACAGCAAGTGGGATATGCAGATGATGTCCTAATACAAGCCCCAACCTTGGGAAAAATAAAACAGTCCATTGTGCTCCTTGGAAGGAAGGGTGTTGAACTCGGTTTAACACTCCACAAACAAAACAAATGCATATTGTCATCGCTAGCGAAGAGAAGATGAAGAACTACAAATTAATGGTGAAACACTTGAGTGGGTTGACCATTATCGGTACCTTGGCGTCACTGTTGACTCTAACAAGGGGAAAAAAGAAGAGCTCAACCAACTCATAGGGACATGCAAAAGTTGACTCAGGGCATTAAAAGCTACCACCTGGAATGGGCATGGGGCCTCCATTGCCGTGAGACACTGCCTCCAGCTTCATGCTCAGCAACAGAAAATCTTATTGTTAACGACGGCGAGGACCCTAACACCTGTTACATCGAGGGAGACACCGACAGATTATGGAATGGAATAAAAAAGACGAGGAAGAACAAATAATAGAAGATTCGAAGCAGCCTTAAAATGGTACATGGAAGCGGAGACTAGTTACTACCGTGGCGATGTTAACTTAATTCACCCAGACATTACTGACCCACAGTACTACATGAAGTACCCACGCAACGAACCAGGGACAATGATGACCCACAGCCAGGACCAGAAACCGACCTGCAAGAAGAAGCAGTACAAGAAGATAGAAACCAAGCGTTAGGAGACAAGATATCTGCACCTATACCACGAGCTTCCTGCTGAACCACTCCCCCATCCCTAGCTAGCCTGAGTTTAGCCATTCAAGCCCACTGTGCAGCCTTTTGACGAGTAAAAAACAAAATCTATAGTATCAAGATACAAAAATATAAAACGACTCACCATCCACAGTGGACAAGCTACTGATCATTCTACCCACCCCCCCTCGTCACAATCCTCATACTGTTTCCAGAGATTTAATTCTTTCCAGTATGTGTCTTCGTTTCCCAGTTTGCCAAATCCTTTGGTCCTCAAATTGCAAATCTTGGGAGATACTGCTGGGTAGCCCAACCACCGTGGGTTTGAACTTGGCATTGGTACTGTGGACCGTTCCTGGTGTATTTGCGTCGCACATGGGCTCGGTTCTCAAGCGGCTGGTCGGAGATCAGTCGTTTCACGTCAATCTTTCACAGTCAGTCAGGTGCAGTCACAGTGAGAGGTTGTGCTAGCTGGAGCTCCGATTCTAATAACATTATTATTGCAATAATGGAGGGATTAGTGAGGGATTTGGTGAGTATGGTTGGAGCTCTGAGAGCAGAGATGGATTCCCTGCGGGAGGAGGTGCGACGGCTGGGATTCGGGAGGAAACGAAGGAGGAGGCCAGTGTTGACGGGACCTCATTAAGAAGGACTGACGGGACCAGTATTAAGAAGTCCTCGTCTTGGCAAGTTGTGAAAGACAGGGGTCTTAAGAAGACCTTGGCAAAACCGACGACTAATAGCCTACACCTAAGGACTTTTAATGCATTTGACGTATTAGAGGACGAGTGCTGTGTTGAACCTGTTGTTCAACGAGGTGGCAAAGACAAAGTAACGAGGAGCATTAAAGCGCAGGTCCCTCAAACTGCTCGAAAGAAAAAGGGAGGATCGAAGCGAATTTTGGTTGTGGGAGATTCCCAGGTGAGGTATTTAGATAGAACGTTTTGTGCCAGAGATAGGGGGAACAGATTAAGGGTTTGCTACCCGGGAGCTGGAATTGGTGATATTGTTGGAAACATGAATGATATTATGACAGGAAATGGGAACAAACCCATTATTTGTATTAGTGCAGGGGGTAATGATGTTGGACGAGTTAGGAGTGAAGAACTAATACAGAGATTCAGGACAGCCATTGAATTAGTTAGGAGCAAGGGAGGAATCCCGATCATATGTGGCATTCTTCCAAGAAAGGGAGTGGGAAATGAATGGATGTCAAGGGCACTTGGTGTCAATTACCGGCTGGAAAGATATTGCAAATCAAATGCAATATCTTTCATAGACAACTGGGAACACTTCTATGGAAGAAATGAAATGTATGCTCGTGATGGGGTGCATCTATCGAGAGCTGGGGTTGTTGCTGTTACGAACTCGTTGGAAGAAGTGGTTACAGGTGTTTGTTTGGATTTAAACTGTTAGTAGATAGAGGTATGGGAATTGATTTGGAGGAAGGAGATAATAAAAGTATGTGTTTGTGGGAGAAAGGAATTGGCAAAATGATCAGGGAAAGAGAAGGGCCTCAAAATAACAATTCACTTAGGGTATATTACACTAACAGTAGAAGTCTAAGAAATAAAATTAACGAATTAAATGCTCTTGTCTGCACAGAAAAAAATAGCTATTATTGCACTTACCGAAACGTGGATGAATGTAGAAAATAGAGAACTATTAGCTGAATATCAGATAAATGGATTTAAACTATTTCACACAGATAGATATATTAGACGAGGAGGGGGAGTAGCCATATATGTTAGGGACAATTTGAAATGTAGTCTCAAAGAGAGAATCAGAGTTTCCAGAGAATCAGAGTGCCAGAGTTTTGGAAAGTTGCTAATGTGATACCAGTTTTTAAGAAAGGAGATAGATCACTTGCGTCTAACTATCGACCAATTAGCCTAACGTCTATTGTGGGAAAGTTACTCGAATCTATAATAGCAAATAAAATTCGTCTTCATCTTGAAAAACATAAATTAATAATTGAGTCGCAACATGGTTTTATAAATGGCCGTTCATGTTTAACAAATTTGTTATCTTTTTATTCTAGCATTGTTGAGGCAGTTGATAGTGGTAAGGATTGCGATGTTGTATACCTTGACTTTAGCAAAGCTTTTGATACAGTGCCACATGAAAGACTGATTAAAAAAATAGAGTCTCATGGTATTGGGGGTGCTATATTAAGCTGGATTAGGGCATGGCTATACCAAAGGAAACAGAGAGTTAGTATAAATGGAATCAAGTCAGAGTGGGAAAATGTTGTAAGTGGAGTGCCTCAAGGCTCTGTCCTGGGACCTCTGTTGTTTATAATATATATAAATGATTTAGATTCAGGTTTGAGTAGCAACATTTGCAAATTTGCCGATGATACGAAAATCGGTAGGGAAATTAATTCGGAGGAGGACTCACTATCACTTCAAGTTGATCTAGATAGGGTTTTGAAATGGTCAAAGGATTGGCAGATGCAGTTTAATGCTGATAAATGTAAAGTTCTGAGGTTAGGTAATGATGATAGAGTTACAAGATACGAGCTAGATGGTGTTGTGATTGCGAAGTCGGATTGCGAAAGGGATCTGGGAGTTATGATTAGTAAGAATTTAAAACAAAAGGATCAATGCATAAATGTTCGTAATAAGGCAAATCGGACACTTGGATTTATTAATCGCAGCGTTAGTAACAAGACACCTGGTGTGGTTCTCAAGCTATATCTTGCTCTAGTTAGGCCCCATTTAGATTATGCAGTTCAGTTTTGGTCGCCATATTATAGAATGGATATAAATTCACTTGAACGTGTCCAGCGTAGGATGACTAAGTTAATTCCCCAAATTAGAAATCTTTCATATGAAGAAAGATTAACAAAGCTTAAGTTGCATTCACTGGAAAGGCGAAGAGTTAGGGGTGACATGATAGAGGTTTACAAGTGGATGAATGGACATAACCGGGGGGATATTAATAGGGTATTAAAAGTATCAACACAGGACAGAACACGAAACAATGGATATAAATTGGATAAGTTTAGATTTAGGAAAGACTTGGGTAAATACTGGTTCAGTAACAGGGTTGTTGATTTGTGGAACCAATTGCCGCGTAACATTGTGGAGGTGGGGTCCCTCGATTGTTTCAAGCACAGGTTGGACAAGTATATGAGTGGGATTGGGTGGTTATAGAATAGGAGCTGCCTCGTATGGGCCAATAGGCCTTCTGCAGTTACCTTTGTTCTTATGTTCTTATGTTCTTATCAAAACTGAGCCACACTCAGAAACTATTTGGATAGAATTATACGAAAAAGCAAATAATATTATAATAGGAGTTATATATAGGCCACCAAATTTAGACAGAATGGAAGCAAAGCATCTATGGGATGAAATATCTAGGGCATCTAGATCTAACAGTATTTACGTCATGGGTGACTTTAATTTTAGTGGAATAAACTGGTTGAACAAAACAGGGAATAGTGAAGCAGAAGATTTTCTAGAATTAATTGACGATTGCTTTCTTACGCAACACATTAAGGAACCAACACGGGAAAATAATATTTTAGATTTAGTGTTAACTAACAGGGAAACACAAATTAATGACATCGAAATAGGGAGTGAGCTAGGGAACAGTGATCACAAAGAAATCAGATTTAGCATAGAATGGAATAGACCTGTAGGAGAAAATTCTGTTAAAGTGCCAGATTTTCGAAAAGCTGATTTTAATAGCCTATGAAATTCTTTGGGTCAAATTGATTGGAAAGTCTTGGGTATGGGGTGGGGGCCGGTCTTGGAGCGAGACATGAACCCAGCGATAGGTGACGTAAATGGGGATTTCGATGTGGATTCAATATATAACTTATTTAAGAATATTCTAAACAAAGCACAGGAACGTAGTATACCATAAAAATTGAATAGATCGAATACTAATGACCCAAAGTGGATAACAAAGAATTTGAAGAACCTTATAGGTAAAAAGAGAGCTTGGTACAAAAGGATTAAAAATGGGGAGGTCACTTTAGAACAGGAATTCGTACAACTGGTTAGAAATGTTAAAAAAGAGATAAGGAAAGCAAAAAGAAACTATGAAGTTCGTATAGCAGGGCAAGCAAAGACAAATCCTA
Source organism: Procambarus clarkii (assembly GCF_020424385.1). Classification (NCBI taxonomy): domain Eukaryota; kingdom Metazoa; phylum Arthropoda; class Malacostraca; order Decapoda; family Cambaridae; genus Procambarus; species Procambarus clarkii. The sequence continues at coordinate 9,427,165 of NC_059632.1, forward strand.
AAGGGTTTTTTCAGTTATATCGAACTAAGACTAGGGAAAGGATAGGTCCATTAAAAACTGAGACAGGTCAAATAACAGATAGTGATGAAGAGATGAGTAGTATTTTTAATAAATATTTTGTATCTGTATTTACTAAAGAGGAACTTAACAATATGCCTTCAGCCGAACAAGTCTATGTGGGTGGGGACGAGGACAGGTTGACGAGTTTAGCAGTTACCAGGGAGGATGTTCTTAAACAAATAGTAAAACTCAAACCAAACAAATCCCCAGGGCCGGATGAAGTGTTTGCCAGGGTGCTTAAAGAATGCAAAGAGGAGCTTTGTGACCCACTGTCAACCATATTTAATAAATCAATAGAGTCAGGCAGAGTGCCAGAGTTTTGGAAAGTTGCTAATGTGATACCAGTTTTTAAGAAAGGAGATAGATCACTTGCGTCTAACTATCGACCAATTAGCCTAACGTCTATTGTGGGAAAGTTACTCGAATCTATAATAGCAAATAAAATTCGTCTTCATCTTGAAAAACATAAATTAATAATTGAGTCGCAACATGGTTTTATAAATGGCCGTTCATGTTTAACAAATTTGTTATCTTTTTATTCTAGCATAGTTGAGGCAGTTGATAGTGGTAAGGATTGTGATGTTATGTACCTTGACTTTAGCAAAGCTTTTGATACAGTGCCACATGAAAGACTGATTAAAAAGATAGAGGCTCATGGTATTGGGGGTGCTATATTAAACTGGCATGGTTATACCAAAGGAAACAGAGAGTTAGTATAAATGGAGTCAAGTCAGAGTGGGAAAATGTTGTAAGTGGAGTGCCTCAAGGCTCTGTCCTTGGACCTCTGTTGTTTATAATATATATAAATGATTTAGATTCAGGTTTGAGTAGCAACATTTGCAAATTTGCCGATGATACGAAAATCGGTAGGGAAATTAATTCGGAGGAGGACTCACTATCACTTCAAGTTGATCTAGATAGGGTTTTGAAATGGTCAAAGGATTAGCAGATGCAGTTTAATGCTGATAAATGTAAAGTTCTGAGGTTAGGTAATGATGATAGAGTTACAAGATACGAGCTAGATGGTGTTGAGATTGCGAAGTCGGATTGCGAAAGGGATCTGGGAGTTATGATTAGTAAGAATTTAAAACAAAAGGATCAATGCATAAATGTTCGTAATAAGGCAAATCGGACACTTGGATTTATTAATCGCAGTGTTAGTAACAAGACACCTGGTGTGGTTCTCAAGCTATATCTTGCTCTAGTTAGGCCCCATTTAGATTTTGCAGTTCAGTTTTGGTCGCCATATTATAGAATGGATATAAATTCACTTGAACGTGTCCAGCGTAGGATGACTAAGTTAATTCCCCAAATTAGAAATCTTTCATATGAAGAAAGATTAACAAAGCTTAAGTTGCATTCACTGGAAAGGCGAAGAGTTAGGGGTGACATGATAGAGGTTTACAAGTGGGTGAATGGACTTAACAAAGGGGGATATTAATAGGGTATTAAAAGTATCAACACAAGACAGAACACGAAACAATGGGTATAAATTGGATAAGTTTAGATTTAGGAAAGACTTGGGTAAATACTGGTTCAGTAACAGGGTTGTTGATTTGTGGAACCAATTGCCCTGTAACATTGTGGAGGTGGGGTCCCTCGATTGTTTCAAGCATGGGTTGGACAAGTATATGAGTGAGATTGGGTGGTTATAAATAGGAGCTGCCTCGTATGGGCCAACAGGCCTTCTGCAGTTGCCTTTGTTCTTATGTTCTCGGGGTCTTCATTCTCCTTTCGACTACAGGTGTGACTCTTCCTAGGAGGTTGTTTTCTTCTTGGTCTCGCTGTGTGTAGACACGGCAGTGCTGTAGGTCGAACTGCAGGAGAGGCCTGGCATAAGAGGTCCTCAACGCTGGATGTTGAGGAGATAAACAAATCCACAAGGGTCGTGACGAGGATTCGAACCTACGTCCGTGATCTTCCCAAACGCTACCTTAATCGACTGAGCTGCGACATGGTCAAAAGAGTTGAAACCAGAAGTTCTACTAGACTTACTTGGATCCTTCAGCCTTTCAGTAAGTCCTGCAGTAAGTCAAGTAGAACTTCTGCAACTTAGTCATGGTCTTTTGACCATGTCGTAGCTCAGTCGGTTAAGGCAGCGTCTGGGAAGATCTCGGACGTAGGTTCGAATCCTCGTCACGGCCTTTGTGGATTTGTTCATTGAGGCATCATGCTATTGTGATTTGTGTGTTGAGGAGATAGTACTCCTACTGAGACTTCATCGTCTGATGATCTGTATCTTCGATGGTCTTCGTCCGTCCAATCTGTATCCGGTGTGGTGTTTGTTGAAGGTGTAGGTCCCTGGGGCCATGGTTTCAAGTGCCCTGACTTCAGCAAAGCTTTTTGATACAGTGTCACATTAAAGACTGATTAAAAAGTTAGAGACTCACGGTATTGGGGTGCTATATTAAGTTGGATTAGGGTATGGCTATACCAAAGGAAACAAAGTTAGTATAAATGGGGTTAAGTCAGAGTGGGAAAATGCTGTAAGTGGAGTGCCTCAAGGCTCTGTCCTGGGATCTCTGCTATTCATAATATAAATAAATGATTTAGATTCGGGTTTGAGCAGCAATGTTTGCAGGTTTGCCAATGATGCAAGAGTCGGGAGAATGATTAACGCGGAAGGGGACTCGCTATCACTTAAAGATCTAAATAGAATTTGGAAACGGTAAAAAATTTTGCAGATGCAGTTTAATGCTGTCAAATATAAGGTCTTGAGGCTAGGTAATGATGATATCATCATACGATCTAGATAGTGATGAGATTGCGAAGTCGGATTGCGAAAAGGCTCTGGGAGTTATGATTAGTAAGAATTTAAAACCAAAAAAACAATGCATAAATGTTTGTAATAAGGCAAATAGAATATTGGGATTTATTTATCAAATTGTTAGTAACAAGACACCTGATGTTGTTTTTCAGCTATATCTTGCTCTGGTTAGGCCCCATTTAGATTATGCAGTTCAATTTTCGTCACCGTACTATAGAATAAATATAAACTCACTAGAACGCATCCATATTAGGATAACGAAATTAATCCCGCAAATTAAAAACCTGTCATATGAAGAAAGATCGACAAAGCTTAATTTACATTCTCTAGAAAGGTGAAGAAGTAGGAGTAGCATGATAGAGGTGTACAAGGAACGAAGGAGGAATGGACATAACAAAAGGGATATTATTAGGGCATTAAAAATATCAACACAAGACAGAACATGAAACAATGGGTTTAAATTTGATAAGTTTAGATTTAGGAAAGACCTGGGTAAATACTGGTTCGGTAACAGGGTTGCTGATTTGTAGATCCAATTACCGCCTAACATAATAGAAGATTCCATGTTTATTTCAAGAGTAGATAAGACATACTTGAATGAGATTGAGTGGATATAATTAGAAGCTGCCTCGTATGGGCCAATAGGCCTTCTGCAGTTACCTTTATTCTTATTTTCTCCCGACCGCTTCTCTAACATTTCCCCACCACAAACCATTTCGATAACATTTCTCCGTCAAAACATCATCTTAAACATTTCCCCTCTTCACTCCTCTTAACATTTCCCCCCCCCCCCCCACAACACCCTCTCTAACATTACCCCTCTCCTCCCCCTTCTCTAACATTTCCTCGCCACGACCCTTTTCCTAACATTTCCCTTCCCCTCCCTCTTTCTTCTTCCATCCACAGCAATGATACCATCTCACTCCCCTCCCTTTCCTACTCTCTGGGTTCCAAACTCGCTACTCTTCAAAATGTTCCAAATTCCCATTTTCCAATCCCTCTTCTTATTTATCCATTTCACTTCTCAGAATTATAACCCTTTCTCTTTATTCCAAACCACTTTCCCTTGAGATAACTGTCAACTGTCTCCCAAACTATCATTCCCTTAACGTAGACAAATTTCCTCTCATCCCAAACCATTTTTCCCCCTTTTGTAAACCACTTTCAACTCATCCTAAACTACTTTTCCCCTTTCCCAAACTACTTTACCCCATTTCCCAATCAACTTTTTCCCTTTCCTAAACTACTTTTCCCCTGTCCCAAACTACTTTCCGCCTCATCCTAAAAAACTCCCCCTCATCCCAGACCACTTTCCCTCCTTTCCCCTCACTCCTTGCTCACTCCACCAGCGCAAAACTTTCCGTCCTTTATTAATTTATTGAGTAAATTTAAAAGAATAAATTTTAAGCAACTATGCAAAATGTAATTCAAAGAAAATGTAGAACTTCATAAAAAAACAGGAGCTATATTTTATAATTTGTTTGTGTATCATCTCTGTATTTATGTGTGTGCTATTTTTTGTGTTTGCATTGTTAGTTTAGTGTTATTTGATTTTGTCGATTATTTCTGATTTCTTTTCTCGCGTCCCTTCCCCCCCCCTCCCTCCCTCTCTCTCTCTCTCTCAATTTTCATTCCATGCTCTTCCCTCTTTAGTGTTTGTGTGTCTGTGTACTCGCCTAGTTGTGCTTGCAAGGGTTGAGCTTCGGCTCTTTAGTCTCGACAATCAACTGTCAATCAACAATACACAAGTTTCTGAAAGCCGTTCTTATGCTGGCCAACCTGCCATATGCTGCTGATGATATCCTTTTGATATGGGCTTCAGGGGACAGGTCTGGCGTGATATCAAGCCTCCTAGGTCTTTCCCGTCCCTGGTGGTTCCTATCACTGGATATCAGCTGGATCTCTCTCATTCTTGAAGAATTTCATCTCCCAAATGTTACCTTGTATCAGGTCTCCTGCACCCTACACACATCGTCATTATTTTACATTTGCTTGGGTTAAACTCTAACAACCATTTGTCTGACCCTTCCTTCAGTTTGTCCAGGTCTTCTTGCAGCCTCAGGCTGTCCTCCTGTATTAATCCTTCTCATAATTTTGACTTCGTCAGCAAAATATGTGTGTGCGTGTGTGTGTGTGCTCATGTATGTACTTACCTAGTTGTATGCACAGAACTGTGTTTCCAATGTCAAGCAATAGCTCCTTAGCCCCGCTGTTGTATCTTGTCGGTTAATGCAAGCTTCCTGTTTCCCGACAAGCGTTTGAAGCTGTTGATTGGATTTTCCTCAGCGATCTCCAGCAGGCCGTTCCGTTCACTTGTGACTGAAGTTTGTCCTGACGTGGGTCTCTCTCTCTCTCTCTCATCGGTCTCTCCAGCTTCTGGTCGCACTCTCTGGTCCTCCAGTATCTCATTTTGACCACATTTGTCAACCATAAGTGTCCCTCAGTACTTGTACGTTGTCTTTCCCCCCCCCCCTCCTCCTCATTCATCATTCGTGCAGTGTGGTGGTGCTGTGAGCCGCTCACTCTTTCACTGTAAGTCAGTTTCCTCAGCACTGAGAAAAGTCTGGTTGCATATTCAGCGTATCTTTAATCTTATAATTCGATTTTTTAAATATATTCCCAGATTTTTTTTAAGATTCTGAAAACAGTGTTGGCGGCAGGCTCCATATATGGACTCTATCGTAGACAAGAAATAGCAAAAGAGTAGATGAGTAATTATAAAAATCAACCGAAGTTAAAGAGGCGAGGATCAAGAGATGGATCACACACACACAAATTAGAACCATCGGGTGAGAACAATGCAAGCTTTCATTATAATGAAGAAACAGTAATATATGATGAAACTAGCAAGCCTACATTGCCTTACGGCTTCAACCAAGCCAGCCACGCTGAGTCAACTGGAAGCGGTGGAGAGAGAGAGAGAGAGAGAGAGAGAGAGAGAGAGAGAGAGAGAGAGAGAGAGGGAGAGAATAATAAGTATAACCTCTGTGGTGTTGCTGTGTATAGTCCTGTCCGCTCCTGAGATCAGTTAGATTCATTTTCCTCGTCGATTGAGTTGTGGACTGGTAAAGCCATATAGAAGCTTTCACTCAGGTTTAGTGGGGCTGTGTAGGCTATGGTCCTATAAGCTCTCAGAGTGCATTAGAGCGCACCAACTCTGGAGAGTATATAGCTCTTATATTCTTTCACTCAGTAATGTTATCCTCTCGGGCGCAACAGATAAACACATAAGTAAAAATGCAATAAGCAGTGTAATAAAAATAATTAACTGCAAAATCCACTGCAATAATGTACCCATAATGCACCCGAGTTGTGCACGCAACGCACACGCAACACGCAACACACACACGCAACACACACACGCAACACACACACGCAACACACACGCACACAGGGGGTTGTGTGGAATCCACAAAGGGGTCTGGCATCTGAGTGGAGAGCGCGCGGTACTCCTGTGCCCGGGTTCGATTCCCAGGGCTGGCAGAGACAAATGGGTAGAGTTTCTTTCACCCTAATGTACCTGTTACCTAGCAGTAAATAGGTACCTGGGAGGTAGACAGCTGTTACGGGCTGCTTCCTGGGTGTGTGTGTGTGTGTGTGTGTACTCACCTAATGTTGTGTTTTTTTTGTGTGTTTTTTTACGGGGGTTGAGCTTTGCTCTTTCGGCCCGCCTCTCAACTGTCAATCAACTGTTTACTAACTTTTTTTTTTTTTCTCTCCACACCACACACACACACCAGGAAGCAGCCCGTGACAGCTGACTAACTCCCAGGTACCTATTTACTGCTAGGTAACAGGGGCATTCAGGGTGAGAGAAACTTTGCCCATTTGTTTCTGCCTCGTGCGGGAATCGAACCCGCGCCACAGAATTACGAATCCTGCGCGCTATCCACCAGGCTACGAGGCCCCCTGTGTGTGTGTGTGTGTGTACTCACCTAGTCACCTAGTTGTACTCGCCAATTTGTGTTTGCGGGGGTTGAGCTCTGGCTCTTTGGTCCTGCCTCTCAACCGTCAATCAACAGGTGTACAGATTCCTGAGCCTACTGGGCTCTATCATATCTACACTTGAAACTGTGTATGGAGTCAGCCTCCACCACATCACTTCCTAATGCATTCCATTTGTCAACCACTCCGACAGTAAAAAAAGTTCTTTCTAATATCTCTATGGCTCATTTGGGCACTTAGCTTCCACCTGTGTCCCCCTAGTGTGTGTGCCCCTTGTGTTAAATAGCATGTCTTTATCTACCCTATCGATTCCGCTGAGAATCTTGAATGTGGTGATCATGCCCCCCTAACTCTTCTGTCTTCCAGCGAAGTGAGGTTTAATTCCCGCAGTCTCTCCTCGTAGCTCATACCTCTCAGCTCGGGTACTAGTCTGGTGGCAAACCTTTGAACCTTTTCCAGTTTAGTCTTATCCTTGACTAGATATGGACTCCGTGCTGGGGCTGCATACTCCAGGATTGGCCTGACATATGTGGTATACAAAGTTCTGAATGATTCTTTACACAAATTTATGAATGCCGTTCGTATGTTGGCCAGCCTGGCATATGCCGCTGATGTTATCCGCTTGATATGTGCTGCAGGAGACAGGTCTGGCGTGATATCAACCCCCAAGTCTTTTTCCTTCTCTGACTCCTGAAGAATTTCCTCTCCCAGATGATACCTTGTATCTGGCCTCCTGCTC
>NC_059632.1:9437175-9624675 GCF_020424385.1 Procambarus clarkii
ACACACATCATGGGGGACTTCAATCACGGCAGGATTGATTGGGAAAACAAGGAACCGCATGGAGGCGAGGATACGTGGAGGGCCAAACTACTGGAGGTGGCGACTAGAAACTTCTTAACCCAGCATGTCAGTGAACCCACAAGGATGAGAGGAAATGACGAACCAGCGAGACTCGACCTGGTTTTCACCCTGAACGACTCTGACATAAGAGAAATCAGTTTTGAGGACCCAGTAGGAATGAGCGACCACAGTGTATTGGTGTTTGAGTACCTGATTGAAGAAGGGTTATTGAACTCGAGAAGGGATACCGAAACCAAAAGGTTAGCATACCGAAAGGGAAACTATGAGGAGATAAGAAAATGCCTAGCAGATATAGCATGGGAAACAGAGCTCAGGGAAAAGACGGCCCAAGATATGATGGAATACATCACGCAAAAATGCAAGGACGCAGCAAACAAGTTTGTCCCAGTCCAAAAGGAAAACAGTGAAATGAAGATGAGAAACCCATGGTTTAATCAGAGATGTAGGCTAGCTAAGCAGCAAAGTAAAAGGGCATGGAGAAACTATAGGAATAACAGGACACTGGAGAGCAGAGAAAGATACCAGAATGCCAGGAATGAATATGTTAGGATGAGAAGAGAGGCAGAAAGACAATACGAAAATGACATCGCAAGCAAGGCAAAGACTCAGCCTAAATTGCTGAATAGCCACATCAGGAGAAAAACAACAGTAAAGGAACAGGTTATGATATTAAGGTTAGGGGCAGAAGGATTCACAACAAACGACAAGGAAGTGTGTGAGGAACTGAATAAGACATTCCAGGAGGTCTTCACCTTAGAGCAAGGAGAAATCCCAGAGATAAGAGAGGGAATAGCTAACCAGGAACCACTGGAAGAGTTTGAGATTACCAGCGGGGAAGTAAGGAAGTGTTTACTAGAATTGGATGTGACAAAGGCTATAGGTCCAGATGGAATCTCCCCTTGGATACTAAAGGAAGGAGCAGAAGAACTGTGCCTCCCGCTCTCAATGGTGTATAACAAATCACTGGCAACAGGGGAACTGCCAGAAATTTGGAAAGCAGCTAACGTAGTCCCGATGTACAAGAAAGGGGATAGACAGGAGGCACTGAATTACAGACCAGTGTCCCTAACCTGCATACCATGCAAGTTGATGGAGAAGATTGTGCGAAGAAAGCTAGTGGAACATCTGGAGCGAAAGAACTTTGTAACACAGCATCAACATGGATTCAGGGATGGCAGGTCCTGTCTCACAGGGTTACTTGAATTCTACGACCAGGCAACAAAAATAAGGCAAGAAAGAGAAGGGTGGGCAGACTGCATATTTTTGGATTGTCAGAAAGCCTTTGACACAGTGCCACACAAGAGGCTAGTGAAAAAACTGGAGATGCAGGCTGGAGTGAAAGGGAAGGTACTCCGTTGGATACAGGAGTACCTAAGTAACAGGAGACAACGAGTCAGTGTGAGGGGTGAGGTCTCAGATTGGCGAGACGTTACGAGTGGAGTACCGCAGGGGTCAGTCCTTGGACCTATACTGTTTCTGATATATGTAAATGATCTTCCAGAGGGTATAGAATCGTTTCTCTCAATGTTTGCCGATGATGCAAAAATTATGAGGAGGATTGAAACTGAGGACGATAGTAGGAGGCTACAAGATGACCTAAACAGACTGAGTGAATGGTCCAACAAATGGCTGTTGAAGTTCAACCCGAGTAAATGCAAAGTAATGAAACTAGGTGGTGGAAATAGGAGGCCAAACACAGGATACAGAATAGGAGATGAAGTACTTAATGAAACGAACAGAGAGAAAGATCTAGGAGTTGATATCACACCAAACCTGTCTCCTGACGCCCACATAAAAAGAATAACGTCTGCGGCATATGCGAGGCTGGCTAACATCAGAACAGCGTTCAGGAACCTGTGTAAGGAATCATTCAGAATCTTGTACACCACATATGTAAGACCAATCCTGGAGTATGCGGCCCCAGCATGGAGCCCGTACCTTGTCAAGCACAAGACGAAGCTGGAAAAAGTCCAAAGGTACGCCACTAGACTAGTCCCAGAACTAAGAGGCATGAGTTACGAGGAAAGGCTGCGGGAAATGCACCTTACGACACAGGAAGACAGAAGAGTAAGGGGAGACATGATCACAACCTACAAAATCCTCAGGGGAATCGACCGGGTAAACAAGGATAAACTATTCAACACTGGTGGGACGCGAACAAGGGGACACAGGTGGAAACTGAGTACTCACATGAGCCACAGAGACGTTAGAAGGAACTTTTTCAGTGTCAGAGTAGTTAACGGATGGAATGCATTAGGCAGTGATGTGGTGGAGGCTGACTCCATACACAGTTTTAAATGTAGATATGATGGAGCCCAGTAGGCTCAGGAATCTGTACACCAGTTGATTGACAGTTGAGAGGCGGGACCAAAGAGCCAAAGCTCAACCCCCGCAAGCACAAATAGGTGAGTACAAATAGGTGAGTACACACACACACACAAGGAACTACAGAAGAAAATATCAATAGTAATACAGGGACTAATCGAGTAACACACGTCTTCACAACACGAGAGGATACAATATGAAAGACCAGAGCTGGGAGAGATCATGAGATGTTATCATGCTGACCGAACGATGACGGAGGTTGTGATATCACACCGCACTGGACTATATGCGGTGTGCATTATGCAGTCCCCGTGGTGTAGTGGTCAAGACACTCGCATGGTGTTTCGCGAGCGCTTTGTCCTGGGTTCGAATCCTGGCCGGGAAGGATCTACTGGGCGTCAATCCTTAACTGTAGCCTCTGTTCACCCAACAGTAAAATGGGTACCTGGTTGTTAAACGACCTGGCGGGTCGTATTCTAGGGAACATAGGATTAAGGACCTGCCCGAAACGTTACGCGTGCTGGTGGCTGTACAAGAATGTAACATCTCTTGTATATATATAAATAATATATTACACACACACACACACACACACATATATATATATATATATATATATATATAATATATTTTGGTAGCAGTCTTTCCTGTAGACATATATTATTAAATATGACCGAAAAAGTAAGATTAATAATTCTAACACGAATTTTCTCGAACTTTCTTACGTTTCTTTTCACTGTTGATGGTAATTCAAAGATCAATTCTCCACAATTCATTTTTATTTAAGATATAATAAATAAAATAAAATAAAATAAAATAAATAAAATAAAATTTGAAATTAAAATATATATATATATATATATATATATATATATATATATATATATATATATATATATATATATATATATATACTAACATATTATATAATAGTATATTTTGGTAGCAGTCTTTCTTGTAAACATATGTTGTTAAATATGACCGAAAAAGTAAGATTAATAATTCTAACACGAATTTTCTCAATATTTCTTATGTTTCTTTTTACTGTCGATGGTAATTGAAAAATCAATTCTCCAAAATTCATTTTTATTTCTAGTCTGACGCGATGCTTGAACGCGTTTCGTAATAACTTATTACATTTTCAAAGACTTTAGTTTACACACACACAACTGTAACCTGAAAACAGAGTTTTACTTAATGCTAACATTGAACAGCTTGTCTTATATACTCGCATTTGGGTGAGGTGATATGTTGCAACAGTTTTGGATGAGGTGAACAAACTTTTGACCAACACAAGACAGAACACGGTGCAATGGGTATAAATTGGAGAGGGAAGAATGGAAGTAACTGCAAAGGGCCTATTGGCCCATACTTCCTCATGATGCTTCTATATTGGTGCGGAGTCTTGAAGTGGGTAGAATATAGTTGTGCATTAATTGGCTGTTGATTGCTGGTGATGACTCTTTGATATGTAGTGCCTCGCTGATGTCAAGCCGCCTGCTATCGCTGTGTTTATCGATGATTTCTGTGTTGTTTGTTAAGACTTCTCTGGTGATGGTCTGGTTGTGGGAAGAGATTATATGTTCCTTGATGGAGCCCTGTTGCTTATGCATTGTTAATCGCCTGGAAAGAGATGTTGTTGTCTTGCCTATATACTGAGTTCTTTGGGGCTTACAGTCCCCAAGTGGCCATTTGTAGGCATAGACGACGTTAGTCTCTTTTAAGGCATTCTGCTTTGTGTCTGGAGAGTTTTTCATGAGTAGTTTGGCCGTTTTTTTTTTTGGTTTTATAGTAAATCGTCAATTGTATCTTCTGATTTTTATCTGTAGGGATAACGTTCCTATTAACAATATCTTTCAAGACCCATTCCTCCGTTTTATGAGCTGTGGAAAAGAAGTTCCTGTAAAATAGTCTAATAGGAGGTACAGGTGTTGTGTTAGTTGACTCTTCAGAGGTTGCATGGCATTTCACCTTCCTTTTTATGATGTTTTCAACGAAACCATTGGAGAAGCCGTTGTTGACTAGGACCTGCCTTACCCTACATAGTTCTTCATTGACTTGCTTCCATCCTGAGCTGTGGCTGAGAGCACGGTCGATGTAAGCATTGACAACACTCCTCTTGTACCTGTCTGGGCAGTCACTGTTGGCATTGAGGTACATTCCTATGTTTGTTTCCTTAGTGTAGACTGCAGTGTGGAAACCTCCGCTCCTTTCCATGACTGTTACATCTAGAAAGGACAGTTTCCCATCCTTCTCCATCTCGTAAGTGAAATGTAACACAGAATTCCACTTGAATGCATCCTTCAGCTCCTGCAGACGTCTGACATCAGGTACCTGTGTAAAAATGTCGTCAACATGTCTGCAGTACATGGCAGGTTTCAAGTTCATGCCAACTAAGACCTTCTGTTCGATGGTACCCATGTAGAAGTTTGCAAACAGGACGCCTAGGGGAGAACCCATGGCGACTCCATCTACTTGCTTATACCTGTGACAATCAGGGCTCAAGAAGGGTGCCTCTTTAGTACAAGCTTGGAGTAGTTTCCTTAGAATGTTTTCAGGTATGTCAAGAAGAGTACAGGCCGGATCACAATCCGGCCTGTATATATATATTATGAATGAAAACGCCATACCCCAGAAGTGACTGGAACCCGGACCGCCAGGAACACATTGCAACTGGTGTACATGGTGCCTTAAACCACTCGACCATCACCGACTCGGGGTAGTGGTTCAAATAGCCTCGGCTATCACCACTTTGTGTACGGTCACTGATGGTCGAGTGCTTTAAGGCACCGTGTTCACCAGTTGCAATGTGCTCCTATATGCAATATATAGAATACTGATGGTAATACGAATCGACCTGTATTAGTAGAATGTACCAATGTACATGCAGTTAAATGCATATTGGAGCACAAACATTTACTAAGGAGGTTGGGGATTTACAATAATATATAAATAGAACGATTCATATCACAGCAGGAGCAGGTGGCACATAAATTACAGAGATTTCATGACAGGAGAGACAGCCCATCACAGCAGTGACTGACAGACCAGCGACCTCTCTATCACACACCCCCTCCCTCCCTCCCTCTACCACACCCCCTTCCTCCCTCCCTCTACCACACCCCCTCCCTCCCGCCCTCAACCACACCCCCTTCCTCCCTCCCTCTACCACACCCCCCTTCCTCCCTCCCTCTACCACACCCCCCTTCCTCCCTCCCTCAACCACACCCCCTTCCTCCCTCCCTCAACCACACCCCCTTCCTCCCTCCCTCTACCACACCCCCCTTCCTCCCTCAACCACACACCCTTCCACCCTCCCTCAACCACACCCCCTTCCTCCCTCCCTCAACCACACCCCCTTCCTCCCTCCCTCTACCACACCCCCACCCTCCCTCCCTCAACCACACCCCCTCCCTCCCTCCCTCAACCACACACCCTCCCTCCCTCTACCACACCCTCCCTCTACCACACCCCCTTCCTCCCTCGATCAACCACACCCCCTTCCACCCTCGATCAACCACACCCCCTTCCACCCTCCCTCAACCACACCCCCTTCCACCCTCCCTCAACCACACCCCCTTCCACCCTCCCTCAACCACACCCCCTTCCTCCCTCCCTCTACCACACCCCCTCCCTCCCTCAACCACACCCCTTCATCCCTCAACCACACCCCCTTCCACCCTCCCTCTACCACACCCCCTCCCTCCCTCCCTCAACCACACCCGCTTCATCCCTCAACCACACCCCCTTCATCCCTCCCTCTACCACACCCCCTTCATCCCTCCCTCTACCACACCCCCTTCATCCCTCCCTCTACCACACCCCCTTCATCCCTCCCTCAACCACACCCCACATCAACACCCTACCACTTCCACCCAATCCTCCATTACCTGAGAAAGACCGGACCTATTCCCCCCCCCCCTCCGCTGAACTTGATTGATTGATAAAGATTAAGCCACCTAAAAGGTGGCACGGGCATGAATAGCCCGTAGGTGGAGGCTCTTTGGAGCCATTACCAATAGCTGATACTGGAGATCTGTAGATGGATGGATTTTTTTTTTGGGGGGGGGAATGAAGCAGGGGGCGTCGGTCTCGGAGGGTTAGCTATACCAATTAAAGAGTTAGTAAGTTAGTGAAGGCCTTCCATTTATTCTAAGTATGAGTCATGGTATGAGTTGACATGACTGTGCTGTCATTGGCGTTGGGTGATGTGGCCGCCTGGTGGAGATCTTGTACGGAGTAGGGGAACTGTCGGAGCAATGGAGCTCTTACTGAGATTTCCTCGTCTGAGTTTGTGGCATAGTCCGTTGTTGGTGTTAGCCTCACAGCCTGAGGTTGAGGTTGGCGCTGGAGTCGATGAGTTGTGGTAGAAGCTGGTTCGGTCACGTTGGTGGTGGTCGGAGAGAGCATGTCTGGGAGCGCCTCTGCTGAGACGACGATGATGGTGGTAGCTTTTGGGGCTGGATTGAAGGATGTTTCTGTCTGTGCAGCCTGGGTCTTTGGCAGAGCTGAAGTCTGCGTTGAGGTCGACCTAGTGGAAGTTGTGGGAAATTTCCCCATCATAAACAAACTAATGTGACAGCTATAAAATATTGTAAATTTGTATTAGCCATACAAAAGTTACAGAAGACGGGTTACGTACCCAAGGTCAAACACAATAGTTCTGTCAACGTTTTGGATAATTAATATAAAATACACCTGTCTTAAGGCTGGTTACACAATAAAATGAATCGTCTAAATTAAATATATAGTAATAGATTTGACCTCAAACCCATTCTTCCTCCGGAATGTAAGCAGCCTCGGGAGAGGGAGGAGGAGGGAGAGGAGGCAGCTACTATTAAGTGTTGTGGTGAACTAGAGCTCACATGAGAGCCTCCCACAGCGACCACAGAAATTGACTTAAGAACTAAGAGAAGTGCCAGTCCGGTTAGTCTATTAGCTCTGATTAAATTGGCCAATTTTTTGTGTCTAGGATTAATCGTTATAAGGCATGGCAACAACACCCACAAGCATAAGCCCCATTATTATAATAATTTAAGTTCATGTGTAACACCTGAACATATATATAGTCATCAGATATTATGGTGTAAGGTATCAGGTGAGTGTGAGCACATGAGACATAGTGCAGCTGGCCACACACCAGGACTACCAGACGCCAGTCATCACTGGAGTACATGGGTCCCAGGTCACCTGATGTGTCATGACCACTCAACACTACTGACACAGCTCAGGCCATCTTATATGTTCTTTATATAGTTGTGTGATCTATAACTCAATAGTAATTATATCTACCGTTTAATTATGGTAAGATTAAAATATGAAAACCCCTACAAATGTGTGAAGGGAAGGTTTTTGGTGACAATAAATTATATAATATAGTCCACTAAGAATTAATCAATTCAATCTCATAAAATAATAATCAAATCAATCCAGTAGATTTCCTCACAGAAGTCCCCTGTGTGGTAGGTGAGGTAGTGAGACTTGCGTCAGGGGTTGTGATGGGGTTCAGGCTATTGGTCAGGTACAACACATTCAGTTCCCTGACGATTCGGTGGTCGTCTGGACCGGCAAGCCTCTCCGCTATTCTAATAAGACAGGGATAGTGCCGGCACGTGATGCAAGCGGCGGCGACGGTGCTGGTTGAGGCCTTGGGTCTCCATTGTGAAGGCTGGGTCGACTGGTGAGAG
The DNA here is from genome assembly GCF_020424385.1 of Procambarus clarkii. Taxonomy (NCBI): domain Eukaryota; kingdom Metazoa; phylum Arthropoda; class Malacostraca; order Decapoda; family Cambaridae; genus Procambarus; species Procambarus clarkii. The sequence continues at coordinate 9,445,269 of NC_059632.1, forward strand.
GAACCACTGTTTGGTAAGACTGGGAAGTCTTCTGGTGGGTTGGTGGGAGCTGAGGTGTTGGGTATAGCGTCAGGGGCTCTGGTGGCGGGGTGAGGAGGGTTGGCTTTCTATGCTGAAAAGTGGGCCTCGATTTTTTCTTGTCTGTGGGGACAGCGGTGTGAAATTGCAGGATGATCGCCCTAGCAGAGCAGGCAGCGACTGGTTTTTGATTTACAGATTGTGTAATGATGGCCATGGACACATATAACACCCGCACAGAGGCTATACTTCTAGACGGGGTACTGACACTTGTTGGAGGAGTGGGAGAGCTCGTAGCACTTAAAGCACTGCAGGAGCTCGAGATATCGTTCCTTTTTCATCTGATGGGGCGGTATTTTGATGCCCAAGCAGGAGAAGCCTTGTATGGCAGCCTGAGTGGCCATAGCTGCTGAGGTGAAAATTATCTTCATTGTTGCATTATCGCCACTGCAGAACACAATGACGAACATGCCTATGTTTGGGTTTTCGGACTCGATATTCGTACTGATCTCACTTTCTGTGCGGTCAGTTATCCATGGGCTGGTCCTGTTGATAACTGATTTTTCGGCTAGGAACTGACATGGGTAGTTGAGATAGAGGTGGTGCTCCTTGCGAAATGGGAAATCGTAGCCCAGGAGCTTTTCTCGGTCCTCCGTACTTGTGAAGAAGAGCACGATATCCTCACCTTCCTGACTAATGCCATTGTGATGACGGCCCCGTCCTTGAGGGTCTTTAGAAGGTCGCTTTTTCCAAAAGCATGGTCATTTTAGGGGGGGGGGGGTAGCCTTAACTTTTACACTAGGGTTGCATTGTGTAATCGTTACACAATGCAACCCTAGTGGCAGGAGGCACAATAAATTATAAAATAGTAACTAGAGGATACAGTCACGAATGCCACTAAAGGACTGTGACTCTAGTGGCAGTGGCAATGGATGTTTGTGGGAAGGTTTCATGCTCTCTGCTATGACTGATGTATAAGTGTCTACGGCGTGCTGCTCCCCCCCCCCCCCCCCCCCGAGGTATTTCCCCCCCCCCCTCGATCGTACAAGATCCTGCTCTGCCCCACATCCTCTTTTCTGCCCTCCCCCCCCCCCTCCCTTTGACTCATGCCCACGCCCTACCTCCCAGCATCACCTACCCTCCCACTCACACCCTGCTTATCACCCTAGCCTCCACCCACTACCTGACCGCCACCCACTTCCAGATCCCTACCCAGTCCCCGACCCCCACCCATTCCTAGACCTCCACTCACTCCTTGACCCCCACCCATTCCTAGACCTCCACTCACTCCTTGACCCCCACTCACTTCTTGACCCCCACTCACTCCCTGACCCCCACTCACTCTCTGACCCGCACTCACTCCCTGACCCCCACTCACTCCCTGACCCCCACTCACTCTCAGACCCCCACTCACCAAAGAAGAAATGCACAACGAGAACACAGAATTGGTTCAACAAAAGTTGCGAGGGGTCCCAGAGACAAAAAGACGCAAATGGAATCAATATAAGAAGAGGCCAAACCCCCCAAACATACCAAAGAAGCGAGACTACACAGCAGAGCAGTGAGGAGAGAGGCAGAAAGAAATATTTATAACGGATAGCGGACAAATGTAAAACAGGATCAGGCCTAATCTATAAATTCATTAACAACAAATTGCAGGTATAGGATAATATTCAGAGGTTGAAAATGGGGGACAGATACACAGAAAATGAAAAGGAAATGTGTGAAACATTAAACGAAAAGTTCCAAAGTGTGTTTGTACAAAATAAAATCTTCAGAGAATCAGACACAATAAGAATTCCAGAGAACAACATAGAGCACATAGAGGTGTCTGGAGATGAAGTGGAAAAAATGCTCAAGGAGCTAAGTAAGAACAAAGCAGTTGGCCCAGATGGAGTTTCACCATGGGTTCTGAGAGAATGTGCATCCGAACTCAGCATTCCACTTCAAACGATTTTTCAGGCATCTCTGTGTACAGGAGTTCTGTCAGATGTGTGGAAAAAGGCTAACATAGTTCCAGTCTTCAAAAGTGGCAGCAGGGAAGACCTCTCAATTATAGACCTGTATCATTGACAAGTGAAGTCAATTGTTGACCAGACCACACACTAGTAGGTGAAGGGACGACGACGTTTCGGTCCGTCCGGGACCATTCTTAAGTCGATTTTCACACAATCGACTTGAGAATGGTCCAGGACGGACCGAAACGTCGTCGTCGCTTCACCTTCTAGTGTGTGGTCTGGTCGACATACTTCAGCCACGTTATTGTGACTCATCGCCTTCAAGTGAAGTCAAAATATTGGAAAAAAAAAACATTAAAACTCAATGGGCAGACACCTGGAGACAAACGATATAATATACAGTATGGTTTTCGATCTGGAAGATCCTGTGTAACGAATTTACTCTGTTTCTATGATCGAGTCACAGAGATTTTACAGGAAAGAGATGGTTGGGTTGACTGCATCTATCTGGACCTAAAAAAAAAAAAAGCAGCTTTCGACAGAGTTCCACATAAGAGGTTGTTCTGGAAACTGGAACATATTGGAGGAGTGAATGGTAGGATTCTAACATGGATAAAAAATTTTCTGACAGAAAAATGAGGGCAGTAATCAGAGGAAATATATCGGAGTGGAGAAATGTTACGAGTGGAGTACCACAGGGTTCAGTTCTTGTACCAGTGATGTTTATTGTCTACATAAATGATCTACGAGTTGGTATACAGAATTATATGAACATGTTTGCTGATGATGCTAAGATAATAGGGGAAGATAAGAAACTAAAATGATTAATGTCATGCCCTTGAAGAAGACCTGGACAAAATCAGTACATGGAGCATCACTTGGCAAATGGAATTTAATGTAAATAAATGCCATGTTATGGAATGTGTAATAGGAGAACATAGACCCCACACAACCTATAAATTTTGTGAGAAATATTCAAATTCTGATAAAGAAAGAGATCTAGGGGTGGTTCTAGATAGAAAAAATCACCTGAGGACCACATAAAAAACGTTGTGCGAGGAGCCTATGCTACGCTTTCTAAAATTAGAATTACTTTTAAATACATGGATGGCGAAATACTAAAGAAAGTGTTCTCGACTTTTGTTAGACCAAAGCAGGATTATGCAGCGGTTGTGTGGTGCCCATATCTTAAGAAGCACATCAACAAACTGGAAAAGGTGCAAAGACACGCTACTAAGTGGCTCCCGGAACTGACGGACAAGAGCTACGAGGAGACGTTAGAGGCATTAATTATGCCAAAACTAGAAGATAAAATAAAAAGAGGCGATATGATCACTGCGTACAAAATAGTAACGGGAATTTATAAAATTGAAAGGGTAGAATTCTTGAGACCCGAAAATTCAAGAACAAGAGGTCATAGATTTAAACTAACGTAGCAAGCTGCCGTATATAAGAAAATTCACTTTCGCAAACAGAATAGTAGGCGGTTGGAACAAGCTCGGTGAGAAGGTGGTGGAGGCCAAAACCGTCAGTAATTTCAAAACAATATATATGACAAAGAGTGCTGGGAAGACGGTAGACCACGAGCATAGCTCTCGTTCAGTAACTGTACTTAGGTGTTTACACACACACACACACACACACACACACACACACACACACACACACACACACACACACACACACACACACACACACACACACACACACACACGCGCGCACACACGCACACAATGATGTGTGTGTGCGATGATGGTAAATGATCTCCCGAAGGGTATAGACTCATTCCTCTCAATGTTTGCTGACGACGCCAAAATTATGAGAAGGATTAAGACAGAGGAGGACAGCTTGAGGCTTCAAGAAGACCTGGACAAGCTGCAGGAATGGTCGAACAAATGGCTGTTAGAGATTATCCCAAGCAAATGTAATGTAATGAAGATAGGTGTAGGGAGCAGGAGGCCAGATACAAGGTATCATCTGAAAGAGGAAATTCTTCAGGAGTCAGAGAAGGAAAAAGACTTGGGGGTTGATATCACGCCAGACCTGTCTCCTGCAGCACATATCAAGCAGATAACATCAGCGGCATATGCAAGGCTGGCCAACATACGAACGGCATTCAGAAACTTGTGTAAAGAATCATTCAGAACTTTGTATACCACATATGTCAGGCCAATCATGGAGTATGCAGCCCCAGCATGGAGTCCATATCTAGTCAAGGATAAGACTAAACTGGAAAAGGTTCAAAGGTTTGCCACCAGACTAGTACCCGAGCTGAGGGGTATGAGCTACGAGGAGAGACTACGGGAATTAAACCTCACTTCGCTGGAAGAAAGAAGAGTTAGGGGGGACATGATCACCACATTCAAGATTCTGAAGGGAATTGATAGGGTAGATAAAGACAGTCTATTTAACACAAGGGGAACACGCACAAGGGGACACAGGTGGAAACTGAGTGCCCAAATGAGCCACAGAGATATTAGAAAGAACTTTTTTAGTGTAAAAAAATGGAACATTGACAAATGGAATGCATTAGGCAGTGATGTGGTGGAGGCTGACTCCATACACAGTTTCAAGTGTAGATATGATAGAGCCCGATAGGCTCAGGAATCTGTACACCTGTTGATTGACGGTTGAGAGGCGGGACCAAAGAGCCAGAGCTCAACCCCCGCAAACACAACTAGGTGAGTACACACACACACATTAACATAAGAAAAACGGAAAGAAAATATGAGAACGAAATTGTGATCAAAGCGAAAAAGCAACCTAGATTACTACATAGCCATATAAGAAGGGAAATATCGGTGAATGACTAAGTGACAAGACTAAGGAAGACAGAGGGGGCATATACAGAAAGTGACAAGAAAATATGCGAGGCACTGAATGCCAGTTTCTATGGAGTGTTCACAACCGAGCCTGAGCAGCTCCCATTGTTAGATATTACCCTAGATGAAAGACTATCAGATATAGATGTGACAGCAGAGGAGGTAATGAAACCGTTGACAACACTGGATGCAACTAAAGCAGTTGGACCAGACAATGTATCACCATGAATACTAAAAGAGGTAAAGCAGGCCTTCAGTGTGCCTCTGACAAGGATCTTTAATGAGTAACTTATGACGGGAGAGTTGCTGGAAGAAGGCAAATGTGGTGCCAATCTTTAAGGGGATAGGGAAGAGGCACTTAACTTCAGTCCTGTATCATTGATAAGCATACCTTGCAAAATACTTGACAGAATAATAAGGCTAAGACTTATTGCACACCTAGAGAACATTAGTTTTGTAAACAAACATGAAGATGGGTTCAGAGAGGGGAAAATAATGCCCAGCAATCCTAGAATGCTATGATAAAATAACAAGAATAAGGCAGGACAGGGAAGGATGGGCAGACTGCACTATTTACGGACTGCCAAAAAACCTTTGATACAGTATCGCAAATGAGACTGCTATTCAAACTTGAGAGGCAGGTGGGAGTTAGTTGAAAGGCCCTAGCTTGGGCAAAGAACTACTGTTATGACTCCATGGGTAGAACGTGTCTACCCCAGTGAGAGTTATTCGGCCTTCTGGACCTGATTGAGAGGTCAGAGGAAAGATTTATAATGATTGAATAAACGTCAGTGAGTGTTCTCAGGATACTAGCAGAAGATGGGCGTTGGTAATAAGTGATATGAAATGTGATGTCGGTACTTGGGGACGTAAGGTGACGCTAGCAGGAGGTCCTGATCTCACTTGAGCGGCAACTGTCGTCAGAGGTGGATGTACTTCGTTGATTCTCCCGGAATAAGGAAGAATATAGTTCTCAGTGTTAGTGCTGGAGTAAAGACTACTTGTTTGCAAGTGTGAGGAGGCTTTTGGGGACTTAGTACACCATTTCTCTGTGATTTTGGTAATTAGAGGCGGCCTGGAAGTGAGTGTTTAGTGGCGCCTTGGTGAAACTCTAATTATTGGGCCTTCAAGAGGAAGAAAGTGAGCAGGCATTTCTGTTGTGGAGCCTGCCAGGCGACGTTGTGAACTCAAGTCGTGGACTGCACGAAGCTTTGTGAAGAAGTCCTGAAGAATTTTTGTGGGCGGCCTATATGAGTGCCATGTTTAGCTTCAGTGAGTGTCCTCACGTCAGAGATTTCAGGGGTAAGCCTGTTAAGGGGGTAATCAGTTGTTAATTTAGCCACTAGTGTTTGATCGTGTGCCCAGCGATCATAGTGAACATATGTATATGTAAGATAAATATTTTATTAAGAAAGTGAGCTAAAATAAGTAGTTAAGGTTGTGAGGACATGCTGGAGGGAGGAGCGGTACATCCTCCCTCGTCGAAGGTCAAGAGGCAACTGAGGGAGCGGAGGCCCCAGCAGCATGGCCTGGGAGGAAGCTCCTGGCAGTGTGTCAAGACATGTCTCTCGCTTGGACCCGTCCAGTTTGGGGGAATACCCACCACAGTCCGACGACGTGGTGCGGCATCGGAGGGTGAAATTTAATGCTGGGATTTAGTTTATTCTTTATGTTCCGTTTGGGAAACATTTTTATTGGCATGGTATTGGAATGGCAGGTTTGTTTGGGAAGGAGTTCGTGGAGGAACTTCGAGGCTGGAGAAGTGTATGCTCAACTCTGTGGTAGAGCAGAACTCCATAGTGAGGAGTTGACTTCAAGCAGTGTAAAGGAGTTACACGTGTCTCTGTGGAATCAGTGGTGAAGCATCACTGATGTTGGATTAGGACTTGGTTGTACAGCAGATTGGGAGAACTTCACAAGTGCCTTTCTTGATATTCTGGAGGACCTAGAGATATACATTGGAAGTGAGTCTCTAGGAGCAGAACAGAGGTTCATGGTGGACGCACTAATGTATAATGTATAAGCGTGAATGCTTATTGGCATTTAAGACGCAGTGTAAAGTGAGAGATTGATTTCTTCTTTTGTTGGGGAATATTTATGTAGACATTTCTGATGTTTCAGCCCCGAGCTGAGTTTTGTAAGGTTTTAGGGCTGAGGATATAGTATTGTGGTGCAGGATTTCATCCCCATGTAGTGAGGGAGTAGTAAGTGGTAAGCCAAGGGTTGGGCAGCCACTTGATATGGACAGTTGGTGAAGCCAGGATATGATATTGGCATGCTACCGGGTTGTAGCAGGTTAGAGTGTTGTATGGTAATGTTCTATTTTTTATGTCATGTATTGTGTGTGTTTCCTTTGCATATTAAATGTATATGTTAGCTGGCTTTTGCTCTTGTCCTTGTGAGGTTTCCCAGAGAGCCGGAGAGAGAGAGAGGGAGAGGGAGGGTCACGGCGGCGGACAGGGTGGCAGAAGATACTAATTCACGAAAATGGGATTTAGGTCAGAATTTTTTTTTAGAATAGTTAACAGGTGGAATGCACTAGGAAGTGATGTGGTGGAGGCTGACTTCATATACAGTTTCAGGTGTAGATATGATAGAGCCCAGTAGGCTCAGGAACCTGTACATTAGTTGATTGACGGTTGAGAGGCGGGACCAAAGAGCCTGAGCTCAACCCCCGCAAGCACAACTAGGTAAGTACATACGCGCGCGCGCGCGCACACAGCCTTCTATGAACTTTCAAACAGGTATAAAAATGGAACAAACTTTCTTCTCATAAATCGATGGACGTAGTTCCAGCAGAGGACCCAAACCGAACGTTGAAGCCAAAAGTTATACAAGGACACGCAGATGTCTCCGGCTTCCCTCCTCTTCCACCCATTCCATGCGCTCTCCCACTTTCACCACTGCTGTGTTCAGCATCTTACACTCAACCTCATCATCTATGGTTCTTGTCCCCATCTTCCACTGTAATATTCACTCTTTTTTAATGAGTTTCCTGTTCCATTATTTCCTACTCTTTCCAGCAGTAACATCTTTTCCTCTGATCTTCCCACTTTTTCTTCCGAATTCTCTCTTTCCACAGTGATTGTTCACTCGGCCACTCTATTGTTGCCTTGTGAGAGTACCGCTGGGGACCGAACCCCGAGTGTTCTGGACCGAGTACCGCTGGGGACCGAACCCCGAGTGTTCTGGACCGAGTACCGCTGGGGACCGAACCCCGGGTGTTCTGGACCGAGTACCGCTGGGGACCGAACCCCGGGTGTTTTGGACCGAGTACCGCTGGGGACCGAACCCCGGGTGTTCTGGACCGAGTACCGCTGTAAGAGCTCTTACCTTGTGAAGGTTGTGAGGAAGAGAGCAACTGTGAAGGTTTACCTGTGTCAGAGTTGATGGTGCCACAAGACCCGAGGAGCGGCAGGACGCTTCTGATCACTGCAAGTCTCCTTCTTCGGCTGACCTTAGCTTGCAGAATTGCAAGACTTCACGCCAGAGGTTACTTAGCTGCACCAAGTACCGTCACTCTGACTGCACTCGTGTTACGTTACCCGATTGCACTCGAAGTTGAGAAAGCTTCTTATAGTTGGAGAGTTCTGGAAAGTTCAGTTCACTATTCTACTCTTAAGCACTCTTCCACTCTCATACACGACCACACTCATGCACTCGTCCACTCTCATACACACTCCTGCACTCTCCCAGCCTCTCTACTGCACCCGACCCTTCGATAAATGAACAGTAGCTACTCCCTGTGATATTATGTCCCAAGAAAGTCGACACCCGCTGAGAACATCTTGAAACAAAGACACAAAGAGCCGTGGACTTAGTGAGTGGGCGCTGGGCTTAGCGAGTGGGCGCTGGGCTTAGCGAGTGGGCGCTGGGCTTAGCGAGTGGGCGCTGGGCTTAGCGAGTGGGCGCTGGGCTTAGCGAGTGGGCGCTGGGCTTAGCGAGTGGGCGCTGGGCTTAGCGAGTGGGCGCTGGGCTTAGCGAGTGGGCGCTGGGCTTAGCGAGTGGGCGCTGGGCTTAGCGAGTGGGCGCTGGGCTTAGCGAGTGGGCGCTGGGCTTAGCGAGTGGGCGCTGGGCTTAGCGAGTGGGCGCTGGGCTTAGCGAGTGGGCGCTGGGCTTAGCGAGTGGGCGCTGGGCTTAGCGAGTGGGCGCTGGGCTTAGCGAGTGGGCGCTGGGCTTAGCGAGTGGGCGCTGGGCTTAGCGAGTGGGCGCTGGGCTTAGCGAGTGGGCGCTGGGCTTAGCGAGTGGGCGCTGGGCTTAGCGAGCGGGCGCTGGGCTTAGTGAGTGGCCCTGGGATTAATGACAGGCCTTGGGATTAGTGACAGGCCTTGGGCTTAGTGAGGGGCCACTGGGAATAGTGAGTAGGACCTGGGCTTAGTGAGGGCCCCTGGGTTTAGTGAGTGGGCGCTGGGCTTAGTGAGGAGCCTTGGGCTTAGTGGGAGGCCCTGGGCTTAGTGAGGAGCCCTGGGTTTAGTGAGACGCCCTGAGGTAAGTGAAGGGCGCTGGGCTTAGTGAGAGGCCCCTGGGCTTAGTGAGAGGCCCTGGGCTTAGCGAGAGGGCGCCTGGCTTAGTGAGTGGGCGCTGGGCTTAGTGAGAGGCCCTGGTCTTAGTGAGAGGCCCTGGTCTTAGTGAGAGGCCCTGGTCTTAGTGAGAGGCCCTGGTCATAGTGAGAGGCCCTGGTCATAGTGAGAGGCCCTGGGCTTAGTGAGAGGCCCTGGTCATAGTGAGAGGCCCTGGTCTTAGTGAGAGGCCCTGGTCATAGTGAGAGGCCCTGGTCATAGTGAGAGGCCCTGGGCTTAGTGAGAGGCCCTGGTCATAGTGAGAGGCCCTGGTCATAGTGAGAGGCCCTGGTCTTAGTGAGAGGCCCTGGTCTTAGTGAGAGGCCCTGGGCTTAGTGATAGGCCCCTGGGCTTAGTGAGAGGTCCTGGTCTTAGTGAGAGGCCCTGGTCATAGTGAGAGCCCCTGGGCTCAGTGATAGGCCCCTGGGCTTAGTGAGGGGCCCTGGGCTTAGTGAGAGGCCCTGGGCTTAGTGAGAGGCCCTGGGCTTAGTGAGAGGCCCTGGGCTTAGTGAGAGGCCCTGGGCTTAGTGGGAGGCCCCTGGGCTTAGTGAGAGGCCCCTGGGCTTAGTGAGAGGCCCCTGGGCTTAGTGAGAGGCCCTGGGCTTAGTGAGAGGCCCTGGGCTTAGTGAGAGGCCCTGGGCTAAGTGAGAGGCCCTGGGCTTAGTGGGAGGCCCCTGGGCTTAGTGAGATGCCCTGGGCTTAGCGAGAGGCCCTGGGCTTAGTGGGAGGCCCCTGGGCTTAGCGAGAGGCCCTGGGCTTAGCGAGAGGCCCTGGGCTTAGCGAGAGGCCCTGGGCTTAGCGAGAGGCCCTGGACTTAGCGAGAGGCCTTGGGCTTAGTGAGAGTCCCTGGGCTTAGTGAGAGGCCCTGGGCTTAGTGATAGGCCCCTGGGCTTAGTGAGAGGCCCTGGGCTTAGTGAGAGGCCCTGGGCTTAGTGAGAGGCCCTGGGATTAGTGAGAGGCCCTGGGCTTAGTGATAGGCCCCTGTGCTTAGTGACAGGCCCCTGGGCTTAGTGAGAGGCCCTGGGCTTAGTGAGAGGCCCTGGGCTTAGTGAGGGGGCCCCTGGGCTTAGTGAGAGGCTCTGGGCTTATTGAGGGGGCCCCTGGGCTTAGTGATAGGCCCCTGGGCTTAGTAAGAGGCCCTGGGCTTAGTGATAGGGCCCCTGGGCTTAATGAGAGGGCGCTGGGCTTAGTGAGAAGCCCTGGGCTTAGTGAGAGGTCCCTGGGCTTAGCGAGAGGGCCCTGGGCTTAGCGATAGGCCCTGGGCTTAGTGAGGGGGCCCCTGGGCTTAGTGGGAGGGGTTCTGTGATTAGTGAGGAGGCCCTGGGCTTAGTGGGAGGCCCTGGGCTTAGTGAGAGGCCCCTGGGCTTAGTGAGAGGCCCTGGGCTTAGTGAGCGGGGACCCTGGGCTTAGTGAGAGGGACTCTGTGATTAGTGAGGAGGCATAATTTTGCGCAAATATCTATTTTTTCTCAATCTTCGTTTTGGGTTTTTCAGGTCAAGCCCGAGGCTGGTTGTGCTTCTCGTTCCAGCAGACTGTCATGGAAGGCAGGGGTTCATAGGGACGGGGAAGGTCGGGGTTCATAGGGACGGGGAAGGTCGGGGTTCATAGGGACGGGGGAGGTCGGGGTTCATAGGGACGGGGGAAGGTCGGGGTCCATAGGGACGGGGAAGGTCGGGGTTCATAGGGACGGGGGAAGGTCGGGGTCCATAGGGACGGGGAAGGTCGGGGTTCATAGGGACGGGGGAGGTCGGGGTTCATAGGGACGGGGGAAGGTCGGGGTCCATAGGGACGGGGAAGGTCGGGGTTCATAGGGTCGGGGAAGGTCGGGGTTCATAGGGACGGGGAAGGTCGGGGTTCATAGGGACGGGGGAAGGTCGGGGTTCATAGGGTCGGGGAAGGTCGGGGTTCATAGGGTCGGGGAAGGTCGGGGTTCATAGGGACGGGGGAAGGTCGGGGTTCATAGGGACGGGGAAGGTCGGGGTTCATAGGGACGGGGAAGGTCGGGGTTCATAGGGACGGGGGAAGGTCGGGGTTCATAGGGTCGGGGAAGGTCGGGGTTCATAGGGTCGGGGAAGGTCGGGGTTCATAGGGACGGGGAAGGTCGGGGTTCATAGGGACGGGGGAAGGTCGGGGTTCATAGGGTCGGGGAAGGTCGGGGTTCATAGGGACGGGGGAAGGTCGGGGTTCATAGGGACGGGGAAGGTCGGGGTTCATAGGGTCGGGGAAGGTAGGGGTTCATAGGGACGGGGGAAGGTCGGGGTTCATAGGGACGGGAGAGGTCGGGGTTCATAGGGACGGGGAAGGTAGGGGTTCATAGGGTCGGGGAAGGTCGGGCTTCATAGGGACGGGGAAGGTCGGGGTTCATAGGGACGGGGAAGGTCGGGGTTCATAGGGACGGGGAAGGTCGGAGTTCATAGGGACGAGGAAGGTCGGGGTTCATAGGGACGGGGGAAGGTCGGGGTTCATAGGGACGGGGGAAGGTCGGGGTTCATAGGGACGGGGAAGGTAGGGGTTCATAGGGACGGGGAAGGTAGGGGTTCATAGGGACGGTGAAGGGAAAATCTTACCTGGATAGGTAAAGTGTAGTGTGGGGAAGGAAGGTGCACCAAAACAGACAGACACCTGCAGGTATCAGGACGATAAACAGTATGTTGGGGTAAATGGAAGGGACGGGGAGAGGAAGGAAGGAGAGGAGGCAAGGGAAGCAGTAAAGGAGGGAGGAGGGAGCGGAGTAATAAACTGAGAAACAGTAAAACAAGAGAGAAATTCGGAACACAAATTAGTCACAGATATCACACAGAATTTCCTCCTGGAAATAGTTGTAAATAATTGACGTGTTGGATAAAGTTAAGTGCAGCTTTAATCATTAATATTCATCAAACCTTTAGTGACTGTATAAATGTTTTTTTTTCAATTAATAAACTGCCGGCCGACCATACAACACCGCACTTTAGAGGTCAGATATAGAGGGAAGTTAAAGCCAATACTGTTATCAACGGTAATATACCATAATAACTCCTAACACAGTTGCTGCCTCCAGAACTGCAACATTTAAGACTGCAATTCATGATTAATTATTGCATCTATATGTCTGATTGGTTTTTGTTATATTTCAGTACATTTCTAATATATATATATATATATATATTATATATATATATATATATATATATATATACATATATATATATAATGTTGGACCTAGTAGCCAGAACGTCGAACTCGTCCTACTATGCAAGGCCCAATTTACTTAATAAGCCAAGTTTTCCTGAATTAATATATTTTCTCTAATTTTTTTCTTATGAAATGATAAAGCTACCCATTTCATTATGTATGAGGTCAATTTTTTTTTAATTGGAGTTAAAATTAACGTAGATATATGACCGAACCTAACCAACCCTACCTAACCTAACCTAACCTACCTTTAGAGGTTAGGTAGCCGAAAAAGTTAGGTTAGGTAGTCGAAAAACAATTAATTCATGAAAACTTGGCTTACTAGGCAAATCGAGCCTTGCATAGTAGGCTGAGAAGTGCGTTCTGGCTACTAGGTACGACATTATATATATATATATATATATATATATGTCGTACCTAGTAGCCAGAACTCACTTTTTGGCCTACTATTCAAGGCCCGATTTGCCTAATAATCCAAGTTTTCCTGAATTAATATATTTTTTTAAATATTTTTCTTATGAAATGATAAAGCTACCCATTTCAATATGTATGAGGTCAATTTTTTTTATTGGAGTTAAAATTAACATAGATATATGACCGAACCTAACCAACCCTACCAAACCTAACCTAACCTATCTTTATAGGTTAGGTTTGGTTAGGTAGCCGAAAAAGTTAGGTTAGGTTAGGTTAGGTAGGTTAGGTAGTCGAAAAACAATTAATTCATGAAAACTGGGCTAATTAGGCAAATCGGGCCTTGCATAGTAGGCTGAGAAGTGCGTTCTGGCTACTAGGTACGACATATATATATAGGAGCCGGTCGGCCGAGCGGACAGCACACTGGACTTGTGATCCTGTGGTCCTGGGTTCGATCCCAGGCGCCGGCGAGAAACAATGGGCAGAGTTTCTTTCACCCTATGCCCCTGTTACCTAGCAGTAAAATAGGTACCTGGGTGTTAGTCAGCTGTCACGGGCTGCTTCCTGGGGGTGGAGGCCTGGTCGAGGACCGGGCCGCGGGGACACTAAAAGCCCCGAAATCATCTCAAGATAACCTCAAGATGTTGTTGAATATGACCGAAAGGGTAAGATTAATAATTCTAACACGAATCTTCTCAATATTTCTTACATTCTTCTTCACTGTCGTGCGTAATTGATAAATTAACTCTATAAAATTCATTCTTTATTTCTGATCTGACGCCTGAACGCGTTTTGTAATGCTTATTACATTTTCAAAGACTTTTTACACATAAAATACATTCATACTTATACTTGTTTTGGGTGAGGTGATATGGCACAAAAGTTTTGGGTTAGGTGACAAAGATATGACAGAACACGAATCGATGGGTATAACTTGGATATGAGAACATAAGAATGGAAGTAACTGCAGAAGGCCTATTGGCCCATACTTCCTCTTGCTGCTTCCATATTGGTTCGAGGTATTGAAGTAGGTAGAATATAGTTGTGCATTAATTGGCTGTTGATTGCTGGTGTTGACTTTTTGATGTGTAGTGCCTCGCTGATGTCGATTCTCCTGCTATCGCTGTATTTATCGATGATTTCTGTGTTGCTTGTTAAGATTTCTCTGGTGATGGTCTGGTTGTCAGAAGAGATTATATGTTCCTTGATGCAGCCCTGTTGATTGTGCATAGTTAATCGCCTAGAAAGAGCCGTTGCTGTCTTGCCTATATACTGAGTTTTTTGGGGCTTACAATCCCCAAGTGGGCATTTAAAGACACAGACGACGTTGGTTTCCTTCAAGGCGTTCTGTTTGGTGTCTGGGGAGTTTTCCATGAGTAGGTTGGCCGTTTTTTTTTTGGGGGGGAGGGGGTTGTAGTAAACTGTCAATTGTATTTTCTAATTTTTCTCTGTAGGAATAACGTTCCTATCAATAATGTCTTTCAGGACCCTTTCCTCCGTTTTATGAACCGACAAAAAGAAGTTCCTGTAAAATAGTCTAATAGGGGATATAAGTGTTGTGTTAGTTGACTCTTCGGAGGTTGCATGGCATTTCAATTTTCTTTTTATGACGTCTTCAACAAAACCGTTAGAGAAGCCATTGTTGACTAGGACCTGCCTTACCCTACAGAGTTCTTCATCGACTTGCTTCCCACCTGAATTTTGGCTGAGAGCTCGGTCGACATAAGCATTGACAACACTCCTGTACCTGTCTGGACAGTCACTATTGGCATTGAGGCACATTCCTGTTTCCTTAGTGTAGACTGCAGTGTGGAAGTCTCCGTTCCTTTCCGTGACTGTTACATCTAGAAAAAGCAGCTTTCCATCATTCTCCATCTCATACGTGAAACTCAACACAGAATTCTGCTCGAATGCCTCCTTTAGTTGTTACAGACGTCTGACATAAGGTACCTACAAAAGTGTCGTCAACATACCTGCAGTATATGGCGGGTTTCAAGTCCATGTCAACTAAGACCTTCTGCTTGATGATACCCATGTAGAAGTTCGCAAACAGGACACCTAGGGGGAGAACCCATGGCTACTTGCTTATACTTGTGCCCATCTGGACTCAAGAAGGGTGCCTCTTTAGTGCAGGCTTGGAGTAGCTGCCTTAGTATGTTTTCTGGTATGTCAACAGGAGTACAGGCCGGATCACGATACACACTATCCGCTATCATCCCGATTGTTTCATCCACAGGTATGTTGGTAAACAGTGACTCTACATCCAATGAGGCTCTTATCCTCATGGCCCGTGTTCCCCACAGTATCTCAACAAATTCCTTTGGAGACTTTAGGGTGAAAGCACAAGGTACATAAGGAGTCAGCAAGCAGTTGAGTCACTTAGCCAGTCTGTACGTGGGTGTGGGTATCTGGCTGATGATTGGTTGAAGTGGGTTTCCATGCTTGTGGGTCTTGACATTCCAATATGCGTAACTAGGTTTGTATTCTCTCAATAACCTTTGGCAGGTGTAGTCCGGATTTCTTGGCGTTCACAGTTTGTCAATCTGTTTATTGATTGACGTTCTTCGTTTCCAATTTGGCTATAGTGTCCTTCATTACCCTTTGGAATTTAGTTTGGTCGGAGCTTCCTTTTTACCAGATAAGAATACCGTCTTTTTTAAGAATAACTTATATTGGCGACTTGTCATCTCTCCTGGCGATTATCTTCTTTTTCTCACGAAGGCTCTTAGCTGCCGCTTTGAGTTCGGGGGACAGTATGGTGCTTCTGTAGTTACCTCGAATCTTTTCTCCTTGAATCCCTATAGCAGGAGACTCGACATCAGCGAGGCACTACACATCAAAAAGTCAACACCTGCAATCAACAACTAATTAATGCACAACTATATTCTACCCACTTCAAGACCCCGAATCAATAGGGAAGCAGCAAGAGGCAGTATGGGCCAATAGGCCTTCTGCAGTTACTTCCATTCATATGTTCTCATACCCATTGTTTCGTGTTCTGTTTCACCTCACCCAAAACTTTTGTGCCATATCACCTCACCCAAAAGGAGTATAAGTATGAATGTATTGTGTGTGTAAACTAAGTCTTTGAAAATGTAATAAGGAATTACGAAACACGTTCAGGCGTCAGACAAGGAATAAAAAGAATGAATTTTGGAGTTACTTTATCAATTACCCTTGATAGTGAAGAAGAACGTAAGAAATATTGAGAACATTCGTGTTAGAATTATTAACTTTACCCTTTCGGTCATATTCAACAACATATATATATATATATATATATATATATATATATATAATATGCAGGAGACTTCCTCCTGGCAGTACCCATGTCAGCAATGGGCACGCGCCTAGATCCAGAATCCCTTCGTGTAGCAGTGGCCCTCCGCCTTGGTGCCCCAATTCACACTGAATACAAGTGTATTTGCAACAGGGTGGAAGCAGACCAATACGGACTGCATGGGTTGCATTGCGGAAGCACAAAGGGCTGGCATGCAAGACACAGCGAGGTCAATGACATCATCAAGAGAAGCCTCGTCTCAGCTGGGTGCCCAGCGGAGAGAGAACCTCGCATCCTACGGGTCCAAAAGCCGGATTTCCCCGCACTTCGCCCTGATGGCATCACCATATACTCATGGAAGGAGGGTAGACAGTTGGTGTGGGACTACACATGTGTATCCACCCTGGCTGACACCTATGTACACTACGGAGCTGATCAAGCAGGTGGGGCGGCCAACCACAGGGAAACAGCAAAATCACTCATGTACAGGCGACTGGAAGGTCAATACCTCTTTGTTCCCATAGCGTCTGAGACGCATGGCCCATGGGGCAAGAGTGCCTTGGGATTTCTCAAGGAATTGGGTTCCAAGCTCATTGACGTCACCAGAGACCCAAGGGCTTCCAGTTTTTTGTTTCAGCGTCTCAGTGTGGCGATCCAGAGGGGAAATGCTTGCTGCGTCCTCGGTTCCTGTCCAGAAGCGGAGGAGCTTCAAGAGATCCATAACCTTTAGGCATTTGTCTTGTATGTTTTGAAACCTTTAAATACACAATAAAGGAAAAAAAAAAAAAAGGGAAGGGGGTGGCAGGAGAAAAGCACACAGAAACTGTATTGGAGGGGACCTACATTCCCTCCAATGCGTTGTGTGTGGTTTCCTCCGAGGCTATGGGTCCCCCTTCTTCCAGCCATAGGTGGTACTCCCTTCCCTATTTTTTAATAAAAAAAAAATATATATATATATATATATATATATATATATATATATATATATATATATATATATATATATATATATATATATATATATATATATTATTAAATATGACCGAAAAAGTAAGATTAATAATTCTAACACGAATTTTCTCAATCTTTCGTACATTACGCTTCACTGTTGGAGGTAAATCAAAAATCAATTCTCCAAAATTCATTTTTATTTCTAGTCTGACGCGACACGGGCGCGTTTCGTAAAACTTATTACATTTTCAAAGACTTTAGTTCACAAATACACAACTGAATAGAACTTACGTATCTCCGATTTTATATCTACATTTGAGTGAGGTGGAAGGGGTGATGTGGCATTAACACAAGACAGAACAAAATGTGGTATTAATAGGGTATTAATTTCATCAACACAAGACAGAACAAGGGTATTAATAGGGTATTAATTTCATCAACACAAGACAGAACACGAAACAATGGATATTGAATAGAAGTGTTTGTAGAAAGCCTATTGGTCCATATTTCTTGATGCTTCTATATTGGAGCGGAGTCTTGAGGTGGGTAGAATATAGTTGTGCAATAATTGGCTGTTGATTGCTGGTGTTGACTTCTTGATGTGTAGTGCCTCGCAAACGTCAAGCCGCCTGCTATCGCTGTATCTATCGATGATTTCTGTGTTGTTTACTAGGATTTCTCTGGCGATGGTTTGGTTGTGGGAAGAGATTATATGTTCCTTAATGGAGCCCTGTTGCTTATGCATCGTTAAACGCCTAGAAAGAGATGTTGTTGTCTTGCCTATATACTGGGTTTTTTGGAGCTTACAGTCCCCAAGTGGGCATTTGAAGGCATAGACGACGTTAGTCTCTTTTAAAGCGTTCTGTTTTGTGTCTGGAGAGTTTCTCATGAGTAGGCTGGCCGTTTTTCTGGTTTTATAGTAAATCGTCAGTTGTATCCTCTGATTTTTGTCTGTAGGGATAACGTTTCTATTAACAATATCTTTCAGGACCCTTTCCTCCGTTTTATGAGCTGTGGAAAAGAAGTTCCTGTAAAATAGTCTAATAGGGGGTATAGGTGTTGTGTTAGTTGTCTCTTCAGAGGTTGCATGGCTTTTCACTTTCCTTCTTATGATGTCTTCGACGAAACCATTGGAGAAGCCGTTATTGACTAGGACCTGCCTTACCCTACAGAGTTCTTCGTCGACTTGCTTCCATTCTGAGCTGTGGCTGAGAGCACGGTCGACATATGCGTTAACAACACTCCTCTTGTACCTGTCTGGGCAGTCGCTGTTGGCATTTAGGCACATTCCTATGTTTGTTTCCTTAGTGTAGACTGCAGTGTGGAAACCTCCGCCCTTTTCCATGACTGTTACATCTAGAAAGGGCAGCTTCCCATCCTTTTCCATCTCGTAAGTGAAACGCAGCACGGAACTCTGCTCAAATGCCTCCTTCAGCTCCTGCAGATGTCTGACATCAGGTACCTGTGTAAAAATGTCGTCAACATACCTGCAGTATATGGCCGGTTTCAAGTTCATGTCGACTAAGACTTTTTGCTCGATGGTACCCATGTAGAAGTTTGCAAACAGGACACCTAGGGGAGAACCCATGGCGACCCCATCTACTTGCTTATACATGTGCCCATCCGGGCTCAAGAAGGGTGCCTCTTTAGTACAAGCTTGGAGTAGTTTCCTCAGAATATTTTCTGGTATGTCAAGAGGAGTACAGGCTGGATCACGATACACTCTGTCGGCTATCATTCCGATTGTCTCGTCCACAGGTACGTTGGTAAACAGCGATTCTACGTCCAACGAGGCTCTTATCCCTGTGGCCCGTGTGCCCCGCAGTAAGTCAACAAATTCCTTTGGAGACTTCAGGCTGAAGGCGCAAGGAACATAAGGAGTCAGCAGGCCATTGAGTCGCTTCGCCAGTCTGTACGTGGGTGTGGGTATCTGGCTAATGATTGGCCGAAGTGGGTTTCCAGGCTTGTGCATCTTGACATTTCCATACGCATATCCAGGTTTATATTCCCCAATGATCTTTGGCAGGTGGAGTCCGGATTTCTTGGCGTTCACAGTTTCGATCAGTTTGTTGACCTTTGCTTTTAATTCGGCTGTAGTGTCCTTCGTTACCCTTTGGAACTTAGTTTGGTCAGAGAGTATGATGTTCATTTGCGCCAGATATTCGTCTTTTTTAAGAATGACATAGTTGTCAGGAGAGGTGACAAGTCGCCAATATATGTCATTCTTAAAAAAGACGAATATCTGGCGAAAATGAACATCATACTCTCTGACCAAACTAAGTTCCAAAGGGTAACGAAGGACACTACAGCCGAATTAAAAGCAAAGGTCAACAAACTGATCGAAACTGTGAACGCCAAGAAATCCGGACTCCACCTGCCAAAGATCATTGGGGAATATAAACCTGGATATGCGTATGGAAATGTCAAGACGCACAAGCCTGGAAACCCACTTCGGCCAATCATTAGCCAGATACCCACACCCACGTACAGACTGGCGAAGCGACTCAACGGCCTGCTGACTCCTTATGTTCCTTGCGCCTTCAGCCTGAAGTCTCCAAAGGAATTTGTTGACTTACTGCGGGGCACACGGGCCACAGGGATAAGAGCCTCGTTGGACGTAGAATCGCTGTTTACCAACGTACCTGTGGACGAGACAATCGGAATGATAGCCGACAGAGTGTATCGTGATCCAGCCTGTACTCCTCTTGACATACCAGAAAATATTCTGAGGAAACTACTCCAAGCTTGTACTAAAAAGGCACCCTTCTTGAGCCCGGATGGGCACATGTATAAGCAAGTAGATGGGGTCGCCATGGGTTCTCCCCTAGGTGTCCTGTTTGCAAACTTCTACATGGGTACCATCGAGCAAAAAGTCTTAGTCGACATGAACTTGAAACCGGCCATATACTGCAGGTATGTTGACGACATTTTTACACAGGTACCTGATGTCAGACATCTGCAGGAGCTGAAGGAGGCATTTGAGCAGAGTTCCGTGCTGCGTTTCACTTACGAGATGGAAAAGGATGGGAAGCTGCCCTTTCTAGATGTAACAGTCATGGAAAAGGGCGGAGGTTTCCACACTGCAGTCTACACTAAGGAAACAAACATAGGAATGTGCCTAAATGCCAACAGCGACTGCCCAGACAGGTACAAGAGGAGTGTTGTTAACGCATATGTCGACCGTGCTCTCAGCCACAGCTCAGAATGGAAGCAAGTCGACGAAGAACTCTGTAGGGTAAGGCAGGTCCTAGTCAATAACGGCTTCTCCAATGGTTTCGTCGAAGACATCATAAGAAGGAAAGTGAAAAGCCATGCAACCTCTGAAGAGACAACTAACACAACACCTATACCCCCTATTAGACTATTTTACAGGAACTTCTTTTCCACAGCTCATAAAACGGAGGAAAGGGTCCTGAAAGATATTGTTAATAGAAACGTTATCCCTACAGACAAAAATCAGAGGATACAACTGACGATTTACTATAAAACCAGAAAAACGGCCAGCCTACTCATGAGAAACTCTCCAGACACAAAACAGAACGCTTTAAAAGAGACTAACGTCGTCTATGCCTTCAAATGCCCACTTGGGGACTGTAAGCTCCAAAAAACCCAGTATATAGGCAAGACAACAACATCTCTTTCTAGGCGTTTAACGATGCATAAGCAACAGGGCTCCATTAAGGAACATATAATCTCTTCCCACAACCAAACCATCGCCAGAGAAATCCTAGTAAACAACACAGAAATCATCGATAGATACAGCGATAGCAGGCGGCTTGACGTTTGCGAGGCACTACACATCAAGAAGTCAACACCAGCAATCAACAGCCAATTATTGCACAACTATATTCTACCCACCTCAAGACTCCGCTCCAATATAGAAGCATCAAGAAATATGGACCAATAGGCTTTCTACAAACACTTCTATTCAATATCCATTGTTTCGTGTTCTGTCTTGTGTTGATGAAATTAATACCCTATTAATACCCTTGTTCTGTCTTGTGTTGATGAAATTAATACCCTATTAATACCACATTTTGTTCTGTCTTGTGTTAATGCCACATCACCCCTTCCACCTCACTCAAATGTAGATATAAAATCGGAGATACGTAAGTTCTATTCAGTTGTGTATTTGTGAACTAAAGTCTTTGAAAATGTAATAAGTTTTACGAAACGCGCCCGTGTCGCGTCAGACTAGAAATAAAAATGAATTTTGGAG
The DNA here is from genome assembly GCF_020424385.1 of Procambarus clarkii. Lineage (NCBI taxonomy): Eukaryota > Metazoa > Arthropoda > Malacostraca > Decapoda > Cambaridae > Procambarus > Procambarus clarkii. The sequence goes on from NC_059632.1 coordinate 9,466,664, forward strand.
AATTGATTTTTGATTTACCTCCAACAGTGAAGCGTAATGTACGAAAGATTGAGAAAATTCGTGTTAGAATTATTAATCTTACTTTTTCGGTCATATTTAATAATATATGTCTACAGGAAAGACTGCTACCAAAATATACTAATATATATATATATATATATATATATATATATATATATATATATGACTGAAAACTCACACCCCAGAAGTGACTCGAACCCATACACCCAGGAGCAACGCGACTGGTAACTACAGGATGCCTTAATCCGCTTGACCATCACGACCGGACATAAGGAAGTGATAGCCGAAGCTATTTGAACCACTTCCCCGCCGGCACTCGGATGGTAATCTTGGGCATAGCATTTTATCAAATCACCTCATTCTTTGGGGCACACGTGAGGAACACAAATGCGAACAAGCATGAATGGTCCCCAGGACTATATGCGACTGAAAACTCACTCCCCAGAAGTGACTCGAACCCATACTGCCAGGAGCAACGCAACTGGTATCTACAGGAAGCCTTAATCCGCTTGACCATCACGACCGGCATATAGTCCTGGGGACCATTCAGGCTTGTTTGCATATATATATATATATATATATATATATATATATATATATATATATATATATATATATATATATATAATATTAAGTTGTGTAAACCACAAGCCAAATGTATCAGAAAGACTCATCATCTGTGACCACGTATTCCACTTAGAAAGAATGTATCTTTCTGACACATTCGGTTTGTGGTTTATGCAAGTTTGTGGTTACAACTGAGACTCGAGTTCTCCACTATAGTGAATTGATTTGATGAAAACGATTTCTGATCTGTGACCATCCGTCAGTCATAATTTAGAGGCTAGATGCGTGGAGCTAGCCTCACTACAATTGGCAGGAGGAATGGTCTGGGGTATGGGACAAACATAGCCTAGTCAGGGTAGGTCTAAGCTAAATGCGTTAAGAAATATGAGCCTGAAACACCAACGTTTGAGTTTCATTAAATCGCACAATGTCTGAAATGAAATCTCGGATTTCATGATGGTGAGTCATACATGGACATGTGATCAGTAGTCTACACTGGTAAACTTTGGATACATTATGATGATATCATAACTAGCACGAGAGTGAATAAAGATACGATGATACTAACAAGTCCCCCATCTCGCAGGATACTTAGTCATAGAGCAGCACTGCCGAAAAACTGATAAAAGATCTATGGAAAACACTTCCCCAGCTTCAGACCATGAAAATCACAAGGGATACCATTGACGTTGATATTTCTTAGTGCCACTGTGCCCCGCCTCCCCTGATTGGTCTATGACATTCCCATACCCCACCGTGTATCATCTTGCAAAGTTCAATGAGATTAGTCCCAAGCGTTTTGACCTCCTAGTCTGGCGAGACATTCTATTTTATAGAAATAGATAATTATAATCAACAAATGTGAAGATAACTGTATTATAATGATAAAATATTAAACATAGGAATAATGTCGGATAACGCAAATGTTAAGAACAATAACCCACAATAATTTCAAAGTATTGCATTTCCAATTAAAGCTTCACCAGGAGAGGATTATCAGCACGCAGAGTAGAAAATGGTAATCTTATTTTCATTTTTTTGGGGCAAGTGGACCAATAGACAATTTTTGGGGGTAAAAATGTAGGGCGGGTGCAAGGTGGGGGTGTAATTACATGACTACAACACACACACACACACACACACACACACACACACACACAGACTCAACCCAAACTGCTGCATAGCCACATCAGGAGGAAAACAACAGTGAAGGAACAGGTAATGAAACTGAGGATAGGGGCACAAAGATTCACTACAAACGACAAGGAAGTGTGCGAGGTACTCAATAAGAAATTCCAGGAAGTCTTCAACTCAGAGCAAGGAGAAGTCCCAGAAATAAGGGAGGGAACATCAATCCAGACACCACTGGAGGAGTTTGTGATTACCTGTGGGGAGGTGAGGAAGCATCTGCTAGATTTGGACGTGACAAAGGCTACAGGCCCGGATGGAATCTCATCATGGACTCTAAAGGAAGGAGCAGAAGCTCTGTGCCTACCACTCTCCATGGTGTACAAGAAGTTACTCGTAACAGATGAACTGCCAAAAATATGGAAGACGGCCAATGTAGTCCCAATATATAAGAAGGGTGATAGGCATGAGGCACTGAACTACAGGCCAGTGTCCCTAACTTGCATTCCATGCAAGATGATGGAAAAGATCGTGCGAAAAAAGCTAGTGGAATATCTGGAGCGGAAGAACTTTGTAACACAACATCAGCATGGGTTCAGAGAAGGTAAATCGTGCCTAACAGGATGAATCGAGTTCTATGACCAGGAAACAAAAATCAGGCAAGAGAGAGAGAGAGGGCTGGGCAGACTGCATATTTATGGACTGCCAGAAAGCTTTTGACACAGGACCACATAAGAGACTAGTGCACAAACTGGAGATGCAGGCAGGAGTGAAAGGGAAGGTACTCCACTGGATAAGAGAGTACCTAAGTAACAGGACACAGCGAGTCACCGTGAGAGGTGAGGTCTCGGAGTGGCGAGGAGTCACCAGTGGAGTCCCACAGGGATCAGTTCTTGGACCTATACTGTATCTGATATACGTAAATGATCTCCCAGAAGGAATTGACTCATTCCTCTCGATGTTTGCTGATGATGCAAAAATAATGATTAGGATCAGGACAGAGGAGGATACTATGAGGCTACAAGATGACCTAGACAAGCTGAAGGAATGGTCCGACAAATGGCTACTAAAGTTCAACCCAAGTAAATGTTAGGTAATAAAACTAGGAGGAGGGACTAGGAGGCCAGTCACTGGACACCGAATGGGAGATGAAGTCCTTCACGAAACGGACAGAGAGAAAAATCTCGGAGTTAATATCACGCCAAATCTGTCTCCCGAAGCCATCATCAAAAAAATAACATCAGCGGCCTATGCGAGGCTGGCTAACATCAGAACTGCTTTCAGAAACCTGTGTAAGGAATCCTTCAGAACCTTGTATACCACATATGTAAGGCCAATCCTGGAGTATGCAGCCCCAGTATGGAGTCCGTACCTAGTCAAGCACAAGACGAAGCTGGAAAAAGTTCAGAGGTATGCACTAGGCTAGTCCCAGTACTAAGAGGCATGAGTTATGAGGATAGACTACGTGAACTGTACCTCACGTCGCTGGAAGACAGAGGAATTAGGGGAGACATGATCACCCCATACAAAATTCTCAGGGGAAGTGACAGGGTGGACAAAGATGGATTATTTAACACAGGTGGTACACGCACAAGGGGACACAGGTGGAAATTGAGTACCCAAATGAGCCACAGAGACATTGGACAGAAATTTTTCAGTGTCAGAGTAGTTAGTAAATGGAATGCATTAGGAAGTGATGTGGTGGACGCTGACTCCATACACAGTTTCATATGTAGATATGATAGAGCCCAGTAGGCTCACGAATCTGTACACCTGTTGATTGACAGTTGAGAGGCGGGACCAAAGAGCCAGAGCTCAACCCCCGCCAGCACAATTGATTGAGTACACACACACACACACACACACACACTCTCATACTCACTTTCACATACACTCACATACACACACACACATTAAGGATTAAGGCAGAAGAGGACTGTTTGAGGCTTCAAGAAGACCTAGACAAACTGAAGGAATGGTCGAACAAGTGATTGTTAGAGTTTAACCCAACCAAATGTAATATAATGAAGATAGGTGTAGGGAGCAGGAGGCCAGATACAAGGTATCATCTGAGAGAGGAAATTCTTCAGGAGTCAGAGAAAGAAAAAGACTTGGGGGTTGATATCACGCCAGACCTGTCTCTTGCAGCCCATATCAAGAGGATAACATCAGCGGCATATGCCAGGCTGGCCAACATACGAACGGCATTCAGAAACTTGTGTAAAGAATCATTCAGAACTTTGTATACCACATATGTCAGGCCAATCCTGGAGTATGCAGCCCCCAGCATGGAGTCCATATCTCGTCAAGGATAAGACTAAACTGGAAAAGGTTCAAAGATTTGCCACCAGACTAGTACCCGAGCTGAGAGGTATGAGCTACGAGGAGAGACTACGGGAATTAAACCTCACTTCGCTGGAAGACAAAAGAGTTAGGGGGGACATGATCACCACATTCAAGATTCTGAAGGGAATTAATAGGGTAGATAAAGACAGGCTATTTAACACAAGGGGCACACGCACAAAAGGACACAGGTGGAAACTGAGCGCCCAAATGAGCCACAGAGATATTAGAAAGAACTTTTTTAGTGTCAGAGTGGTTGACAAATGGAATGCATTAGGAAGTGATGTGGTGGAGGCTGACTCCATACACAGTTTCAAGTGTAGATATGATAGAGCCCAATAGGCTCAGGAACCTGTACACCTGTTGATTGACGGTTGAGAGGCGGGACCAAAGAGCCAGAGCTCAACCCCAGCAAGCACAACTAGGTGAGTACACACACACACACAGACACACACACACACACACACACACATGTATGGATGAACTGCAGAGGGCAGCAACTTTAGCGCATAGAATGAGAGCGAAGCTGCTGGTCATGGGGGACCTAAATCACAGAGAGATAGATTGGGAAACGAGGAATCCCCATGGCGGAGAGGAGACCTGGGGAACGAAGCTGGTAGACGTTATTGACAGGAATTTCCTAACACAGCATGTGAAAGAAGATACTAGGGAAAGAGGCGGGGATACGCCCAGCCTATTAGATCTCATTATCACTCAGAATGTAGAAGACATCGAGCAGTTGGAACATGAAATACTACTAGGAGCTAGTGACCATTGTGTCCTAGTCTTTGACTACATGATGGAGCTTAAAATTGTGACCAAAGGACAAGAGGTCCGGGAAAGGAGACTTGATTACAGAAAAGGGGACTACAGAAGGATAAGGGACTACCTGGGAGAAGTGCAGTGGGAGGAAGAACTTAGAGGAAAAACAGTGTCAAGGTATGATGAACCAAGTCATATTGAAATGCAAGGAGGCTGAAGATAGATTTATTCCAACAATAAAGGAAAAAAGCAGGAGGGAATATAATAACCCATGGTTTAATAGACAGTGTCAGGAAGCAAAGGTGAGAAGCAGGAGGGAGTGGAGGAAGTACAGAAGACAAAGGACAGAGGACAACAGGATTAGATGTAACAGAGCTAGGAATGATTACATTAACAAAAGACGAGTGTCGGAAAGAAATTATGAGAATGATATTGCAGTCAAAGCGAAAAAGCAACCAAAATTACTACATAGCCATATAAGAAGGAAGATGTCGGTAAATGACCAAGTGACAAGACTGAGGAAAACAGAAGGGGCATATACAGAAAGCGACAAGGAAATCTGCGAGGTACTGAATGCAAAATTCCATGGAGTGTTCACAACCGAGCCTGAGCAGCTCCCATTGTTAGAAGAGATTACCCAAGATGAAAGACTATCAGATATAGAGGTGACAGCAGAGGATGTAATGAAACAGTTGACAACACTGGATGCAAATAAAGCTGTTGGACCAGACAAAGTATCACCGTGGATACTTAAAGAGGCAGCGCAGGCTCTCAGCGTGCCTCTGGCAATGATCTTTAATGAGTCACTTATGTCGGAAGAATTGCCCAGTTGCTGGAAGGAGGCAAATGTCGTACCGATTTTCAAAAAAGGTGATAGGGAGGAGGCACTTACCTACAGACCCGTATCAGTGACAAGCATCCCCTGCAAAATACTTGAAAGAATAATTAGGCTAAGACTTGTTGAGCACCTGGAGAGCATTGGGTTTGTAAACAAGCACCAACATGGGTTCTGGACAGGGAAATCATGCCTAACAAACCTTTTAGAATTCTATGATAAAGTAACAAGGATAAGGCAGGACAGAGAAGGCTGGGCAGACTGCATATTTTTTGACTGCCAAAAGGCCTTTGATACGGTACCGCACATGAGACTGCTATACAAACTTGAGAGGCAGGCAGGAGTAAGCGGAAAGGCCCTAGTATGGGTGAAGAACTACCTAACAGGAAGGAGCCAGAGGGTAATGGTAAGGGGCGAAAAGTCGGACTGGCGAACAGTAACAAGTGGAGTACCTCAAGGATCGGTGCTGGGACCAATCCTCTTTCTAATTTACGTAAATGATATGTTTACAGGAGTGGAATCATACATGTCAATGTTTGCAGATGACGCAAAATTAATGAGAAAAATGTCACCTTTGGGTGACAGACGAGGATTGTAGGATCCTCCAAGAGGACTTAAACAGGCTGCAGAGATGGTCAGGGAAATGGCTACTGGAGTTTAACACCAGTAAATGTAAAGTTATGGAAATGGGATCAGGTGACAGAAGACCAAAGGGACAGTACACAATGAAGGGGAACAGCCTACCTGTAACGATTCGAGAAAGAGACCTGGGAGTGGATGTGACACCTAATCTAACTCCTGAGGCACATATAAATAGGATAACGACATCATCGTACTCTACACTGGCGAAAATTAGAACTTCATTCAGAAACCTAAATGAGGAAGCTTTTAGGGCGCTTTACACTGCCTACGTGAGACCCGTCTTAGAGTATGCTGCGCCATCATGGAGCCCCCACCTGAAGAAACACATAAAGAAACTGGAGAAGGTTCAGAGGTTTGCGACGAGGCTTGTCCCAGAGTTACGAGGGATGGGATATGAAGAGCTTCTGCAGGAACTGAACCTTACGACACTAGAGAAAAGAAGGGAGAGAGGAGATATGATAGGGACATATAAAATACTCGGGAATTGACAAAGTGGAAATAGATGAAATGTTCACACGTAATAATAACAGAACGAGGGGACATGGGTGGAAACTGGAAACTCAGATGAGTCACAGAGATGTTAGGAAGTTTTCTTTTAGCGTGAGAGTAGTAGAAAAATGGAATGCACTTGGGGAACAGGTTGTGGAAGCAAATACTATTCATACTTTTAAAACTAGGTATGATAGGGAAATGGGACAGGTGTCATTGCTGTAAACAACCGATAGCTGGAAAGGCGGGATCCAAGAGTCAATGCTCGATCCTGCAAGCACATATAGGTGAGTACATATAGGTGAGTACACACACACACACAATGCAGTGTTCCCACAGGACTATTATGTTATGAGGAAAGAGAGAGAAGGAAGAGGTGGTGGTGGTGTATCCCTGCTGGTAAGAAAAGGCTGGGATTTTGAGGAGATGGTTGTTCAGGGATGTGAAGGTTTCAGTGACTACATAATAGGTACAATAACAACTGGAGGGCAAAAAATTATAGTCGTACTCATATATAATCCACCACCAAATAACAGAAGACCCAGACAGGAATATGATAGAAACAACATGGCCACTATTAACATAATAGAGAGAGCAGCTTTTGTTGCTAGCAGGAATGGATCTGGACTACTAATCATGGGAAACTTCAACCATGGGAAGATAGATTAGGAGAATAGAGACCCACATGGAGGACCAGAAACATGGAGAGCTAAACTGCTGGACGTGGCAACAAGAAATTTTCTAAGCCAGCACATCAAGGAACCAACAAGAATGAGAGAAGATGAACCAGCAATGCTTGATTTGATATTTACCCTAAATGAGTAGGATATAAGGGAAGTCCAGATGGAAGCACCCTTGGGAATGAGTGATCACAGTGTATTGAACTTTGAGTACCTGGTAGAGCTAGGAATTATCTCCCCCAAAAAAGAACTAGGAAACAAAAGGCTGGCATACCGAGTAGGAAATTATGAGGAGATGAGAAGCTTCCTAAGGGAAATACTTTGGGACACAGACCTGAGAGCTAAGTATGTACAAGATATGATGGACTATGTCACCCAAAAGTGTCAGGAGGCAGTAAGCAGATACATCCCGGCCCAAAAGGAAAAATCCGAAAAGCAAAAGAAGAATCTATGGTATAATAGGGCATGTATGAAAGCAAAGAAACTGAACAAAAGGGCCTGGAGGAACTTCCGGAATAACAGAACACCAGAAAGCAGAGAGAGATACCAGAGAACCAGGACTGAGTATGTCAGGGTGAGAAGAGAAGCAGAGAAAAGTTATGAAAATGATATAGCAAACAAAGCCAAGACCGAACCAAAGCTACTCCACAGTCACATCAGAAGGAAAACAACAGTGAAAGAACAGGTAGTGAAACTTAGAACAGGCGAGGACAGGTATACAGAGAATGACAGAGGTGTATGAAGAACTCAAAAGGAGGTTCCAGGAGGTCTTCAAAACAGAACAAGGTGAGGTCACTGTGCTAAGAGAAAAGAAAGTAAACCAGGCGGCCTTGGAAGGGTTCGAAATTACGAGAGAGGAGCTCAAGAGACACCTGCTGGATTTGGATGTTAGAAAGGCTGTTGGTCCAGACGGGATCTCACCATGGATACTGAAAGAGTGTGGAGAGGCACTTTGCTTGCCACTCTCCATAGTGTATAGTAGGTCACTGGAGACGGGAGACCTACCAGAAATATGGAAGACGGCGAATGTGGTCCCAATATACAAAAAGGGCGACAGGCAAGAGGCACTGAACTACAGGCCAGTGTCCTTAACTTGTATACCATGCAAGGTGATGGAGAAGATCGTGAGAAAAAACCTGGTAACACATCTGGAGAGAAGGGACTTCGTGACAAATCGCCAACATGGGTTCAGGGAGGGTAAATCTTGCCTGACTGGCTTAATAGAATTCTACGACCAGGTGACAAAGATTAAGCAAGAAAGAGAGGGCTGGGCTGACTGCATTTTCTTGGATTGTCGGAAAGCCTTTGACACAGTACCGCATAAGAGGCTGGTACATAAGCTGGAGAGACAGGCAGGTGTAGCTGGTAAGGTGCTCCAGTGGATAAGGGAGTACCTAAGCAATAGGAAGCAGAGAGTTACGGTGAGGGGTGAGACCTCCGATTGGCGTGAAGTCACCAGTGGAGTCCCACAGGGCTCTGTACTCGGTCCTATCATGTTTCTGATATATGTAAATAATCTCCCGGAGGATATAGATTCATTTCTCTCAATGTTTGCGGATGATGCCAAAATTATGAGAAGGATTAAGACAGAAGAGGACTGTTTGAGGCTTCAAGAAGACCTAGACAAGCTGAAGGAATAGTCGAACAAATGGTTGTTAGAGTTTAACCCAACGAAATGTAATGTAATGAAGATAGGTGTAGGGAGCAGGAGGCCAGATACAAGGTATCATCTGGGAGAGGAAATTCTTCAGGAGTCAGAGAAAGAAAAAGACTTGGGGGTTGATATCACACCAGACCTGTCTTCTGCAGCCCATATCAAGAGGATAACATCAGCGGCATATGCCAGGCTGGCCAACATACGAACGACATTCAGAAACTTGTGTAAAGAATTATTCAGAACTTTGTATACCACATATGTCAGGCCAATCCTGGAGTATGCAGCCCCAGCATGGAGTCCATATCTAGTCAAGGATAAGACTAAACTGGAAAAGGTTCAAAGGTTTGCCACCAGACTAGTACCCGAGCTGAGAGGTATGAGCTATGAGGAGAGACTACGGGAATTAAACCTCTCTTCGTTGGAAGACAGAAGAGTTAGGTGGGGACATGATCACCACATTCAAGATTCTGAAGGGAATTGATAGGGTAGATAAAGACAGGCTATTTAACACACGGGGCACACGCATAAGGGGACACAGGTGGAAACTGAGTGTCCAAATGAGCCACAGAGATATTAGAAAGAACTTTTTTAGTGTCAGAGTGGTTGACAAATGGAATGCATTAGGAAGTAATGTGGTGGAGGCTGACTCCATACACAGTTTCAAGTGTAGATATGATAGAGCCCAATAGGCTCAGGAACCTGTACATCAGTTGATTGACGGTTGAGAGGCGGGACCAAAGAGCCAGAGCTCAACCCCCGCAAGCACAACTAGGTGAGTACACACACACACACTAATGAATAAAACAAACAAACAAACATTCCCGGCAGGAATACATGAAAGCACTCACCCTATTAGCGACACAGAGGCCAGCTCCGACCCCTCTACATATCTCTTCTAACACCTCCCATAGCTGCCTTACTCCCCGCGCAGGCCTTCACCCCTTCTACCCTACCTTACACTTACCCAAACACCACCCCTTACCTACCCCTTACCTAAACCCGACTTCTGTGCTTACCCAAACTCCACTCACACACCCTTACACCAACCCCACTCCCTCACCCTCACACCAACCCCACTCCCTCACCCTCACCCCAACCCCACTCCCTCACCCTCACCCCAACCCCACTCCCTCACCCTCACCCCAACCCCACTCCCTCACCCTCACCCCAACCTCCTCCCTCACTCCCTCACCCTAACCCCACTCCCACCCCAACCCTAACCCCACTCCCTCACCCTCACCCTCACCCCAACCCCACTCCCACACCCTCACCCTCACCCCAACCCCACCCTCACCCTCACCCCAACCCCACTCCCTCACCCTCACCCCACTCCCACACCCCACCCACACCCTCACCCCCCCACTCCCTCACCCTCACCCCACTCCCACTCCCTCACCCTCACCCCAACACCACTCCCACACCCTCACCCCAACCCCACTCCCACACCCTCACCCCACACTCACCCCAACCCCCTCACCCTCACCCCAACACCACTCCCACACCCTCACCCCAACACCACTCCCACACCCTCACCCCAACACCACTCCCACACCCTCACCCCAACCCCACCCCACCCCACTCCCTCACCCTCACCCCAACACCACTCCCACACCCTCACCCCAACCCCACTCCCTCACCCTCACCCCAACACCACTCCCACACCCTCACCCCAACACCACTCCCACACCCTCACCCCAACACCACTCCCACACCCTCACCCCAACACCACTCCCTCACCCTCACCCCAACACCACTCCCACACCCTCACCCCAACACCACTCCCTCACCCTCACCCCAACACCACTCCCACACCCTCACCCCAACCCCACTCCCACACCCTCACCCCAACACCACTCCCTCACCCTCACCCCAACACCACTCCCTCACCCTCACCCCAACACCACTCCCTCACCCTCACCCCAACACCACTCCCACACCCTCACCCCAACACCACTCCCCACCCTCACCCCAACACCACTCCCACACCCTCACCCCAACACCACTCCCTCACCCTCACCCCAACACCACTCCCACACCCTCACCCCAACCCCACTCCCACACCCTCACCCCAACACCACTCCCACACCCTCACCCCAACACCACTCCCACACCCTCACCCCAACACCACTCCCACACCCTCACCCCAACACCACTCCCACACCCTCACCCCAACACCACTCCCTCACCCTCACCCCAACACCACTCCCACACCCTCACCCCAACACCACTCCCACACCCTCACCCCAACACCACTCCCACACCCTCACCCCAACACCACTCCCACACCCTCACCCCAACACCACTCCCACACCCTCACCCCAACACCACTCCCACACCCTCACCCCAACACCACTCCCACACCCTCACCCCAACACCACTCCCACACCCTCACCCCAACACCACTCCCACACCCTCACCCCAACACCACTCCCACACCCTCACCCCAACACCACTCCCACACCCTCACCCCAACACCACTCCCACACCCTCACCCCAACACCACTCCCACACCCTCACCCCAACACCACTCCCACACCCTCACCCCAACACCACTCCCACACCCTCACCCCAACACCACTCCCACACCCTCACCCCAACACCACTCCCACACCCTCACCCCAACACCACTCCCACACCCTCACCCCAACCCCACTCCCACACCCTCACCCCAACACCACTCCCACACCCTCACCCCAACACCACTCCCCACCCTCACCCCAACCACTCCCACACCCTCACCCCAACACCACTCCCACACCCTCACCCCAACACCACTCCCCACCCTCACCCCAACCCCACTCCCACACCCTCACCCCAACACCACTCCCACACCCTCACTCCCACACCCTCACCCCAACCCCACTCCCACACCCTCACCCCAACACCACTCCCACACCCTCACCCCAACACCACTCCCACACCCTCACCCCAACACCACTCCCACACCCTCACCCCAACACCACTCCCACACCCTCACCCCAACACCACTCCCTCACCCTCACCCCAACACCACTCCCACACCCTCACCCCACACACCACTCCCACACCCTCACCCCAACACCACTCCCACACCCTCACCCCAACACACCACTCCCAACACCCTCACCCCAACACCACTCCCACACCCTCACCCCAACACCACTCCCACACCCTCACCCCACACCCTCACCCTCACCCCAACACCACTCCCACACCCTCACCCCAACACCACACCCTCACCCCAACACCACTCCCACACCCTCACCCCCACCACTCCCACACCCTCACCCCAACACCACTCCCACACCCTCACCCCAACACCACTCCCACACCCTCACCCCAACACCACTCCCACACCCTCACCCCAACACCACTCCCACACCCTCACCCCAACACCACTCCCACACCCTCACCCCAACACCACTCCCACACCCTCACCCCAACACCACTCCCACACCCTCACCCCAACACCACTCCCACACCCTCACCCCAACCACTCCCCACTCCAACACCCTCACCCCACCCCAACACCACTCCCTCACCCTCACCCCAACACCACTCCCTCACCCTCACCCCAACCCCACTCCCTCACCCTCACCCCAACACCACTCCCTCACCCTCACCCCAACACCACTCCCTCACCCTCACCCCAACCCCACTCCCTCACCCTCACCCCAACCCCACTCCCTCACCCTCACCCCAACCCCACTCCCTCACCCTCACCCCAACCCCACTCCCTCACCCTCACCCCAACCCCACTCCCTCACCCTCACCCCAACCCCACCCACTCCCTCACCCTCACCCCAACCCCACTCCCTCACCCTCACCCCAACCCCACTCCCACACCCTCACCCCAACCCCACTCCCTCACCCTCACCCCAACACCACTCCCTCACCCTCACCCCAACACCACTCCCTCACCCTCACCCCAACACCACTCCCTCACCCTCACCCCACCACTCCCCACCCTCACCCCAACACCACTCCCACACCCTCACCCCAACACCACTCCCACACCCTCACCCCAACACCACTCCCACACCCTCACCCCAACCCCACTCCCTCACCCTCACCCCAACCCCACTCCCACACCCTCACCCCAACACCACTCCCACACCCTCACCCCAACCCCACTCCCACACCCTCACCCCAACACCACTCCCACACCCTCACCCCAACACCACTCCCACACCCTCACCCCAACACCACTCCCTCACCCCAACACCACTCCCACACCCTCACCCCAACACCACTCCCACACCCTCACCCTCACCCTCACCCCAACCCCACTCCCTCACCCTCACCCCAACCCCACTCCCACACCCTCACCCCAACACCACTCCCACACCCTCACCCCAACACCACTCCCACACCCTCACCCCAACACCACTCCCACACCCTCACCCCACTCCCACACCCTCACCCCACTCCCACACCCTCACCCCACTCCCACACCCTCACCCCAACACCACTCCCACACTTCCACTTCAAAAAATCTATACAATATTCCAAGTCACCAGCCACCCAAGGCTTACATTGGATTTCATCGTGAAGTGTCGGTCACCAGGCCGGGCTGGGGAGGTGCGTCGGTCACCAGGCCGGGCTGGGGAGGTGCGTCGGTCACCAGGCCGGGCTGGGGAGGTGCGTCGGTCACCAGGCCGGGCTGGGGAGGTGCGTCGGTCACCAGGCCAGGCTGGGGAGGTGCGTCGGTCACCAGGCCGGGCTGGGGAGGTGCGTCGGTCACCAGGCCGGGCTGGGGAGGTGCGTCGGTCACCAGGCCAGGCTGGGGAGGTGCATCGGTCACCAGGCCGGGCTGGGGAGGTGCGTCGGTCACCAGGCCGGGCTGGGGAGGTGCGTCGGTCACCAGGCCGGGCTGGGGAGGTGCGTCGGTCACCAGGCCGGGCTGGGGAGGTGCGTCGGTCACCAGGCCGGGCTGGGGAGGTGCGTCGGTCACCAGGCCAGGCTGGGGAGGTGCATCGGTCACCAGGCCGGGCTGGGGAGGTGCGTCGGTCACCAGGCCGGGCTGGGGAGGTGCGTCGGTCACCAGACCGGGCTGGGGAGGTGCGTCGGTCACCAGGCCGGGCTGGGGAGGTGCGTCGGTCACCAGGCCAGGCTGGGGAGGAGCGTCGGTCACCAGGCCGGGCTGGGGAGGTGCGTCGGTCACCAGGCCAGGCTGGGGAGGAGCGTCGGTCACCAGGCCGGGCTGGGGAGGTGCGTCGGTCACCAGGCCGGGCTGGGGAGGTGCGTCGGTCACCAGGCCGGGCTGGGGAGGTGCGTCGGTCACCAGGCCGGGCTGGGGAGGTGCGTCGGTCACCAGGCCGGGCTGGGGAGGTGCGTCGGTCACCAGGCCGGGCTGGGGAGGTGCGTCGGTCACCAGGCCGGGCTGGGGAGGTGCGTCGGTCACCAGGCCGGGCTGGGGAGGTGCGTCGGTCACCAGGCCGGGCTAGGGAGGTGCGTCGGTCACCAGGCCGGGCTGGGGAGGTGTATCGGTCATCAGGACATTCACCGGGTTCCCAGCACCTCTCGCCTCAGTCACCAGGGCTGTTACCAGACCAGTCACCAGAGCTGTTACCAGACCAGTCACCAGGGCTGTTACCAGACCAGTCACCAGGGCTGTTACCAGACCAGTCACCAGGGCTGTTACCAGACCAGTCACCAGGGCTGTTACCAGACCAGTCACCAGGGCTGTTACCAGACCAGTCACCAGGGCTGTTACCAGACCAGTCACCAGGGCTGTTACCAGACCAGTCACCAAGCAGCTCACTTGGCCACTCTCCATACATGCCGGGCACCAGAATGTTTGCCAATCACATCACTACGGTCCTTGCCTGATGCACCACTACGGTCCTTGCCTGATGCACCACTACGGTCCTTGCCTGATGCCTCACTACGGTCCTTGCCTGATGCACCACTACGGTCCTTGTCTGATGCACCACTACGGTCCTTGCCTGATGCCTCACTACGGTCCATGCCTGATGCACCACTACGGTCCTTGCCTGATGCACCACTACGGTCCTTGCCTGATGCACCACCATCCTCCTGAGAACATTTGGTCGTTCATAATTATTTCAAAGAACTGGAATAGTCGCTGGGACGGTTGAGTGACCCGTGGGGCCGCTGGGACGGTTGAGTGACCCGTGGGGCCGCTGGGACGGTTGAGTGACCCGTGGGGCCGCTGGGACGGTGGAGTGAGCGGTGGGGCCGCTGGGACGGTTGAGTGACCCGTGGGGCCGCTGGGACGGTTGAGTGACCCGTGGGGCCGCTGGGACGGTTGAGTGACCCGTGGGGCCGCTGGGACGGTTGAGTGACCCGTGGGGCCGCTGGGACGGTTGAGTGACCCGTGGGGCCGCTGGGACGGTTGAGTGACCCGTGGGGCCGCTGGGACGGTTGAGTGACCCGTGGGGTCGCTGGGACGGTTGAGTGACCCGTGGGGTCGCTGGGACGGTTGAGTGACCCGTGGGGCCGCTGGGACGGTTGAGTGACCCGTGGGGCCGCTGGGACGGTTGAGTGACCCGTGGGGCCGCTTGGACGGTTGAGTGACCCGTGGGGTCGCTGGGACGGTTGAGTGACCCGTGGGGCCGCTGGGACGGTTGAGTGACCCGTGGGGCCGCTGGGACGGTTGAGTGACCCGTGGGGCCGCTGGGACGGTTGAGTGACCCGTGGGGCCGCTGGGACGGTTGAGTGACCCGTGGGGCCGCTGGGACGGTTGAGTGACCCGTGGGGCCGCTGGGACGGTTGAGTGACCCGTGGGGCCGCTGGGACGGTTGAGTGACCCGTGGGGCCGCTGGGACGGTTGAGTGACCCGTGGGGCCGCTGGGACGGTTGAGTGACCCGTGGGGCCGCTGGGACGGTTGAGTGACCCGTGGGGCCGCTGGGACGGTTGAGTGACCCGTGGGGCCGCTGGGACGGTTGAGTGACCCGTGGGGCCGCTGGGACGGTTGAGTGACCCGTGGGGCCGCTGGGACGGTTGAGTGACCCGTGGGGCCGCTGGGACGGTTGAGTGACCCGTGGGGCCGCTGGGAAGGTTGAGTGACCCGTGGGGCCGCTGGGACGGTTGAGTGACCCGTGGGGCCGCTGGGACGGTTGAGTGACCCGTGGGGCCGCTGGGACGGTTGAGTGACCCGTGGGGCCGCTGGGACGGTTGAGTGACCCGTGGGGCCGCTGGCGTGGGGTTAGCATGGGGTCGGGCTGGGGAGTAGAACAACTCCCAGAACCCCATCAAGCAGGTATTAACGTGTGAGGATGTCTAACGTTGCTACAAGAAAGATTTGTCTAATTCTCAGAGTTTGGGATTGGCATCAGAGAATAGTTCAAGCCGGGTGTCACTTCAACAGTTCAAGCCGTGTGTCACTTCAACAGTTCAAGCCGTGTGTCACTTCAACAGTTCAAGCCGTGTGTCACTTCAACAGTTCAAGCCGTGTGTCACTTCAACAGTTCAAGCCGTGTGTCACTTCAACAGTTCAAGCCGTGTGTCACTTCAACAGTTCAAGCCGGGTGTCACTTCAACAGTTCAAGCCGGGTGTCACTTCAACAGTTCAAGCCGGGTGTCACTTCAACAGTTCAAGCCGTGTGTCACTTCAACAGTTCAAGCCGTGTGTCACTTCAACAGTTCAAGCCGTGTGTCACTTCAACAGTTCAAGCCGTGTGTCACTTCAACAGTTCAAGCCGGGTGTCACTTCAACAGTTCAAGCCGGGTGTCACTTCAACAGTTCAAGCCGTGTGTCACTTCAACAGTTCAAGCCGGGTGTCACTTCAACAGTTCAAGCCGTGTGTCACTTCAACAGTTCAAGCCGTGTGTCACTTCAACAGTTCAAAACCGATTCAGGAAACTTTCTTTCAGCCAATGACGAAATGCTCGTTACTGCAGCTGTTAAACCTCATATGTTTATGAACGAAAAACATTTCACAAACGACTCACAACTGATGATGCACGAATTTATCTCGAACACTTCGATCATGTCCTCTGTTCGAATTACAACTCTGTAAATCATTCACCCACTTACTAGAAATATTTGCTGTCAATAGAAACAATTGTCAACAAAAAGTAAACATCTAACCTAACCAAGTTTATGTCTATACAGTTTGGTGTATAGTTAATGACCTTACACATCTTTATAATGTATAAATTGTAATGTCTTAAATGTCTAAAATGATAGAATACACACAAGTATTGGTCGAGCTTCCTTGCCCACGTTGAGGCTGGGGAGGGAGGCTCACACCTCGTTAGCTAACGAGGACGGATGTCTCGGAGTGGACCAACTCGTCTTGAGGCGATGACGGCGATTGTTCTCTCAGCTGGCAGTGACTCCACCAGGTAATGGCCGCAGGTGACCTGCCAACTGTGGCGCGTCACGTAACAGTCTCTGACAAGTACGTGGTGGGTGATGACGTGGGTGATGACGTGGTGGGTGATGACGTGGTGGGTGATGACTTGGTGGGTGATGACGTGGTGGGTGATGACGTGGTGGGTGATGACGAGGTGGGTGATGCCGTGGTGGGTGATGACGTGGAGGGTGATGACGTGGAGGGTGATGACGTGGTGGGGGATGACGTGGTGGGTGATCACGTGGAGGGTGATCACGTGGTGGGTGATCACGTGGAGGGTGATCACGTGGTGGGTGATGACGTGGTGGGTGATCACGTGGAGGGTGATCACGTGGTGGGTGATCACGTGGAGGGTGATCACGTGGTGGGTGATCACGTGGTGGGTGATGACGTGGTGGGTGATCACGTGAAGGGTGATGACGTGGTGGTTGATGACGTGGTGGGTGATCACGTGGTTATTCAGCTGGTTGTGCAGCTCGGGGTGTCAGTCGGCCACAACAGTCGGGGGTGACGATACTTGACGCTTACAAAGTACAAAACTATGCTGAATTTATTTGAAGAAATACGCTTTTCCCATACACATCATGTGCGTATATATATATATATATATATATATATATATATATATATATATATATATATATATATATATATATATATATATATATATATATATATATATATATATATATATATATATATATATATATATGTCGTACCTAGTAGCCAGAACGCACTTCTCTGCCTACTATGCAAGGCCCGATTTGCCTAATAAGCCAAGTTTTCATGAATTAATTGTTTTTCGACTACCTAACCTACCTAACCTAACCTAACCTAACTTTTTTGGCTACCTAACCTAACCTAACATATAAAGATAAGTTAGGTTAGGTTAGGTAGGGTTGGTTAGGTTCTGTCATATATCTACGTTAATTTTAACTCCAATAAATTTTTTTTTACCTCATACGTAATGAAATGGGTAGCTTTATCATTTCATAAAAAAAAATAGAGAAAATATATTAATTCAGGAAAACTTGGCTTATTAGGCAAATCGGGCCTTGCATAGTAGGCTGAGAAGTGCGTTCTGGCTACTAGGTACGACATATATATATATATATATATATATATATATATATATATATATATATATATATATATATATATATATATATATATATATTATATATATATATATATAATATATATATATATATGTCGTACCTAGTAGCCAGAACGCACTTCTCAGCCTACTATGCAAGGCCCAATTTCCCTAATAAGCCAAGTTTTCATGAATTAATTGTTTTTCGACTACCTAACCTAACCTAACTTTTTCGGCTACCTAACATGACCTAACCTATAAAGATAGGTTAGGTTAGGTAGGGTTAGTTAGGTTCGGTCATATATCTACGTTAATTTTAACTCTAATAAAAAAAATTGTCCTCGTACATAATGAAATGGATAGCTTTATCATTTCATAAGAAAAAAATAGAGAAAATATATTAATTCAGGAAAACTTGGCTTATTAGGCAAATCGGGCCTTGCATAGTAGGCCAAGAAGTGAATTCTGGCTACTAGGTACGATATATATATATATATATATATATATATATATATATATATATATATATATATTATATAATATATAATATATTATATATATATATATATATATATATATATATATATATATATATATATATATATATCACTAAGAACTCTTTGACCCGGCCAGGATTCGAACCCATGCCGTCCAGGATCACCCCTAAACGTACACAGTACCGTGACCACCGCACCAATGATCGTCTATAAGGATTGGTCAGTCTTGGCGCTTATTAACTAAGCTCCCTGACTGACCAACCCCCGACGACACTCATGGATCCATTTGGGTACAGTTTTTCATCAAATTCTGGCGCATGCACGGGCCGCACTGAGTCAAACATGTGTGAGAAAGCTGCATGAACGCGCAAGCCATATATCACTAAGAACTCTTTGACCCGGCCAGGATTCATGCAGCTTTCTCACACATGTTAGACTCAGTGCGGCCCGTGCATGCGCCAGAATTTGATGAAAAACTGTACCCAAATGGATCCATGAGTGTCGTCGGGGGTTGGTCAGTCAGGGAGCTTAGTTAATAAGCGCCAAGACTGACCAATCCTTATAGACGATCATTGGTGCGGTGGTCACGGTACTGTGTACGTTTAGGGGTGATCCTGGACGGCATGGGTTCGAATCCTGGCCGGGTCAAAGAGTTCTTAGTGATATATGGCTTGCGCGTTCATGCAGCTTTCTCACACACACATATATATATATATATATATATATATATATATATATATATATATATATATATATATATATATATATATATATATATAATATTATGTGGTACCATCTCTGGTACAATTGTAGGGACCCACAGCCTCGAAGAAGAAAATAAAGAGTATACAAAGAAGACCTTGTGGATTCTCACTGAATACTTTAATCTTTTCCTCTCCTACCATCCCCATTATTTTTTTCTGCAACAACATGCTGCAACATGGAGCCGGTCGGCCGAGCGGACAGCACACTGGACTTGTGATCCTGTGGTCCTGGGTTCGATCCCGGGTGCTGGCCAGAAACAATGGGCAGAGTTTCTTTCACCCTATGCCCCTGTTACCTAGCAGTAAAATAGGTACCTGGGTGTTAGTCAGGTGTCACGGGCTGCTTCCTGCGGGTGGAGGCCTGGTCGAGGACCGGGCCGCGGGGACTCTAAAGCCCCGAAATCATCTCAAGATAACCTTAAGATAACTTGCTGCTACAGCTTCAGTGAATAGATGTTTCCCAGACACTCAGAGTTCTGGTCCTTGTAGAAGCCTACAGTGACACACTATGGCAGCCATTGTGGTAGTAGTTCACGGTAGTTCTGGGCTCGTGCAAGGACTGTGCACATGTGTGCATATGCATCAGTGTGAACTTAGTGCACACCTGGCGACGAATTCAGTCCAATGCCCTTGTGTACAAACAAGTTAAGGTACACATGTTACGGTACACGGCACATTAAGATACACGACACACTACCGTCGGGTGACGGGAAGGGACCCGGATTCAGTATTGGTTCTATGGGTCAAAAATAGAATCATTGCATCGCAAAACCCAACAATTTTCCGACTCCACTATACTTGGAAGGTAACTCTGTATTGTGAAGATCATGACCTAGACATTTCAGGGCTGCCAGAGCGCTTTTACTGCTCGACCATCATTCAACATATAACAACTGTCTCCAGTTAATATTGTGCCAGTCTAACGCTGGTAATGCACGAGACGTCTGGGATGAACGACGGGGGCCACACTGACTGGAGGTGTGCTTCCGCCTCACGACAATATTGACGCAGGCTGCTGCTGTGTTCACTGGTGTATAGAGGAGCAATATATCATCAAATGGCAAGTGAACTGCCATGCTCCGGCTGATGAAGAGGTCAACACTACACAACCTCTCTCACCTATAAAACTTTACTACAGAAACGTACAACCTCTCACCTGTAAATTACTTAAACAAATACTTAAAATAAATACTTAAACAAATATCTAATGAAGATCTCACAGACCTAACAAATTCACAAAGACCTGAAAGTTGTAGCATTAAATATTATGATAGATATCGTGAGGAGACATTCACATATGGGACTAATAGAACAAGAACCCGGCAATGTGATGTTATAGTGGCCAGAATACGCCTGGGATATAGACGTATCTGGCAGCTTTCTCAAAACCCAAATGTCGAGTACACAATGTGTCAACTTTATGAAAGAGAAAACATGCACTCTCTTGAACATTATATTGTAGAATGTCCCATACTGACTGACTTTCGCCCTCCTGGGCTAAGGTATGCTGAACTGTGTAATTACTATATGAGTACTGGAACACTTGATGATATATTGGACTTGTACCCAAGATTAACCATGTAATATATCAATTATACAATGTATGTGATGTAACTATATAACCTGAGCTTGTAAAAGCACCTTCATCACCTTCAGTGATTAAGTGCTTAATTGCACACTAGTTTCTTTATCAGCTATCTCACCCTGTCAGAGTAAAAGATACAAATGTATGTGAATGCATGTGTGTGTGTATATATGTATATGTACGTATATGTGTGTGTGTGTATGAGTATAAAGTATATATGGAAGCTGATCAGAATTACATTTCACCTTTGTAAATGCACATTAATGACACTATGTAAAAGACACATCGAACACTTTATGTAGGGCATACGTAAATCTGTGTATCTATGTATTTACGTATGTAGGTTAGCTTAGCATTTTAAAAGCACCGAATCACCTACTGTGGTTGATTGTTCAATAAACCATTGAAGTATATGTTTAACACATCTCTAATCCTGTCCATGGAGGACAGAAGAAAATGTATATATGTTAGTTAGCATTGTAAATGTGTGGCCACGTTTGTGGTAAAAAATAATAATAAAAAAACTATAAATTTTACTGTAGAAACTTATTTTCAACGGCCCATAACACGACTGAAATACATGACTGAGAGAAACGTGACTTCTACCAACACTGAACAGAAGATACACTTTACAATATGTTATGTGACTAAGAAGACACCAAATGGAATGTCTAGAAGGAGATGAATGTCGTCTGTGCTTTTACCTGGCCAGCTATGGGACCCTCAGCCCTAACGTTCATAATATATAGGCAGAATGACAGCATCTCCTTTTAAGATGTCTCACAATGTACAAACAACACGACTTCATTAAAGATCACATTACATCTTCACACAATCTGACCATCACCATAGATATTGTGATCAACAACACCGAAATAATTAAAATGAAAAGCAGCAATATGAGGCTCATAGCGGCAGAAGCACTTCCCATGAAGCTCCTGAATGTGAGACGCACACTATGAGCAGTGAGCGCCTGCCTGCGTACACCCAGCCGCCTGCCACACCAGGGAGAACTACCACTGCACCACATGTAATGGCCCAGCCCACCAGTGGTGATGCTGGAGTACATCATCCTGTAATCTCAACACGGTAACCACCTCACTCCTCATCACACATTCATATACTATAGTGCTGTATGTCAACGTTTTTATCTATTTGTCCTCTACCTCGGAGGCTGTTAAGTATTCATTAAGAAAATTCGTCACGCGCACGCACACACGCACGCACGCACGCATGCACACACACACACACACACACACACACACACACACACACACACACACACACACACACACACACACACTCCACCCTACTTTCCTCTCTCCTCTCCTCTCCGCTCTCTCTTGTCTCTCTTCTCTCTGGTACAGCGACGGTCTCGCTTCATGCAGGTCGGCGTTCAATCCCCGACCGTCCAAATGATTGGGCACCATTCCTTCCCCCCCCCCACGTCCTATCCCAAATCCATATCCTGATCCCTTCCCAGTGCTATATAGTCGTAATGGATTGGCGCTTTCCTCCTGATAGTGAACTTCACTTCTCCTCTCTCTATCCTCTCTCCTTTCTCTCTCTCCTCTCTCCTCTCTCCCCTCTCTCCTTTCTCTCTTTCCCCTCTTCTCTCTCCTCTTATCTCTCTCCTCTCCTCTCTCTCTTAGAGGAACTGAAAGACACGAGGGAACTATAATTAAACTACAGAAGGAACTGACAGCAGCACAGGAGGAAATGAAACCCATAAAAAATATCCCTCCTTAGGCTCAGGTCCAGGCAACCAACCCACAGGTTGCAGGGAATATAGCAATGGCAGGGACCTCTACAATGGGTGCCTCTGAAATACTGAGATAGAGCCCAGAAGCCATGTCCAAAGTCAAGGAAGTTGCAATGAAAGCCTCAACTTCATGGAAAATAGTGTTACATTGTGGGTCATAATAATATTAATATGTTGTTGTGGGTCGATATATTGTCTTCTGGACAACCCACCAAACCAAAACCTCTGTAGAGTGCTTACACTTTAATCGGGAGATCACCCTGGGCGCTTCTGGCACTTGGAGAGGGGCTCAACGTCACATGTTTTGGGGGGTGCGGCTCCAATACTGACCTCGTTGTCACGTACACACACCCACTCGGGCCACCGTGACTCCCCACTCCCTCCTTATGTGGTATGATCTCCTCAATCCCCTTTTCTGAAATATTACTCCATACTACCCTGTCCAAAGCTGTGGTTCTTGGTTCTTTCTCTCTTTTCTACTTTCTGGGAAGCCTCACTAGGACAAGGGCAAACACCTGTTAACTACAAAGATTTAATAACATAACAACAAATAATGTGGGTACCGTCCTGTGAGATTTATATTTATTTAATTTATATGAATTTATATTTACGTTAATTTATATACTTCGATAGCAATTTGTATAATGATAAGTGGACTGTATTTCTGCAATAATCTCATAATCTCACAAATCGATCCTCTACACATTAGGGGGGGTTATTAAATTAATATATATGCAGCCAATCAAACTACAGTAACTACATACATTGAAGAGGTTCCTTATCTTATAGTACAGCAGGTTAGTCCACCAGGTATAACTAGGGTGTAGACACCAAATTATCCTCTTTGAGGTAGCTTCCATATCACCCAGTAACTGGTGCACAAATCTTGCTTCCTCGTCTTGACCTGTCAAAAGTGCGCTAGCTGTGAAGCCAGAATCCTATATATGACAAGCTATATCAGAGAAAACACTATACAGTACATGGAACATTAAAGACCTGGCTTAATTACCTTTAGTTTGAGGCTTCCACGTGATCTAACCGGTTCACCCTATATCCTGACATTAATGGCCATAAATGAAAGATACATGGGTTTCGGAAAGAACACTTAACTTGAATTGTAGACATCGTGTTGGAGATGGTACCTTTGGTTTCCATAACACTATGTCCAAGTAAAATTAACAGGAGCCGAATTTGCTCCCGTGTGAGCCTCTGGTCTCAATATAAACAATGGCTGTTTAACACTCCATACTATTGACGTTACTGGCCGACATTGTACAGATATGATAGGAGCTAAATTTGCTCCACACGTCTCGGAGGTGACACAACAATGGCCCCTCCTTCCTCCCTGACGCCTGGCCTACTTTGTCCAGATTTCAGAAAGTGATAGAAGGGTCACATTTACTCTACTTTAATATTGATAATTAAGTTAATTTATATAAGATGTTTTTATGATGGTAAAGTCCAAAGACTAATGTATTTAAGAATAATTCCCAGCAGAATAGCTGGTGAATTATAATGGTATGTGGTGATGATATCCCGTTTTCTTTAGATGGTAATTCCACTACAAGTTACGTTTTCTATGGGTAACTTGTTGGTAATACAGCTATTATCTGTATGATTATTAAATGGTGTCGGATTTTCCGACACCTCACTAGGACAAGGGCAAACACCTGTTAACTACAAAGATTTAATAACATAACAGAACATATACAAAGCATTCACATATAATACAAGAAAATATAAACCTCTACACTTTGATATTATAACCTGGTTGCAGATCAAATCCATCAGGACTATCAGTCACTTATATCAAGTGGTCGCCCAACTTCTGGCTCGCCACTTACACTATCCACCTCACCAAGTGGATAAATCTTACAAGATAAATACGGCACTACGCCCTAGAACATATATATATCTCTGCAGGTAATTCAGCCTACAGTTGTAACTCTATAAACTTCAGCATAAGTGATAACCAATCACCCAATCAGTCCTAGATATATATATATATATATATATATATATATATATATATATATATATATATATATATATATATATATAATCTGTAGGTAATCCAGCCTATAGCTGTAACTCTCTGTAAACTTCAGTATAGGTATTCTTTGGTGGCATAGAAATGATAATCAATCACCACCTTTCACTGCATCTTGCACGCTAATGACAATCAAGCACTCTACCAACTCCCTACAAGTAGTCAGTAAGAACATGCTTGCCACATCTGGAAGTTCACTATCCTGACATCATCAGGTTCTTCCAGGTTTATCCACCAGGATCCTCTACAGCTCTTCCAGGCTGCTGCACCATGAAGTTTTTCTTGGGCTCCAGTAGTACTCCACCACTGATTCCACAAAAGCATGTGTGACTTCACTTCACTGCACCTCTTCACACAGTTTGAGGTCTAACTCCTCACTATGGGGCTTGCTCTTCCACAGAATACAACATCTACTGCAGTCTTGAAGTTCCAGTCATCAACTTCTTCTCTGGCCTCAGGGTACTCCCATCAACTCCTTCTCTGGCCTCAGGGTACTCCCATCAACTTCTTCTCTGGCCTCAGGGTACTCCCATCAACTCCTTCTCTGGCCTCAGGGTACTCCCATCAACTCCTTCTCTGGCCTCAGGGTACTCCCATCAACTCCTTCTCTGGCCTCAGGGTACTCCCATCAACTCCTTCTCTGGCCTCAGGGTACTCCCATCAACTCCTTCTCTGGCCTCAGGGTACTCCCATCAACTCCTTCTCTGGCCTCAGGGTACTCCCATCAACTCCTTCTCTGGCCTCAGGGTACTCCCATCAACTCCTTCTCTGGCCTCAGGGTACTCCCATCAACTCCTTCTCTGGCCTCAGGGTACTCCCATCAACTCCTTCTCTGGCCTCAGGGTACTCCCATCAACTCCTTCTCTGGCCTCAGGGTACTCCCATCAACTCCTTCCTCAGAACACACCTGCAACCCTTCGATACGCCAATAACAAATGTTCCTCTGCAAACATATAATGAAAATAAACTACATAATAAATGAACAAATCCACAAGAGCCGTGACGAGGGTTCGGGCTCACCATAGCCCGTGCTACTTGTGAACTTTTGTTCTAAGTAGCTGAATCTATTCAGCAATCACGCTATTGTGATTTCTGTGTGTAATGAAGTAAGGACGAAGAGGTAGAACAGCCTATTGACATAGCTCGAATGCATGGGGGAATTGCTTAAAACCGTGGTCTGTGTCTCGGAGAGACTACAGGATCCGTCGGTAAATCAGGATGATTTCCCAGTTGCAATTCTTTTACCATGTCGTAGCTCAGTCGATTAAGACAGCGTCTGGGATCCTCTCGGACGTAGGTTCGAACCTTCGTCACGGCTCTTGTGGATTTGTTCATTTGATGCATCACGCTATTGTGATTTCTGTGTGTACATAATAAATGTCTCTACTCGACATTCCTCTGACTCCTGCCTGCCGTAAGGACTCCCCCACGCCCGGGCGGGTCTATTCTCCACTTCCAGGCAGCTCGCCCCAGGCGAGCTGGTCAGTCACCCGCAAGCTATCGGCAGGAGAGGATGTGCTGCTCCTCCCCTCAGATGGGCCTCCTATCTCCACTCTCTTATTAAGGCTTTCTGCCTTGACAAAATGTGTCTAATATATTAATAAACATCGGCTACAGTCGCTGCGCACACGATCAACTATAGGTAATCACTATTAAATAGTTAATTTTGGACTTGCCACAATATTCTCTCTTGCGAGGGCACTCCTCGATGACGCCTGACCAGGGCGCTCCCAAGGCTGCCCCAGAAAATGTTTCAGGACGGCTTCACAACTCTTCCTTCCGTCCAGGACTTGAGCCCGCAACGTTTCCAGCTTGATTCTACAGCTGAAACGTCTGCACACTTCCTTCCTCTTGAAGGTATATCAACTAGGGGGTTCTTCTCTATCAGGAGTTCTCACGGAGTGCGGCTTCTCTTCACGATGTCTGGTGCTCAAATGGGGTCAAAGCTCTTCAGAAGCGAGCCTCACACTTCCAGCGAACTCTCCACATATCATGTCAAGTCATTCATTTCTATTCTTGTTCACTGCCCATTAAACTGTCAAAATTAACCAATTGTTTTACGTATGTATCTTCATGTCTATATTTCATTGACCTCTTATTTAGGTCAGGTCTTGCAGAATAACTCTCAAAGGTAGACTCGTTTTTCAGCTACCTGGGATCATAACAGTAGCAAGATGCACGAGTCACTTAATGGAAAGGCTGTAGTAGTGGTAGGTATTAAGAAACAAGAAGGTTCCAGTTAGGAGAGAAGGGCTAAGGACTAAGCTGCAATGTCATGGATCTTGAAGGAGATACAAATGAAAGAGGCTAAGCAATGCATAGAGAAAGTGTTCCAGAAATACAGAAAGGTATTCCTTCAGAGAGACATGACCAGGGACGGGATAATGTAGGCTGCAGATGCAAGGAAAAGACGCAGGGAGCCAGGGAATCTCAGCTTTCAACTCAACAATCCTAGAGGGGAGTCGAGAAACCAAAATCAGCAATTCAGGAACCCTAGAGAGAACTGGAACACCCCCACCTCTTAGAAGCCACGCCCTTCCCAAGCCCAAACTCTCCCTTCCCTCTACACAATGATTACCATGCCACCCAAATCCTTCCTCCCACCCTCACCACATGCACACAATGCCTCGCCATCCCCTGGCCTTCCTACTGCCCCAAGCATGCCCGAGCAAGATCTAAGCCCTCTTTCCCGCACCCCACCACCCCCAACCCCTGGTAACTATCCCACAGGGAGAGGAGGAGTGATAAGGAAGAACTGGAGTTTCGAAGAGATGGATATCCCGGGCTGTGAAGGATTCAGAGACTACATAATGGGAACTATGACAATGGGGGAACCTATGATAGTCGTAGTAGTAGTAATTTACAACTTCATTAAATGACAAAAAACCTAGACAGGAGTTCGATAGGAATAACATGGCATCCATTAATATAATAGAGAGAAGCAGTTTCACTTGCCTGCAGGAATAGATCCAGACTCTTAATCATGGGCGACTTCAACTACGGAAACATAGACTATGAGACTGGGAAACCACATGGAGGTGCAGATACATGGAGAGCTAAACTTTTGGACGTGGCAACAAGGAACTTTCTGAGCCAACATGTCAAGGGACTCACAGGAATGAGAGGCAACGACGAACCAGCTAAACTTAACCTGATATTCCCCTTCAATGAGTCAGACCTAAAGGAACTCAAATTTGAAGCCCCCCATGAGCATAAGTGACCAGAGCGTACTGACATTTGAGTATCTGGAGACGGTATGGTATGTATCTATGGATAGGTAAAACCTATCCATAGATTGGTTTATCCTATCCTTCTATGGATAGGTAAAACCTATCCTATTGATAGGTAAAACCTATCCATAGAAGGGATTGGAAAGAAAAAGGCTGTCGTACCGAAGAGGAAAATATGATGAGGAACTTCCCAACGGGATTACCATGGGAACCAGAACTCCGAAAAGACTTTACAAGATATGATGGGCTACGTCACCCAGAAGTGCCCGGAAGCTGCGGACTGGTTTATCCCGGAACAATAGAAGAGAAATAAAAATAAACCATGGTTTAAGTAGAAATTTAAGGTAGTGAAGCAATTGAGTACAAGAACATGGAGAAACGTACAGAAATAACAGAACACCAGAGAGCAGGGAGATACCAGAGGGCCATGAATGATTACCTCAGAGAAAGGAGAAAGAAGAGAGACAGTATGAAAATGACATAGCAAGTAAAGCCAAGACCCAACCAAAACTGCTAAACAGCCACATAAGGAGGAAAACAGCAGTGAAGGAACAAGTGATGAAACTGAAACTGAGAGAAACAGAGAGCAAATATATAGAATGACAAGGTGGTGTGTGGAAAACTAAACAAGAAATTCCAGAAGGAATTTTCCTCCGGAATGTCTTCCTTCTGGAAGAACCCTCTCTTCACAATAGAGCAAGGGAAAGCCACTGAACTAAGAGAGGAGGCGGTAAACCAAGCAATCTTGGAGAAATTTGAGCCTACCAATGATGAGATCAAAAGGAATCTGTTGGGGCTGGACATGACGAAGGTTGTTGGACCGGACAGAATCACACCATGGATACTAAAAGAGGGTGCAGAAGCACTAAGTGTGCCACTCTCTTTGGTGTATAACAGGTCACTGGAAACAGGAGACCTACCGGAAAGCTGGAACACTGCTAATGTAGTCCCAGTATACAAAAAGGTTGACAGGCACGAGGCACGGAACTACAGGCCAGTTTCCCTAACTTGTATACCATGCAAGGTGATGGAGAAGATTGTGACAAAAAGGCTCGTAGAACATCTGTCGGGAAGGAGTTTTGTAACACACCACCAGCATGGGTTCAGGGACGGTAAATCATGCCTCAGAGGCTTAATAGAATTCTTTGACCAGGCGACAAACAATTGGCAAGAAAAAAGAAGGATGGGCAGATATAGACTGTCAGAAAGACTTTGACACAGTACCCCATAAGAGGCTGTTACAAAAATTGGAGAAAGACAAAAATAAAATGTAAGGTGCTCCAGTGGATAAGGGAGTATATAAGCAGCAGGAAGGAGCTAGTAATTGTGAGGGAGGATACATCAGACTGGCGAGATGTCACCAGCGAGGTCCCACAGGGTTCAGTACTTGGACTCATCCTGTTTCTGATATATGCAAAACGACCTTCCAGAGGGTTTAGACTCATTCCTCTCAATGTTCGCTGATGATGCAAAAATGATGAAAAGAATCAAGACAGATGAAGATAGCCAGAGACTACAGGACGACCTGGACAAACTGGAGGAATGGTTTAGAATTTTTTTAACTCGGGTAAGTGTAAAGTAATTTAATTAGGTGAAGAGAGCAGGAGGCCGAACACAAGGTACCATCTGGGAGATGAAATCCTGCAAGAGTTAGGGAGAAAGATCTGGGGGTTGACATCATGCCGAACCTGTCCCCAGAGGCCCACATCAAATGGATATCATCAGCGACATATGCTAGATTGGCCAACATACGAACTGCCTTTAGAAACTAGTGGTATATACGGTTCTGAATGAATCCTTGCACAATTGTCAGACCAATCGTGGAGAATGCAGCTCCTGCCTAGAGTTAATACCTAGGTAAACCCCCTCCCCGCTCAGCTCGTTGTCGCCGTGTGGGGGCTTCGTGGGCGGCTGCTGGAGTGTGATGCTCCTTGGGACAGTCCTCTGTCCTTTTCTAGCCTTGTGCTCCTGCTGCCGTCCTCTCCAATTCTGCTGGGCACCTTTTCCTTTTCCTTCTGTTTCGTTTTTCTCCCCCCTCTTCTCCTATCTGCTTGCCGTTTCCTGCCGACCTTTTGCTCGTTCTGGTTCTTCCATGGACTTCTTCTATTTTGACGCCCGGGTGCTTGAGGAGGCATACTCATGCACCCGTAGAACTGCAGTACCCGACGTCGAGAGCGAAGGGAACCTTTTATTGTCAATCCCCACTTCGTCACTGAACCCGATCTCGACGGACTGTCGGTTTCTTAAGGTGGCGTTTGTGGGGCGTATACTCACGACGCACCCCTAGGAGGCCCCGACAAGATCGGCGATAGCTTCTTGTTGGGTGTCCTGCCTCTAATTGTGGCTCCATGGTGGGTGTGGGGGCACATTCGTGAGTGAATTCTTAATTTCGTCAAGATGATAACCCCTGTTTCGGCTGCTTCTGGCTTATCTTTTCAGGCTCGTGGGGTGGGCGACCAAGCCCCCGAGTCGGTCCGTATTGGAAGACCGGGCTCTGTAGCCTCCGCTGCATTGGGCCCCGACCTTGCTCCTCCTTTGGCCTCTCTGACTCCTTCCCCTGGCTCCCCTCCCTCCTCTGTGGTTGGGTCGAGCCCCAAGCCCCCAGTGGTGACTACCTCGTCCCCTGGCGCGGCTCCTTCTCTAGTTGTAACTACTGCGCCTTTTAACCCCTCTCTCTCTGGGGGTTCTCACCGCCGTCCTCGTCACGGCCGCCCTCGCTCGATTCCTTCCAGTTCTGCTACCTATCAAGCCTTGTTTGGTCCAGCTTCGTGGGCCAAATATTTTGATCTCCTCCCTCTTGATTCTGCGCCTCCTGACGATTTCTCCCTTCATCGACATCTCGTTGATTCCGTGGATGCCTCCATTACTTTCAACCCCACTCGTCTCGGTACACGTGTCGTTGCTGCTCCTTCTCAGGATGCTGCTTCCCGCTTGGCTGCCTTATCCTGCCTTGGCGAGACCCCCGTTCGGGTCTCGAAGAACGCTCAATTGAATGCCAGTGTTGGCACTATTTTGCTCCCGCCCCATGTTGCAACCGGTGTTCGGGACCTGCGCGACTGCCACGACGATATTCGCCATATCCTCGCTGCCCAGGGCCATTCTATTCTCCAGGTGGACACGTTTACTCGTCCCCCTCGTGGTAGTCGCCGTCAACCCCTCCGGGTTGTGAAGATTACCTTTGATGGTAGGACCCTTCCACCCTCTGTCATTCTTGCTGGTGCCAGGTGCTCTGTCCAGGAGTACATTCCTTCTCCTCGGCTCTGCAACAAGTGCTGGAGGTTTGGGCATGGTGCCCTCCGCTGCTCCGGGACTGTCTCTCTCTGTCCTTTGTGTGGTGGCGAAGGTCACTCTAAGTCGGAGTGCACTTCTCCCCAGGCTCGTTGCCTCAACTGCGGTGAGGCCCATCCTACCTTCTCCCGTGCGTGTGTCCATTACAAGCTTGAGGCAGCCGTCCTCAACCTGAAGCACCGGGAGCGTTTATCTTTTCCTGAGGCGAGGCGCCAGGTTCGCCGGCTCCCGCCTTATGCTAATATCTCTTATGCTCGCGTGTTGCGCTCTTCCTCTCCTCGTCCTTCCCGCCTTCCTCAGACTCACAACCGTTTCCGGGCCTTGGACCCTGATGCGCCCACTGCCCCCTCCTCTGTTCCTTTGGGTTCTCTCCCGAAGGATCCTCCTCCTGGTCCTCTGTCTGGGGTTCCCCTTCCTTCTACCCAGTCTGTCGTGTCTTCTGTGTCTTCTTCCTCGTCCCCCTCCGATCCTCCTTCCCATCCTCTTCCTCCATCTATTGGCTCTCCCCACCGCCTGTCGGTGCGGGCGGATGTCCATCGCTCTCCTAACGGCCGTCGTGTGTGCTCTCGTTCGGCTTCTCCTGTTGAGACACTGGAATCCGTTGCCCGGTACGTAGTTGCTGGGACACCGGTCTCTTTAAGTCAGAAGCGTAAGCCTGGCTCCTCTCCTTCCTCTTCCCCGGCGGGTAAGAAGGCTTCGCTTTCTTCCTCAGCTCCTCCTTCTGGCTCTGTTGCTCCTTCCCCTCCCGTTTCAGTGCTTGCGCCCCCTGTTCCTGCTATGGAGGTTTCTTTGGCCCCTGCTTCCCTTTCGGTTGCTGCTCTTGCTGGGGTGCGCTCCCCTCTTTCTACTCCCCCTCCTCCTGCTGCTGTCCTTGACGGCTCCTCTCCGTTGTCTCCTCCTCTTCCTCCTCCTCCTCCAGACCCTGCCCGCCCACCTCTGCTCTGTTCTCCCGTTTCCTTCCCTCCGTCTTTGCTCAGTTTACCCATGCCCCCTAACCCTGACTTTGCTGACCCTGATCCCGACCCTGATATTCTTTAACGTGCTTTGTTGCTCTTTCGCCTTTGTTTCTTCCTTGTTCTCTGGTTTTGTCCTTTCTCTTCTCGTCGTTGTCCATTCTTCAATGGAACGTTCGAGGTTATTACGCCAATTTCCTCGAACTCCAACTTCTGATTTCGCGGTTTTCGCCCCTTTGTGTCTGTCTCCAGGAGCCAATGCTTGGTGCTCGTCCTGGTCGTTTTCGTGGCTATTCCTTTCTCTCCCCCCCCCCCCGGCCATTGCTGGGGCTTCTAATTCTTCTGCTCTTTTGATTCGGGCTGATGTTCCCTTTGTTCCTTTACTTTTTCCTTCGCCTCTCCATTGTTCTGCTGCTCGTATCTTTGTGGGGAAATGGTACACAGTTTGTTCCATTTATCTCCCCCCGAGTGTCCCGCTCTCTCTTCCTGATTTGAAACACCTCCTGGACTCCTTGCCGGAGCCTGTGCTCCTGCTGGGTGACTTCAATTGTCGTCATTCTCTTTGGGGTGACGTTCTGACGAATACCCGGGGTCGCCTCCTTGAGCCGTTTCTTCTCTCTTCTTCCCTGTCTCTTCTGAATTCTGGTGAGCCCACTCATTTGGACTCTCGGACTCGCACCCTTTCTTGTCTTGATCTTTCTCTCTGCTCTTCTTCTCTTTACTTAGATTTCACGTGGCAGGTTCTTGATGACCTCCATGGAAGTGATCATTTCCCCATCCTTGTTTCCTTTTTCTCTTTTCGCCCTTCCCTCTCTTTCCCTAGGTGGCAGTTTGCAAAGGCAGACTGGACCCTATTTACCCTCAGTGCTGCTCTCCCTGTCCTCTCCCTTCTGCCTCTCTCTCGCGCTCTCCTCCTTTTTCATGACACTGTCTTCAACGCTGCTCTCCGCTCTATTCCTCGCTCTTCCTCTCGGGGTCCACGGAAGTGCGTTCCCTGGTGGAATGCGGACTGTGCTCGGGCTGTCCGCTGTAAGCGTGCAGCCTGGAAGAGGCACCGCCGTAGGCAGACGACCGATTCTTTTCTTTTCTTTCGGAAAGCGAGTGCGGTGGCCCGTAGGGCCATCCGTACGGCTAAACGTGAATGTTGGGCATCTTATGTCTCAACAATTACGTCCGAGACCCCTCTGGCCCAGATCTGGAAGCGTATCCGCAAGATAGCGGGTAAGTTCGTTCCCGATGTTTCACCGGTCCTTCACCTCCATGATACTCTTGTGGCGGACCCGTTGCAGGTCGCTTCCGAACTGGGTTCCCATTTTTCTTCTGTTAGCTCTGGTCTTCATCTTCCCCAATCTTTCCTTCTTCGTAAACCTGTCCTTGAGTCTCGTCCTTTAGATTTCTGCACTCATCTTCAGCTTCCCTATAATGATCCCTTCTCTCTCTCTGAACTTCGTTCTGCCCTGGCCCTCTGCGGTTCTACGGCGGCGGGCTCCGATGGTATTCATTATGAGATGCTTCGCCATCTCCCTCCGAGCACGTCTCAGTATTTACTGAGTCTGTATAATCGGATCTGGGAGTCGTCGTCAGTCCCTGAGGACTGGCTCGATGCCGTTGTCCTCCCTGTTCGCAAACCGGGGTCTCTGGGTACTTCCCCTAAGGACTTTCGCCCTATTGCTCTCACAAGTTGTGTCTGCAAACTCTTTGAACGTATGGTTAACGTTCGTCTGATGTGGTTCCTGGAACACCATCACCTCCTCTCCCCTTCTCAATTTGGTTTCCGCAAGTGCCGCAGCACGACAGATGTCCTGGTGAACTTGGAGGTCTATATTCGTACTGCTTTTGCTGCGACGACCTCCGTTGTTGCCGTCCTTTTTGACCTAGAAAAGGCTTACGACACCACTTGGCGTTATCATATCCTATCTCAACTTCATTCTTTTGGCCTTCGTGGTCATCTCCCTCTCTTTCTCCGCAGCTTCCTCTCTCGTCGTTCCATTCGGGTGCGCCTTGGTACCGCTCTCTCTCCCTCTTTTCAGCAATACGAAGGTGTGCCCCAGGGTAGTGTTCTGAGCACTACTCTTTTTCTTGTTGCCCTCAATGGTCTTCTTTCCTCTCTTCCTTCTGGTGTCTTCTCCGCTCTCTATGTCGATGATCTTACCCTTTGTTGTCAGGGTGATGATTCGCCTCTCCTTCAACGCCGGCTTCAACTTGCAATTGATGCCGTGTCGTCTTGGGCCACAGGTCATGGCTTCAAGTTCTCTACTTCTAAGACTTGTGCCATGACTTTTACGCGGAAACGGGTTGTTCTTCGTCCCTCTTTGTCACTTTATGGTCATCCCCTTGAATACAAAGATTCCGCGAAGCTTTTGGGGTTATTCCTTGACACTCGTTTGTCTTGGTCTCCCCATATCTCTTACCTCCGTGTTGAGTGCTCTAAGGCCCTTACCCTCCTTCGGGTCTTGTCCCATACTTCTTGGGGGGCAGATAGGCGCACTCTCCTTGCTTTACATTCTTCTCTCGTCCTGTCTAAGCTCGATTATGGTTGCCCTGCTTACTCGTCTGCTTCTCCTTCTACTCTTCGCCGTCTTGATGCTTTGCACCATACTGGGTTGCGCCTCAGTTCTGGTGCCTTTCGTTCGACTCCCATCCTTAGCTTGTATGTTGACACTGGCTTCCTGTCTCTCCAGGACCGCCGTGATCGCTACTGTCTTCGCTATCTTGCGCGGTCCTTGCAACATCCTTCCTCTCGCCTCTGTCGTGCTTTAACTTTTACCCCTCCTGCGGTTCCTGTTCCTCTTCACCACCTCCCTCTTTCTGTCCGGTTATCTCGCCTACAGGATTCTCTCTCCGTTCGTATTTCTGATGTTTCTCCTCGTGTTGTTCCTTCTTTGCCCCCGTAGAGGGTCCCTCTTCCGCGGTTTTGTACTTCCTTGACCCGTATCACTAAAGCTTTTACCCCTCCTACGGTTCTAAAACGCCTTTTCCTCGAGCACTTTTCTTCTCACTCCCGCTCCGTTTCTGTCTTCACCGATGGGTCTAAGTCAGCGGACGGTGTTGGCTACTCTGTTGTTTTTCCTGATCGCACTTATATGTGTCGCTTGCCTCCGGAGACTAGCATCTTTACAGCAGAACTTTATGCTATTCTCTATGCTCTTCGTCTCCTGCTTTCTCGTTGTCAGTCTTCCTTTGTGGTTGTTGTTGACTCTCGTAGTGCCCTCATGGCTCTCGGGTCCTTTAATCCGGTTCATCCAGTAGTTGTCGAGATCCAGCATTGGCTGTTTCTCGTTCACAGTAAATTTAAGTCGGTTGAGTTTTGTTGGGTTCCCAGCCATATTGGTGTGTCTTTAAATGAGCGTGCGGATGCTGCCGCTAAGGAAGCTGTCCGCTCTTGTCCCATCTCTCGTAAAGGCATTCCGTATTCCGACTTTTACCCAGTTATCCATTCCTCAGTTCTTACCCGTTGGCAGGCTTCTTGGTTGTCTGTTACTGGTAACAAGCTACGTACTCTTAAATGTTGTGTTTCCTCGTGGCCGTCCTCCTTCCACCGTAACCGGCGGTGGGAAACAGCTCTGGCGAGGTTGCGTATTGGCCATACTCGCTTAACCCATGGTCACTTGATGGAGCGCCGCCCTACTCCTTATTGTCCTAGTTCCATTGTCCCTCTTACGGTCGTGCATGTCCTTCTTGAATGTCCTGACTTCCAGGACGAGCGTGTGTCTTGCTTTCCGACCGCCCCTCGCGGTCGCCTGTCCCTCGATAGAATTCTTGGTGACTCGGATACTTTTGATATCGTTCGCCTTATGCGTTTTTGTTCTCGTATTGGCATCCTTGGTGATATTTAGCGCCCTCTGATTATTTTGCGTATTTGATGGTGCTACATAGCCTTCCCGGTTTGGTGCCTTCTTTTGATAATTACTTACTTACCTAGGTAAACGCAAGACAAAGTTAAAGATTCAGAGATGTGCCACCAGACTAGTCCCAGAATTGAGAGGTATGATCTACGAAGAAAGGCTACTGGAACTAAACAACACGTCCCTGGAAGACAGAGGGGTAAAGGAAGTCATGATCATCACCTACAAAATTCTCAGAGGAATTGAAAAGATGGACAAAGACAAACGATTTAGAATACGTGGAACAAGAACAAGGAAACACAGTTGGAAACTTAGTAACCAAATGAGCCACAGAGACATTAAACATAATTTTTTCAGTGTCAGAGCAGTTAACAAATGGAATGCATTAGGCAATGATGTGGTGGAGGCTGACTCCATACATAGTTTCAAATGTGGATTTGATAGAGCCCAATAGGCTGAAGAATCTGTACACCAGTTGATTCACAGTTGAGAGGAGGGGGCAAAGAGCCAAATCTTAATCCTTGCAAGCACAACTAGGCGAGTTCAGCTAGGTGACTACACACACACACACACACACACACACACACACACATACACACACACAGTCAAGCATAAGACTAAACTGGAAAAGGTTCAAAGGTTTGCCACCAGACTAGTACCCGAGCTGAGAGGTATGAGCTACGAGGAGAGACTACGGGAATTAAACCTCACTTCGTTGGAAGACAGAAGAGTTAGGAGGGACATGATCACCACATTCAAGATTCTCAAGGGAATCGACAGGGTTGATAAAGACAGGCTATTTAACACAAGGGGTACACGCACTAGGGGACACAGGTGGAAACTGAGTGCCCAAATGAGCCACAGAGATATTATAAAGAACTTTTTTAGTGTCAGAGTGGTTGACAAATGGAATGCATTAGGAAGTAATGTGGAGGAGGCTGACTCCATACACAGTTTCAAGTGAAGATATGATAGAGCCCAATAGGCTCAGAAACCTGTTCACCTGTTGATTGACGGCTGAGAGGCCGGAACCAAAGAGCCAGAGCTCAACCCCCGCAAACACAACTAGGTGAGTACACACACATACACTACGAGGAATGAGGAATGAGCTACGAGGAAAGGCTAAAGGAGCTGAACCTCACATCCCTGGAAAACAGAAGAGTAAGGGGAGACATGATAACCATTACAAAATTCTCAGGGGAATTAACAGGGTGGACAAAGACAAACTCTTCAGCACGGGTGGAACACGAACAAGGGACACAGGTGGAAACTTAGTACCCAGATGAGCCACAGAGACGTTAGAAAGAATTTTTTCAGTGTCAGAGTAGTTAATAAATGGAATGCACTAGGAAGTGATGTGGTGGAGGCTGACTCCATACACAGTTTCAAATGTAGATATGATAGAGCCTAGTAGGCTCAGGAATCTGTACACCAGTTGATTGACAGTTGTGAGGCGGGGCCAAAGAGCCAAAGCTCAACCCCCGCAAGCACAATTAGGTGAGTACACTCTCTCTCTCTCTCTGTCTCTCTCTCTCTCTCCCTCTCTCTCTCTCTCTCTCTCTCTCTCTCTCTCTCTCTCTCTCTCTCTCTCTCTCTCTCTCTCTCTCTCTCTCTCTCTCTCTCTCTCTCTCTCTCTCACACACACACACACACACACACAAATCCTTGAGAGGCTCAGGAATCTGTACACCAGTTGATTGACAGTTGAGAGCTGGGACCAAAGAGCCAAAGCTCAACCCGAGCAAGAACAACTAGGTGAGCTCAATTAGGTGAGAACACACACATACAGGGACGCCTCACGACTGAGTGAACAGTGCTCTGTGGTCGTAGTCCTAAGGGCCCGGGTTCGATCCCCGGCAGAGGCAGAAACAAATGAAATAAGTATATACATTGCATTGTACAACAGTATTAGGACACATGAGGTAGAGGTACTGGAAAGTAAGGCAACAAACAAGACAACATTCGTCCAGAAGACTATAGTTTTCTGGTTTGGCCAAACAACAACAACAACAACAGAACTATAACTACAAAATGAACTTGTGTACTTAGTTATAGATTCTGTAAATGTCAACACCAAATTCAAGAGCACAATACAACTTCAGCTCTGATTGAAGGTCAGGAACAGATGAAACTGCATGTGTCAAGCTCTCGACTGGGTAGTTAATCTCATTAACATCTAGACAGTGGTCTTGTGGTGAGTGCACAGTTGAGACTAAAGGTCTTGATCTAAGATTATAGGTGCTGGCATGGGTTAGCCCTACGTCAAGTGGTCTGTCAACTGCAGTAGGTGGTGCCCCAATAGAAGAATCTGAGTAGTTTCATTGTCATCTTCCACAACAGTCTCATCAACAGTCATTTTGACTAGCTTCATGTGGTCTAAATGTTCATATATATACTCTCCTGTTAACTAATTTTACAGTATGTACTTGTTACCCTTAATAAGTTTGATTACCTTGTATTGACCCAAAAATTTCTTAGCTTGTACATAGGGCCAGACCTGTGTTGGTTAAGTACCATTACTACAGATCCGACAGTTATCTTACTGGGCTTAGCTCGTGCATTTCTTGCTCGAGCAAGGAATGCACAAGCAAGGATCGGCTGTTGCCCTGTACAGTTGTTTTCATATTTTCTTGAAAACTAGTTGCATTTGTCTACGCTTTACTTGAACAAAATCATCTATGTTATACAATGGAGTAGGGGATACATTAGTCAGTTCATTAGGGAGGATCTTAACTGTACCGTAAAGAATAGCGTGTGGTGTGTCGCCTTTAGAAACATTAATTGAAAAATTTATGGCACACTGAATTAATGGGATAAATTCATCCCAATTACTGTTATCAAATTTAAAGTGACTCAAAGCATCTAACACTTTCCTGTTAGTTCGCTTTGCTAACCAATTACTTGCTGGATGATACGGCACATTACTACATTTTTTAATGTTATATAAATCACACAATCTATATAAACAAAAATGGAAATGTTCGTTTGTTCAAAATCGCTAATCTCCGAAAGTTCTTCACCGATTGCTTTGAAATTTTCACACAACGTTCCATTTGCATCCAGCCAGGTTTATATATACTTACTATATAGATGTCACGTCTGTGACGGGAAAATAACAAGCTTTTTCTGAAAAACTGTTTTTCATGTGAGGGAAATCTTCGAAACCTCTTTACCGATTGCTTTGAAATTTTGACACAACGTTACATTCGAATAGGCGCGTCTTTTTATATATCTACTATATACATGCCTCACCTGTGACAGGAAAAAAACATGCTATTTTAGAAAAACAGCTCCATCTGTTGGCTGTAAGAGCAACACACGCTGTAATCTCCAAAAGTACTTCACCGATTAATTTGAAATTTTGACACAACGTTGCATTTGAATAGGCGCGTCTTTTATATACCTACTATACAGATGCCACCCCTGTGACAGGTAAAAACATGCGTTTTTGAGAAAATAGCGCCATCTGTTGCACATAATAGCAACATGCACGCTATATTAAATACGTCACACATTTCATTTGTAGGCTTCTGATTGTATTGATAAATTTTATTTCCATAGATTTTGATATATTTTATATTTTTTTAATTGTTTTGAGTGACATTGTGTTGGAATTGAGCTGCGATGTTTACCATACCGTTCATTTCATAAGTATAAGTATAGATGCCACACCTGTGACAAGTAAAATTATGCTTTTCTTGAAAAACAGCGCCATCTGTTGCATGTAAGAGCAACACACAT
This sequence comes from Procambarus clarkii, assembly GCF_020424385.1. Classification (NCBI taxonomy): domain Eukaryota; kingdom Metazoa; phylum Arthropoda; class Malacostraca; order Decapoda; family Cambaridae; genus Procambarus; species Procambarus clarkii. Next base: position 9,506,903 of record NC_059632.1, read on the forward strand.
GCTATACTAAATATGTTACAATTCCATTTCAATGCTTCTGATTGCAATAATAAATGAAATTTTCATATATTTTGATTTATTTTCATTTAATTATTTTGTGTGAATTGCTTTGGAATTGAGCTGTGTTGTTTACCATACCGTTCATTTCGTGAGTATAGTTTATTGTTTTATTTTTTCATATTTTCATTTCATTTTTTAACTGTTTTTCTTATATTTCAGTGATGGGAACACCTTATCACTTGATGTTCCCAATTTTCTGATGGGAACATCAGACCATTTGGGAAGGCATCGGACGAGGGAGTGGGGAATGGTGGGGATGATGAGGGGACAAGGGAGGGGGTGAAGGTGGGGAAGGACGAGGGGACAGGGAAGGTTGCTGTGGCTCAGCAACGCACATGTGTTGCTGAGCCACAGCAACGCGTGGCCGGGTACTGCTAGTCTAGTTAATAAACTATTACAGAACTTGGGACCATTGTCTGAGAGGATGACTTTTAGCATACTATATTTGTAAATTATTTGATCATGTAATGCACTGGCTATAGTTTCTGCTGTTTTTTCCAGGATAGGAACTAATTCACAATACCGTGAAAAATTATCAACCATAACGAGCAAATGTTTGTTCTCCTTTTCTGTTTCTGTAAAATTTGTCAACATATCCATTGATACTCGTTGCCTCAGTGCGCCTATCGCTGTCGATAGGCGCACCATCAGTGGTGTGCAAGTGTGGGGACCCATAGCCTCGGAGAAGAAAACAAAGAGTATTCAGAGAAGACCTTGTGGATTCTCATTGAACACACACACACATTATATATATAACTGAAAACTCACACCCCAGAAGTGACTCGAATTCATACTGCCAGGAGCACTCTGCATCTGGTGTACAGGACACCTTAACCACTCGACCAACATGACCGGACAAAAGAGGATGGTAGCCGAGGCTAATTCCCCGTCCCCCCGCCGGCACTCTGATGGTAATCTTGGGCATGGTATTTTATCAAATTGCCTCATTCTTTGGGGCATATGTGAGGAACACAAATGCGAACAAGCCTGAACAGTCTCCAGGCATATATGCAACTGAAAACTCATATCAGAGTGCCGGCAGGGGGATGGGGAATTAGCCTCGGCTACCATCCTCTTTTCCTTGAGCACTTTTCTTCTCACTCCCACTCTGTTTCTGTCTTCAATGATGGGTCGAAGTCTGCAGAAGGTGTTGGCTACTCTGTTGTTTTTCCTGATCACACTTATATGTGTCGCTTACCTCCGGAGACTAGCATCTTCACAGTGGAGCTTTATGCTATTCTCTATGCTCTTCGTCTCCTGCTCTCTCATTATCAATCTTCCTTTGTAGTTGCTGTTGACTCTCGTAGTGCCCTCATGGCTCTTGAGTCCTTTAATCTGGTTCATCCAGTGGTTGTCGATATCCAGTATTGGCTGTTTCTTGTTCACAGTAAATTTAAGTCGGTTGAGTTTTGTTGGGTTCCCAGCCATATTGGTGTGTCTTTAAATGAGCATGCGGATGCTGCCGCCAAGGAAGCTGTCCGCTCGTCCCATCTCTCGTAAAGGTATTCTTTATTCCGACTTTTACCCGGTTATTCATTCCTCCATCCTTACCGGTTGGCAGGCTTGTTGGTCGTCTGTTACTGGTAACAAACTACGTTCTCTTAAAGGTTGTGTGTCTTCGTGGCCGTCCTCATACCACCGTAACCGGCGATGGGAAACGGCTCTGGCGAGGTTGCGTATTGGCCATACTCGCTTAACTCATGGTCACTTGATGGAGCGCCGCCCTGCTCCTTATTGTCCTAATTGCATTGTCCCTCTACGGTCATGCATATCTTTGTTGAATGTCCTGACTTCTGGCACGAGCATGTGTCTTGTTTTCCGACCGTTCCCCGCGGTCGCTTGTCTCTCGATAGTATTCTTGGTGACTCGGTTATTTTTTATATCGTTCGCCTTATGCGTTTCTATTATCGTATTGGCGTCCTTGGTGATATTTAGCGCCCTCTGATTATCCCGCACATTTGATGGTGCTATATAGCCTTCCCGGTTTGGTGCCTTCTTTTTGATAATTACTTACCATCCTCTTTTGTTCGGTCGTGTTATATATATAATATATATATATATATATATATATATTGTGACGGAGTTCCCCCCCTTATAATTCTCCCACGCCTGCAGTAAGAGTCATGTCTACCTTTCCCAAGCATTCTCTAAGTTGCAGGCTACAATTTGATATATGGGAGAGAGTGAAGTGTTCTCGGAGAGCCGAGAAATTTGTGAAATAGTGATATTTTGGCCTGTGGTTTAGGCCCTTTAGGGAGCCAAGATGGCGCTGGCTTCCCTGATCTCCAGCCAAAACCGTGTGACGTCAGTGGCACCGGATTGGTCACCGGCAGCAGTGTGGCACCGGGAGCCAATGAAAACCTCCCATAGTAAAAGTGACGTCACGAAGGAAGGGGGTCCGGCCAGCGCGCCGGGCTGGCGCCAGCAGTCAGACACGACACGTCATAGAGGTCGGACGTGCGACGAGTGGTCCTGTCTGTCGGACAGCTGTTTCCCACTACCGTGGATTTACGCGTCACCTGAAGTCCGCCAGTACTCTGAGAAGTCTTCCCTAGTTCATGTGTTGAACCAGAAGAGGGAATTGACGGTTATTTGAGCAACAAGTGCTCCAGTCAGGTACTGTGCCAGTAGCAGTGAAGCCGTGCAGGGACGTATGTTGACGTCTGTGGCAATTCACCAGTTCGTGACAGCGTAGTGGCTGACAGAGCCACTGGGTAGCTGAGGAAGAGAGGACTATTTGGGGAAACCGGACGACTGTAGCTGAGACGTAGGCGACAGCCGTTGCTGGGAGAAGACGACGGCCAGGAGACCGACTCCAACCTGCAAGAAGTCAAGGAGGAGGACGGACCTGCAGTGAGGAGGCACGGAGACGACGCGCTAAACGGTGGGACGACGAGAGGCTCTGGTAGGACACGACGACGTATAGTGTGGGGGCGTTCCCGACACGAGGACCAGGAGCTACATCTCGACTCTCATCGGAGGATAGGGTGAAGTAGGTGGTTCTAGTTCCCTCCCCATTCCCCTTTATTTAGCTATATTATTTGGCTATATTTTCTAGCCTGAGGATTTTATATGTCGTGAGCAAGTCTCACCCATGTCATGGTAAAGCACCAGTGTGCTAGACAGTACTATCAAGAGTACTTGTAATATTCATGTTGATTATTGGTGTGTACAGGCACCAGGAACCAGTGATAAATTTACTGTGTTGTGTATATCTTTCTATAGATTTTGATATATATATATATTTTACCACTATATGTTCATAAGATTATGCCAGTATTTGGAGGTTAGGCTATGTGCCCAGAAACTATTTATTATCCATGTATTGATGATTGATTTATATACCATATATATGTCTATGTTCATTCAGTGAATAATCATTTGTGAGTACAGTGAATTATTGCGTTATCGCCAACGAGAGAAAGTACTGAAAACTCCAGTGTTAATATTTCATAATATATGGTTGAGTGAAGAACAATGTAAAGCCATTACAGTGAATCATTATAGCATTGATTGTAGAAAAGACTGTTTGAGCCTGAGTACAGTGTAACTGAGTAATACGGTTTATTTGTGCCAATATCGAGTGTGCGAGTTTCTAGTAATATTGGAAAATTTAAAGGAACAGCGCGCGTGAATCTAGAAAACAAGCAAAGTTCGCGCGGAGAGGCCATTGCGATCAGCTGTTCTTGACACTTGATGAGGAGGGGGAGAGTGTTGCCCTCTAGTGATCGCATAATATCCGTGGGAATTACCGGCCGAGTCAGGATCAGTTGATTTATGATTATTGTGTGTCCTTGTGACATCTTTCATACATTTTAAGTAAAATACAAAACTCTCTTTGTGTTTTTATCATCCCCTCCATTGATCTTGTGGCTATACTATACCTGTAAGCATAGAGTGATAACAATAAGTACCTGCCTGATTCCTGATCTTTGAGTGTGACCTTGCCAAGGCTACCACTGAATACACCAGTCCACTGAGGGTGTTACTGGCCACCTTAAACACCAGTTGGCGATCTTGTGTTTAACCGTAGAGCCCTATTGTTGGGGAGGGCACACGACAGTCGAGGTGAACGAGTCGTGTTCTCACTCTTTCTTAATAAGAGGCCGTTAAGATTGACTGGGAGACTCTCCTGGCGTGCAGTGGCGCCGTGAGGATCGAGGGAAGACCCGCAGGGCTACGGTGAGTTACCTTGAGCATAACTATTGCTTACCCCAGAGTAAGGGTAGAGAATAATAGAGAGGAGAAACAACCCCAACAATATATATATATATATATATGTATATATATATAATAATTATTAGTTATATGCAGGGCTTGTCGAGAGTTTGGGAGTGGGAATATATTTGGAGGTGAGATGCTGGCGGAGACCAATGACGTGTGGGGGCAACTTTGGACATGTTACTGTCATCTGAGTGACGGATGCGGCGGTGAGCAGGTACAGGAGGGGAAGTGAGGAGGAGGAGGATGAGAATAGGGAGGACGAAGAGGCAGAAAGGAGTAACGAAAGAGTGAAAAATCAACACTCACAACCGGCTAGGACGCTAGAGGACCTGAAGAGTCCCAAGTTCAAAGTTAAATGTAGGTGAATGGAATGCCTTGCTCTAAAGTGTTGTGAATAGCCAAGCAAAGTTCATTGTGATGAGAGCACAAATTACATTCTTCACCAACACTGTGGCAAAGCCTTCGATCTAGCCACTGCTTGTCTACCGATGTCTGTGTGGCAGCCGAGGCCAAAACCAACGTCTGAAGGCGGTACTAAAGGCAGTCTCTAGACCTTGTGGCGTCACATCAAAACTTGTCATATGAAAAACGTTTAGTATTAGGCTATTTATCGATGCGAATCACAAGGAAGATTGGAGGCAGAGTGGCTCTCAAAGTCTGTTAGTCCCTTGTTAATGACAGAGTCGCTGCTACTATCAGTAGGGGGAAACTAGTGTACTACTGAGGAAAAAGTTGAACTACAAAATTTTAGAATATGTCCTACAAACGAATATGTCCAAGATATAATTAAAAGAAAGGTGAACCGCCATGCTACCTCTGATACTGCAGCCAAACCTACATAATCTGTCCCACTGATTAATTATTCTGAAAGAACGTCTCTTCATAAGCTCGCATAAAGGAGGAAAGAGTCCTGAAAGACATCACTGATGAACACGTGACCCCCTATGAACACTAACCAAAAAATACAATTAACAACTTACAAAAAGCACAAGAAAACTGCCAATTTGCTCCCGAACCATTCTCCCTATATCAAGCGAAACACCTTCAAAGAGATGAATGTCGTCTATGTCTTTACACTCTGAGACTGTCAACCTCAGCGATCTCGATATATAGGCAAGACATCACCTCGTGCACGCTGCTTGACAGTGGGGTGCCAGATTTGAGTTGCCGAAATTCACGAGCTGACGAACAAAATGTCACAAACTTTACAATAAAAGTAGCCACATATTTGTTTTCCCGATTGATTCGGGTTTCAGAATAAACAGCCCAGCTTATTCTAACTGTAGCCGAAAAAGTAGTAAGTAGCGACATATATAGCTGGCTTTTTAATTGAGTACAATTATCCTAATTGGTAACCAAATTAGGCTACAAGTAGCCCAATCTGGCATCTCTGCTTGAAAATACTGCATTCATTTGCACTCCCTGCAATTTATGAATCCCTGTACAGTGTCATTTAATGCCACTGTACAAGCAACAAAGGTCTATCAAAGAACACAATCAGATCATCACCAGAAATATTCTGACAAAACCGAAATAAGTGACAGGTACAACGAGAGTAGAAGATTGTACACGGGCTAAGTCCTGAATATCAGACAGCCCATCAAATGTGGTTTCTTGACGAAGTAAGGGGCCGTTGTTCGCTGCCTGTGGGTGGGTGTAGGTGACCTACACAAGCGCTGTACACCCATGTGCCTTGCCACTCACGTGTTGACCGTGCACGGAGAACCGTATATTTCTCATTTTTCCATCTGGTTGTTGCGTGTACCCAGTGGTTGCAATTCCTGGGGGCAACAGACTTCTTGGGTGAGGGGAAGGGGATATAGCGGGAGGTTCAGTGAGGCCTGAGTGAAGCAGTGGGCGTGTCTGGCTAGCCTGCCTGGTCAGACATTGTGTCAAGTGGGTATAGTGTAGATGGTATTCCTATCGGGCCCTAAGATACCATTCAGGCCATTCAGTGGTACCTGCGTATAGTCTCATTGTTCCCTTGAGGTTGTTGGTGTGTTTATATCTCCCCTTGTTGGCCTTGGTGGTGGAGGAAGTACAGGGCAGTGAAGTCCAATTTACACTCTTCTTATATGTTACCTTCTCAACACAGCACATCCCCGCCCAGACTCGTGGGGTGGCGACCAGGGGACACATTCACGGAGCAGTTACGCAAGTACTTACGAACGTGTACATCTTTCCCCAATCTTTGAAGGCTTTGGTTGCATTTAATAAACAGTTTACAAGCATGAAATCTTGCCAATCGCCTGTTGTTATTGTTATAAACAGCCTCCTGGTTGTTCGGAGCTCATTAAGTTGAAAAAATTGTAAACAAAGCCGCCAAAGATTTAGAAAAGATGGACAGGTTCATAAGTGTTTTCGGAACTGCTTCGTGAATCTGGCCCCTGGCAGGTCCCCAGGTCGGACTGTGGGGGAAGATCGTGCCTCGCTCCCCTGTAACTCACCCTTATGATCCTCTCTGTACCCTGGCATGGTCTTGGGCACCCATCATGGTGGCAGGTGTACACCCTTCATGGTGGCAGGTGTACACCCTTCATGGTGGCAGGTGTACACCCTTCATGGTGGCAGGTGTACATCCTTCATGGTGGCAGGTGTACACCCTTCATGGTGGCAGGTGTACACCCTTCATGGTGGCAGGTGTACACCCTTCATGGTGGCAGGTGTACACCCATCATGGGGGCAGGTGTACACCCATCATGGGGGCAGGTGTACACCCATCATGGGGGCAGGTGTACACCCATCATGGGGGCAGGTGTACACCCATCATGGTGGCAGGTGAACACCCATCATGGTGGCAGGTGTACACCCATCATGGTGGCAGGTGTACACCCTTCATGGTGGCAGGTGTACACCCTTCATGGTGGCAGGTGTACACCCATCATGGGGGCAGGTGTACACCCATCATGGGGGCAGGTGTACACCCATCATGGGGGCAGGTGTACACCCATCATGGTGGCAGGTGAACACCCATCATGGTGGCAGGTGTACACCCATCATGGTGGCAGGTGTACACCCTTCATGGTGGCAGGTGTACACCCTTCATGGTGGCAGGTGTACACCCATCATGGGGGCAGGTGTACACCCATCATGGTGGCAGGTGTACACCCATCATGGTGGCAGGTGTACACCCATCATGGGGGCAGGTGTACACCCTTCATGGGGGCAGGTGTACACCCATCATTGTGGCAGGTGTACACCCATCATGGGGGCAGGTGTACACCCATCATGGGGGCAGGTGTACACCCATCATGGGGGCAGGTGTACACCCATCATGGGGGCAGGTGTACACCCATCATGGTGGCAGGTGTACACCCATCATGGTGGCAGGTGTACACCCATCATGGTGGCAGGTGTACACCCATCATGGGGGCAGGTGTACACCCTTCATGGGGGCAGGTGTACACCCATCATGGTGGCAGGTGTACACCCATCATGGGGGCAGGTGTACACCCTTCATGGAGGCAGGTGTACACCCATCATGGTGGCAGGTGTACACCCATCATGGGGGCAGGTGTACACCCTTCATGGGGGCAGGTGTACACCCATCATGGGGGCAGGTGTACACCCATCATGGTGGCAGGTGTACACCCATCATGGGGGCAGGTGTACACCCTTCATGGGGGCAGGTGTACATATATATACAACATTTGACTGCCACAAAGGGTTCTTGGTTTTTTAACATGTGATGATGCGTAAGTTTTCCCTAGAAAAATTAAACGAAAATTCTGAACGTTTTCGTTTCATTTCCCTAGTGGATAATTACGCATACTCGAATCACATGTTTTATGTGATTATTCTTGCAGTATGTTGTCTATGTTTTGGTTAGGAGTTGTGCTTTTTACTCATTTACACACTATTTCTTTCTTTATGCTCTCCTCTTTTGTGTGTACACTGTACATAGTGGATTTGTAGTGTGATTTTAGTAGATGTGTTGTGGTTTCTATATTTGGTTCAGGGTTGTACCACCGGTCCACAGTGTCGTCTTATGGTAGTGTTGATCTCGTGGTTACTATAGCCATTGTTCACCAATATTTGTTGAATTCTTCCAAACTCCCTGTTCAAGTTGTTCCATTCAGAGCAGCGTTGAGAACACTGGCTCTGGGGGCACTCTGTATCTCTGGGGGCACTCTGTATCTCTGGGGGCACTCTGTATCTCTGGGGGCACTCTGTATCTCTGGGGGCACTCTGTATCTCTGGGGGCACTCTGTATCTCTGGGGGCACTCACTCACTCCAACCGTTTAGGTATAGTCCTGTGTTTAAATAAATAAATAAATAAATTTTTATTCAGGTAAGGTGCATACATACAAGGTAAGATACAAAAGTTGATGGATTTATAGATAGAGCTAGTATATACAATGCCTAAAGCCACTATTACGCAAAGCGTTTCGGGCAGTGTTTGTTGGGTTAGTATATACGCTGGTGCTTAGAGATGCTTCTGCTTTTGTTATTAACTCATCCAGAAAAGACAAACTATTATTGTTACTGTTTTTATAGGTGAATCAGAATCCTGTGTCTTGATGATTTTGTAGACCACTTAGTACGTCTTTTAGGTCTTTTACTGTTACAAATATGTAATTGATATAACAGACGTATACGCTTGGTTTGTGTCTACTACTGAAGACTTTTTCCTCGATGGTTCCCATGAATAAATTAGTAAATAGCACTCCTAGGGGAGAGCCCATTGCTGGGTGGTCTATATGTAGATTTTTTTTTTTGCGGACTCTTGAAAAGAGCTTCCTTTGTACTAGACCCCTCACCTCACTTTATAGCTACTCTTCTTCTATTGCCTTTTTCCTGGCTTAATTACATATGCACCTGACCTCCCAGTGTTATAAATCAGATGTTCCCTCAAGTCTCCTCTATGGCCCCTGCTGCTTGGAGCGTTTTGTTCCGAGTAGCTGAGTCTAAAACACCAACATGTCTCCTCACTTCAGAATGAACCTCATAGGTTCGAAACGTTGTGTAAATTATAGTAAGGATATTAAATGTTACAGGTAATTTTTTGTTCGTTATCACCCAGAACAAACATGACCTTTGGTCCATCCAATTAAACTCCAATACTCTCATCCAATTAAACCAAGATGCTACAGCACTCGTCAGGGGGATACGAGTCCTAAAGAAGATAATAATCAACACTGAATATGAAGTCATTTTCAATTAAACACAAACACACAGGATTTATGGGGGCCTCGCGGCTGACTAGACAGCGCTTTGGGGTCGTAGTTATAAGGGCCCGGGTTCGATTCCCGGCAGAGGAAGAAACAAATGGGCAGACTTTCTTTCACGCTGGTGACTCTGTTCGCCTTGCAGTAATTAGGTACCTGAGAGTTACATGACTGCTAAGGGCTGCTTTCTGGGAATGTGTGTGTGTGTGTGTGTGTGTGTGTGTGTGTGTGTGTGTGTGTGTGTGTGTACTCACACACACACACACACACACACGGGGGTTGAGCTCTGGCTCTTTGGTCCTGCCTCTCAACCGTCAATCAACAGGTGTACAGATTCCTGAGCCTATTGGGCTCTATCATATCTACACTTGAAACTGTGTATGGAGTCAGCCTCCACCACATCACTGCCTAATGCCATTTGTCAACCACTCTGACACTAAAAAAGTTCTTTCTAATATCTCTGTGGCTCATTTGGGCACTCAGTTTCCACCTGTGTCCCCTTGTGCGTGTGCCCCTTGTGTTAAATAGACTGTCTTTATCTACCCTATCAATTCCCTTCAGAATCTTGAATGTGGTGATCGTGTCCCTTCTAACTCTTCTGTCTTCCAGCGAAGTGAGGTTTAATTCCCGTAGTCTCTCTTCGTAGCTCATACCTCTCAGCTCGGGTACTAGTCTGGTGGCAAACCTTTGAACCTTTTCCAGTTTAGTCTTATCCTTGACTAGATATGGACTCCATGCTGGGGCTGCATACTCCAGGATTGGCCTGACATATGTGGTATACAAGGTTCTGAATGATTCTTTACACAAGTTTCTGAATGTCGTTCGTATGTTGGCCAGCCTGGCATATGCCGCTGATGTTATCCTCTTGATATGTGCTGCAGGAGACAGGTCTGGCGTGATATCAACCCCCAAGTCTTTTTCTTTCTCTGACTCCTGAAGAATTTCCTCTCCCAGATGATACCTTGTATCTGGCCTCCTGCTCCCTACACCTATCTTCATTACATTACATTTGGTTGGGTTAAACTCTAACAACCATTTGTTCGACCATTCCTTCAGTTTGTCTAGGTCTTCTTGAAGCCTCAAACAGTCCTCTTCTGTTTTAATCCTTCTCATAATTTTGGCATCGTCTGCAAACATTGAGAGAAATGAATCGATACCCTCCGGGAGATCATTTACATATATCAGAAACAAGATAGGACCGAGCACAGAGCCCTGTGGAACTCCATTGGTGACTTCACGCTAATCGGAGGTCTCACCCCTCACCGTAACTCTCTGCTTCCTATTGCTTAGGTACTCCCTTATCCACTGGAGCACCTTACCAGCTACACCTGCCTGTCTCTCCAGCTTATGTACCAGCCTCCTATGCGGTACTGTGTCAAAGGCTTTCCGACAATCCAAGAAAATGCAGTCCGCCCAGCCCTCTCTTTCTTGCTTAATCTTTGTCACCTAGTTGTAGAATTCTATTAAGCCTGTAAGGCAAGATTTACCCTCCCTGAACCCATGTTGGCGATTTGTCACGAAGTCCCTTCTCTCCAGATGTGATACCAGTTTTTTTCTCATGATCTTCTCCATCACCTTGCATGGTATACAAGTCAAGGACACTGGCCTGTAGTTCAGTGCCTCTTGCCTGTCGCCCTTTTTGTATATTGGGACCACATTCGCCGTCTTCCATATTTCTGGTAGGTCTCCCGTCTCCAGTGACTTATATGCACTATGGAGAGTGGCAAGCAAAGTGCCTCTTCACACTCTTTCAGTACCCATGTTGAGATCCCGTCTGGACCAACAGCCTTTCTAACATCCAGATCCAGCAGGTGTCTCTTGACCTCCTCTCTCGTAATTTCGAACTTTTCCAAGGCCGCCTGGTTTACCTCCCTTTTTCCTCTTGTTGAGTTCTTCACACAACTCTTTATTATTCTCTGTATACCTGTCCTCTCCTGTTCTAAGTACCTGTTCTTTCACTGTTGCACCTGTTCTTTCACTGTTGTTTTCTTTCTGATGTAACTGTGGAGTAGCTTTGATTCGGTCTTGGCTTTGTTTGCTATATCATTTTCAAAACTTTTCTCTGCTTCTCTTCTCACCCTGACGTACTCATTCCTGGTTCTCTGGAATCTCTCTCTGCTTTCTGGTGTTCTGTTATTCCGGAAGTTCCTCCACGCCCTTTTGTTCAGTTTCTTCGCTTTCATACTTGCCCATGGATTCTTCTGTTGCTTCTCGGGTTTTTCCCTTTGGGCCGGGATGAACCTGTTTACTGCCTCCTGACACTTTTGGGTAACATAGTCCATCATACCTTGTACAGACTTTAATTGGGACACAGACCTCAGAGAGATTTCTCTTAGGAAACTTCTCATCTGTTCATAATTCCCCTTTCGGTATGCCAGCCTTTTGATTCCTAGTTCTTTTTTGGGGGAGATAATTCCTAGCTCTACCAGCTCTAGCGCGCGCGCGCGCGCGCACACACACACACGCACACACACACACGCACGCACGCACGCACGCACACACACGCACGCACGCACACACACACACACACACACACACACACACACATAAGGCACTGAGGCACATATAAATAGGATATCGACAGCAGCGTACTCTACATTGACAAAAGGTAGAACATCATTCAAAAACCTAAGTAAGGAGGCATTAAAGGCGCTTTACACTGCCTACGGGAGGCCAGTCTTAGAGTATGCCGCACAATCATGGAGTCCCCACCTGAAGAAACACATAAGGAAACTGGAAAAAGGTTAAGAAGTTTGCGACGATGCTTGCCCCAGAGTTACGAGGGATGGGATATGAAGAGCGCCTGAAGGAACTGAACCTTACAACACTAGAAAAAAGAAGGGAGAGGGGGATGTGGTAGGTACGTATAAAATACTCAGGGGAATTGACAAAGTGGAAATAGATGAAATGTTCAAACGTAACAGAACGAGGTGACATGGGTGGAAGCTGGAAAATTAGATGAGTCACAGATGTTAGGTAATTTTAGCGTGAGAGTAGTGGAAAAATGGAATGCACTTAAGGAACAGGTTGTGGAAGCAAATTCTATTCATAGTTTTATAACTAGATATGATAGAGAAATGGAACAGCAGTCATTGATGTAAACAACTGATGGCTAGAAAGACGGGATCCAAGAGTCAATGCTCGATCCTGCAGGCACAAATAGGTGAGTACACACACACACACACACACACACACACATGCATATACACACACATGGAGAAACTATAGAAATAACACGACACTTGAGAGAAGAGAAAGATACCAGAGTGCCAGGATTGAATACGTCAGGGTGTAAAGAGCGGCAGAAAGGCAATACGAAAACGACATCGCAAGCAAGGCAAAGACTCAACCTAAATTCCTGCACAGGCACATCAGGAGAAAAACAACAGTAAAGGAACAGGTAATAAAACTGAAGATAGGGGCTGATAGATCCACTACAAATGACAAGGAAGTGTGTGAGGAACTCGATAAGACATTCCAGGAGGTCTTCACATTAGCCCAAGGAGAAGTTTCAGAGATATGAGAAGGAATAGTGAACCAGGCACCACTAGAGGAGTTTGGAATTACCAGTGGGGATGTAAGAACGTTTTTGCTAGAGTCTGATGTAACAAAGGCTATAGGCCCGGATGGAATATCATCATGGATACTAAAGGAAGGAGCAGAAGCACTGCTCCATAGTGCCTGCCACTCTCCATAGTGTATAAGAAATCACTGGTAACAGGTGAACTGCCAAACATTTGGAAGACGGCAAATGTAGTTCCGATATACAAGGGGATAGACAGGAAGCACTGAACTACAGGCCAGTGTCCCTAACTTGCATACAATGCAAGCTAATGGAGAAAATTATGCGAAAAAAGCTAGTAGAACATCTGTGTCGGAAAATCGGACACCATTTACTAATATTACATTCAACAAGCAGATATTGCTGCTGCCGTTGTATACACAAGTTAACCCATAGAAAATGTAGCATGTAGTGGAATTTTCCGTCTATAGAAAACCATATATCATTGCCACATACTATTATAAATTCACCAGCTATTTGTTGGGAATTATTCTTAAATACATTAGTCTTTGGACTTTTACCATCATAAAACATCTCATTTGAATTAACTTAATTATCAGTATCAAAATAAAGTAAATGTGTCCCTTCTATCAGTTACTTACATCTCTACAAAGTGCCAAGGCGTCAGTGAGGAAGGAGAGGTCAACCATTGTTGTTAAGACCAGAGGCGCAGTGGAGCAAATTCGGCTCCTATAATTTCTCTTGGACGAAGTGTGATGGAGATCAGAGTAGTGGTCTTCCATCATCAACACGCTGTCAACATAATCAAGGGAAGTGTTCTACCGAAACCCGTTTATCTAATCATTTTTGGCCATTAATGTTAAGTAGATATTGGGCGAGTCGGTTAGAATGCGAACCCGCCTCATACTAAAAGGTAATTAAGCCTTGGTCCTTATTATCTATTATACAGTGTTTGCTCTGATATAGCTGTCATATATTAGGATTCCGGCTTTACAGCTAGCGCCCTTTGACAGGAACAAGAAGAGGAAGGAAGATTTGATATATCAGTTACTGGGTGATGGAAGCTAGCCTCAATCGAGGATAATTTAGTGTCTACATCCTAGTTATACCTGGTGGACTAAGCCTGCTGTACAATAAGATAAGGTACCTCCTCAATGTATACCAATATATGTAGTTTAATACTGTAGTGTGATTGGCTGCATATATATAAATTTAATATAACCCCCCCCCCTAATGTGTAAGGATCGATTTGTGAGATTATTGCAGAAATATAGTCCACTCAACATCATACCAATTGCTATCGAAATATATAAATTAACGTAAATATAAATTCTATATAAATTCATATAAATTAAATAAATATATATCTCACAGGTCGGTTTTCACATTATTTGGTCATCTTCGAACTGGATGACAGATTATTTGGTCATATTTGTACCGGATGAACCAGTTAACCAGTGGATTCATTAAATACACTGGTACTAGTGCAGTGTGATTTATACAATAACAATACTTAGCCAGTCAAAGACCGGCAGCGTAGCCTCCCTCGAGTGAGCTCAGGAACCCCTCAGCCCAGTTCAGCCTTATTCAGCGGTTTCATGGTCACCCACCGATTTGGTGGCGTGTTATTCCGTGAAATGACAGCGCTTATATTGAAGCCAGCCAAATTAGTGGCTGTGTCCTCACAAGATTGTTCACGTATTTCGTGGTGGTAATTTCGCGAGAGATTATCCACGAATTTTGTGGAGTTAATTTCGCGAGGTCACTAATAATGTTTAATACTTCTTGATAATATTAAAAGTTTCATAGAGGCTAATTAGAGGCCATCATCAATAATTGTGTATATTATTTCCCCAAAATAGAGAATTATTTAATATATATTGCACTAGTGTTCACAATATAATATTTACCAATTGCCAACCCACAACAGGGTAGGATATTACCATTGACTAGTTGAACTATTGTTCATCCTAGTCCCATTATTACCATAGTCTAGTTGTACTATAGTGAACAACCTAGCACCATTAATGAATGGTGCAGACCCTATTTTGGGTGTAATTGTTACCAGCTCGAGTTGAGTTGTGTATATATAATAATTTACTTATGATCATTACACCTTTTGAGTGATTAATTAGTGTCTATACCATCCTAGGGTGATAATCGAGGAGCTAGCCTAAAGGTACTTCCAGTGACACTGGTTTATCACTCAAATCATTAGTGTGTATATATATACATATATAATATATATACACACTATATATATAATGTGTATTAATTTTAAGTGCTAACCTCTAGTAGAGGTGGGATTATCACCTAGTGAGTGCAGAATTTTACCCTAGGCTACCATTAGTACTTGCTCACAATGTATGAGCCAGTGGTGCCCAATTAACAAGTCACCATGACTAATCCACAGAAAGCAAAGCGTGCTTTAATAGCAAGTAAACGTCAACTGACAAGAGATCTCAACCAATATGAACAGTTGTTATATGAGCCTGTAATTAATTATCGTCGGTTGAAAATACCACTATTAAAGATTCAAACCCAATTGCATATATTGAAAGCAAATAGGAAATCTTACCAAAATCAGGTCCACGACGACGTAGTAGTTGAAGATGTGGAACCATTCCTGTCTGACCTAGCACTATATGAAGAAGAAACTCAAGCCAGGTTGGAACATTTACACAGGATAATTGAATCAGAACAAATAGCCAGTACATCAAATAAAGTAGATAATGTTATGGATGATCTGGATCTTTTTGAGAATAAATGTCAAGCCAGATTAGCTCCTTTAATCAACGAGGATAAAGCGTCACCCAATATTATACCACCAGAAATTAAGCATTTCTCAGACAATTTATCCACAGTCTCTGTTGATTCTGAAAACCCAATACCTGAGGCTACTAAGTTAACATGCCGCCAAACTGAAATTAGAGGTGAAGCTGAACCAGTAGTAGAAAATGTAAATGAAAATAGCGACAGCACTAATTTCCCAGTTCAGCCTCCTAGGAATAATGCTGGCAATGAGAAAACTGTCATACATCTAGTGCTACAATTGCTGGACTTACCTCAACCTGATCAGACTGCTGACTCATTACAATCCTTCAGCATGGAGTCTGAGTCACTACTAAGAAGTAGTGACTCAATTCAGTCTTAAGGTTGATATAACTACTAGTGAATGGATGACCAAAGTAGTACTTCAACGAAAATTGTCCAGCGATATACTAAATGAATTATACGCACAAGAACATAACACCATCCTGACAGTACAGGACATCACTGAAGGTTTACATTCCATCATAAACAAACGACGTGAAAATGAGGAAGTTAAAGCCTCTTGCAAGCCTTCAGAAATAGAAAATAATAGTCAATTAAAGGGTAAAACAACCACCCCAAATAAACATCAACCAATTACTCAAACATCAAGTTGCAGAAAATCTGACAATGCAGCAGCAACCTCCAAGCCTACTGTTACTAGTTCACCCAAACCGGTAACTTCCAAACGTGCAGTAGGCTGGGGGACATGTATGTTCTGCAAAAAGAAACATTCAACATACTGTTGTGCTAATTATCCAGACAGAGACACTCGTATTAAGCGACTCCAGGAATTAGGGAGATGTTCAAGGTGTCTCAAGTCACACAACATAGACTATTGTGATACCCAATTCAACACCTGCAACAGGTGTAGAAGGGTAGGCACCATGCAGCACTGTGCAAATATACGAAATTAACGTATTCAAGACCCAAGGTGGAAGATAGCATTCCCACCACAGTACAGTACTGCAAGGTGCAACAAAGAGTGTCCAATCGGCAAAGTCTAAAGGTAATACGACTTTGCTTACTGCCCAAATTACCATCCAGAATAAGAGGGCCAAGGTCCATACCCGTGGGTTGTTTGACCAAGGGTCCCAGAGAACATATGTCACTAAAAAGTTAGCAGATGAACTACAATTAAGGCCTGTAGCCCAGATGACATTCAACATCTCAGGGTTTCTAACAGATGCAGGACCTCAAGCCTACCAGGTGGTACAACCATCAGTACGTTTAGGCAGGTACGTCTGTCAAGTACAAGCCATTGAGGTGGACAAAATACCAGTAGACCTACAAGTTCAAGGTCTGAGAGCAACAGCCAAATTCCTGAGAAATAGAGGAATAAAATTGGCAGATAATATTAAGTCTGATCACCTCACCGACTTCGGTCTCCTTTTAGGGACAGACTACTACCATCAATTCATCGGTAGCCCTACTAAATATCAGGGCATAACAATGCTAAATTCTGCAGGAGGCAAATTACTCTCAGGCCCAGTATTAAGCCTGAAGAGACCTATGGCTGCAGATAAACAATACCAGTAGAAATCTAAATTTGTCAGCTGATTATATTTCTCCAGTAGCATTATACTAAGGAGATTACAGCTGACTATAGTAACAGAGGTTGATGTTAATATCATCACTTAAAGATGAAGATGAGTTCATGAGGCCTCAGTGGCAAATCAGTGTACAGTAGCCTAAACAGCTACAAGTCACTGCGACCAGTGTCACTGAACCCATTGCAGTCTCAGAACCATTCTTTACTTTAATGATGGGCTATTCAATCCTCTGAATCAACTAACTAAATTAAACCCCAATTAATCTGACGACTGATTTTGATACATTTATTATTTAATCAAGATGTATTCCATGGGCCTCAGTGTTTATATATCAGTGACGAGTTACCTGAACAAACTTCAAGTTATATCTAATGTCACTGATCTCACTGCAGTCCCTGAATCATACTTGACTGTAGTACTTCATCACATTCAGTCTTCTGGGTTAAATAATATGTATTTAGGCTTGAATTTTAGCCTCTCAAGAGTTAACAGGGAAATGAAATCGCATTAGATTTCTAACCCCTGTAACTCTAGTACCGGACATCCGTCCAGTACGAACAGACGCACAAATGTGTGATTACTAACAACTAACATCAAATTAATTTAATAATTCGAAGGAGTATTGGTGTTCGTATGTTCTAAATAGGACTTCGACTCGTGAGCAGCCCCCCCGGGGAATTATGTCGGAAAATCGGACACCATTTACTAATATTACATTCAACAGGCAGATATTGCTGCTGCCGTTGTATACACATGTTAACCCATAGAAAATGTAACTTGTAGTGGAATTTTCCGTCTATAGAAAACCATATATCATTGCCACATACTATTATAAATTCACCAGCTATTTGTTGGGAATTATTCTTAAATACATTAGTCTTTGGACTTTTACCATCATAAAACATCTCATTTGAATTAACTTAATTATCAGTATCAAAATAAAGTAAATGTGTCCCTTCTATCAGTTACTTACATCTCTACAAAGTGCCAAGGCGTCAGGGAGGAAGAAGAGGTCAACCATTGTTGTTAAGACCAGAGGCGCAGTGGAGCAAATTCGGCTCCTATAATTTCTCTTGGACGAAGTGTGATGGAGATCAGAGTAGTGGTCTTCCATCATCAACACGCTGTCAACATAATCAAGGAAAGTGTCTTACCAAAACCCGTTTATCTAATCATTTTTGGCCATTAATGTTAGGTAGATATTGGGCGACCGGTTAGAATGCGAACCCGCCTCATACTAAAGGTAATTAAGCCTTGGTCCTTATTATCTATTATACAGTGTTTGCTCTGATATAGCTGTCATATATTAGGATTCCGGCTTTACAGCTAGCTCCCTTTGACAGGAACAAGAAGAGGAATGAAGACTTGATACATCAGTTACTGGGTGATGGAAGCTAGCCTCAATCGAGGATAATTTGGTGTCTACATCCTAGTTATACCTGGTGGACCAAGCCTGCTGTACAATAAGATAAGGTACCTCCTCAATGTATACTAATATATGTAGTTTATTACTGTAGTTTGATTGGCTGCATATATATAAATTTAATATACCCCCCCCCCCAATGTGTAAGGATCGATTTGTGAGATTATTGCAGAAATACAGTCCACTTAACATCATACCAATTGCTATCGAAATATATAAATTAACGTAAATATAAATTATATATAAATTCATATAAATTAAATAAATATAAATCTCACAGGTTGGTTCCCACAATCTGGAGCGAAGGAACTTTGTGTCACAATACCAATATGAGTTCAGGGATAAAGTCATGCCTCACAGGATTAATTGAATTCTACCATCAGGCAACTAAAATCAGGTAAGAAAGAGATGGGTGGGAAGACTGCATATTTTTGGATTGCCAGAAAGCCTTTGACACAGTACCACACAAGAGACTATTGCAAAAGCTGGAGATGCAGGCAGGAGTGAAAGGGAAGGTACTCCATTGGATAAGGGAGTACCTAGGTAACAGAAGACAGCGAGTCACTGTGAAGGGTGAGGTCTCAGGTTGGCGAGGCGTCACCAGTGGAGTCCCTCAGGGATCAATCCTTGGACCTATACTGTTTCTGATATATGTAAATGATCTACCAGAGGATATAGAATCGTTCCTCCCATTGTTTGCTGATGATGCAAAAATTATGAGGAGGAATAAGACAGAGGAAGATAGTATGAGGCTAAAAGATGACCTAGACAATCTGAATGGTCCAACAAATGGCTACTAAACTTCAACCCGAGTAAATGTAAGGAAATGAAACTAGGCGGAGGAAACAGGAGGCCAGACACAGGATACCGAATGGAAGATGAAGTCCTTCATGAAACGGACAGAAAGATCTAGGAGTTGATATCACACCAACCCTGTCTCCTGAAGCACAGATAAAGAGAGTAGCATCTGCGGGGTATGCGAGGCTGGCTAACATCAGAACTGCCTTCAGGAACCTGTGTAAGGAATCATTTAGAACCTTGTATACCACATATGTAAGACCAATCATGGAGCCCGTATCTTGTCAAGCGCAAGACGAAGCTTGAAAAAGTTCAGAAGTATGTCACTAGACTAGTCACAGAACTAAGAGGCATGAGTTACGAGGAAAGGGTGCGTGAAATGCACCTCACGACACTGGAAGATAGAAGTGTAAGGGGAGACATGATCACTACCTACAAAATACTCAGAGGAATTGACATGGTAGATAAAGATAAACTGTTTAACACGGATAGAACGCAAACAAGGGGACACAGGTGGAAATTGAGTGCCCAAATGAGCCACAGGGACTTTAGAAAGAATTTTTTTAGTGTCAGAGTAGTTAACAGGTGGAATACATTAGGCAGTGATGTGGGTGGAGGCTGACTCCATACACAGTTTCAAGTGTAGATACGATAGAGTCCAGTAGGCTCAGGAATCTGTACATCAGTTGAATGACAGTAGAGAGGCGGGACCAAAGAGCCAGAGCTCAACCCCCGCAAGCACAACTAGGTGAGTATACACACATTGTGTGCGCGTGTGTAAAAGTATTGTGTGTGTACACACACAATACTGTTACAAATATATGCATAAAGTTTATATCAGTCTCCGTGGTGTAGTGGTAAGACACTCGCCTGGCGTTCCGCGAGCGCTATGTCATGGGTTCGTATCCTGGCCGGGGAGGATTTACTGGGCGCAATTCCTTAACTGTAGCCTCTGTTTAACGCAACAGTAAAATGTGTACTTGGATGAAAAAACGATTCTTCGCGGCGGGGATCGTATTCCAGGGACCATAGGATTAAGGACTTGCCCGAAACGCTACGCGTACTAGTGGCTGTACAAGAATGTAACAACTCTTGTATATATCTCAAAAAAAAAAAACAAAAAAAAAAAAACAAAAATTGAATATTATGTAGTAGTTATCTTAATACCCTGATAAAACATATGAATAAACTTTTCTGATACTAAAATTATCTTCAGTTTCCATGTCGTTCCTGATAATTTCATTTCACGGAGGAAAATATTAGAGCAGAAGTGATAGAATATGAAGATGCAGAGTGGGAGACGCAGAGTGGGAGACGCAGAGTGGGAGACGCAGAGTGGGAGACGCAGAGTGGGAGACGCAGAGTGGGAGACGCAGAGTGGGAGACGCAGAGTGGGAGACGCAGAGTGGGAGACGCAGCGTGGGAGACGCAGAGTGGGAGACGCAGAGTGGGAGATGCAGAGTGGGAGATGCAGAGTGGGAGATGCAGCGTGGGAGATGCAGCGTGGGAGATGCAGAGTGGGAGATGCAGAGTGGGAGATGCAGAGTGGGAGATGCAGAGTGGGAGATGCAGAGTGGGAGATGCAGAGTGGGAGATGCAGAGTGGGAGATGCAGCGTGAGAGACGCAGCGTGAGAGACGCAGCGTGAGAGACGCAGAGTGGGAGACGCAGAGTGGGAGACGCAGAGTGGGAGACGCAGAGTGGGAGATACACAGTAGGAGAGGGCGTGGCATGGGCACTACCACTCGCAGTAAAACTTCTCCAATATTGTTATTGTATATTTGACCTTCATCTCCACCCTTCCTGGACCTTTTACCTATCACAAAAATTATCGTGATCCTATATTTCTTCCACCCTCACTTGCCTGCCGTCTGCTCTTTATACATCTGTACTTCTGCATCTTCAGATCAATATATACATAGTCTTCATGTATCCGCCACCTTGTCTGTATCACCACCTGTCACAATTTAGTATTCTTTGTCTCCCACTCTGTTTGTCTCTCTGCCTGACTATCTCCTGGGTGAAGCATTTATAGCTTTGTGGTTCGAACAAAAGTCGTTAGCGAAGCACTTGTTCCGGAAGTTTTCGAACGTCATCAGTTGTGAGCAGCCCGTCCTCCAAACAAAGATCCAAAAGTGATTCCATGCACCCGCCAAACCCCCTGTTTATGAATGAAAAACTGTTTACACACGACTCACAACTGCTGACGTTCGAACATATCCGGAACAAGTGCTTCACTGACGAATTTTGTTCGAATCACAACGCTATAAATGCTTCACCCACGTACTACAAATACAAATAATCGCCAACAGAACCTAAACACCTAACCTAACCTATGCCTATATATACACAATATGCTAATATATTATAATATTAATTTATACTTGAGAAAATTCCCGTTTTGAATGAACAGCGTGTTAAAATTTATGAATGCGTCTGTGGGGTTGACCGCTGGTTGTAATGGACTTGAGTCGAGGACGGGTTGTTGTGAGTCCTGTGTAAACTGTTTTTCATTCATAAACAGCGGGTTTGGCGGGTGCATGGAATGGACTTTGGGATTTTGTTTAGAAGACGGGCTGTCAAATGATTGTAACTTGCTTAGCTTAACGAACTCTGGGGTTCAGTTCATGAACCGATTATGTGCCTCTAATCGATTATTCCGTACCAATGGGATGGGTATAAGGGTATAGGGTGCATAATAAAGAAAGAAATTTAATTTAATTTCTCTTTCTCATATATATATATATATATATATATATATATATATATATATATATATATATGATAAACTGAAAACTCCACACCCCAGAAGGATTCGAACCCAGACAGCCAGGAGCACTATGCACCATGGCGTACCTGGTTCCTTAACCACTCGACCACTGTGACTGTACAAAAGTCACTGGTAGTCATCAGGTGGGCACACAAAGTGAGGTGATTCGATGAAATATCTATGCCCAAGCTTACTGTAACGGGGACGCAGTAGTAGCTCTCTCTTGTCCACTACCCTGCCCTTAATTATCTTAACTCCAAGACCCCAGAGTCCTACTCTTCCCGCCCTCAGTCCACCCCACGTGATCTCAGACCCCCACGTGCGTTGTTGTGGCTCAGCAACGCGTGGCCGGGTACTGCTAGACTGCTAGTATATATATATATATATATATATATATATATATATATATATATATATATATATATATATATATATATATATATATATAATATGTCGTACTTAGTAGCCAGTACCCACTTCTCGGCCTACTATGCAAGGATCGATTTGCCTAATAAGCCAAGTTTTCATGAATTAATTGTTTTTCGACTACCTAACCTACCTAACCTAACCTAACCTAACTTTTTCGGCTACCTAACCTAACCTAACCTATAAAGATAGGTTAGGTTAGGTTCGGTCATATATCTACGTTAATTTTAACTCCAATAAAAAAAATTGACCTCATACATAATGAAATGGGTAGCTTTATCATTTCATAAGAAAAAAATTAGAGAAAATATATTAATTCAGGAAAACTTGACTTATTAGGCAAATCGGGCCTTGCATAGTAGGCCGAGAAGTGCATTCTGGCTACTAGGTACGACATACATATATATTGTTACGGACCCGTGTCCAGCGTCGGAGCACGGAGCAGCGACGACAACGCCATCTGTGAGTCCGCTCCCAAAACCCACTCCAAATGGACAACGCCATCTAGTGGTGACAGGATATGCCGGCAACAGGTGCTGGATTCCTGTCCTAGTCGACTCGCGACATAGCCGCTGCTGACCTCTGGTGAGGTAGTACTTAGACAGTGAACGCCATCTATGGAGTGAAGAGGTGGACGTTTCTGTCTAAGCTTGTGAGTGAAGCGTCCCAGTATTAATGACGTGTCTGATTGCAGAGTCGACCTGGGATTGCTGTGTTGGACGATGGACCAGTCTACCCAAGGCAGCCAAGGTCTCTCCACGAGTCTGCTGAAGAAGCTGTGAGGCACCCCCGGACGAACTCTGTTGAGAGTAATAGCCTGCCTGAGGCGTGCCAGTGTTGGGAATCGCGTTATCTGGGGTTAGCTGGTGGAAGAGACCACCCACTGGGGTGCTGTATGAGGAGAGTGACCAGCGAGTCACACGAGGCTCCTGGCTAGGGCACGCAACCCTAAGTATCGGTCGTGGAGTGGCCTACACAGCGGAGCTGATCTGTACCTGCCAGCTACAGGCTGGATTGTGGTTGAAGGCCTCCACGACGGAGCACCCAGTGGGACTGTGATTTGGCTGACCTGTGGCCAGGGTAGATTCGTCGTAGAGTTATCGTGGATTCATCGTGAGCCACGGAAGCCGAGACCAGGGCTACCTAGAGGAAGCATCGCCAAGTGTTGAGCGTCTTCAGAGAGGGAGACCTCATTGTACATTGTGTAGTAATAATTCCCTTTTATGACTTTGAATTATGGTGGTGGAAATATATATATAAATTGGAATATTTGTATCCCTCCCCCTTTAGTTTTGCTCGCATTACGGAACACACCCCTTCAAAGCCTCTACTAACTTGGGGCCGGATTTCAAAACTCTACTACCATCAGAGAAGAACCCGGTTGCGTCCCAGTAGGGCCGTAACATATATATATATATATATATATATATATATATATATATATATATATATATACACACACGCCAGCAGGGAGGCGTTTGACGACCGTGTCATGACCGCTTCTCAGGCAGCGTCTTGTGATGATCTGGGGAAGGGGATGAAGGTGGGAGTGGGGGGCTGTTCCCCCCCCCCCCCCCGCTACACCCCAGAGGAGGTCGAGACTCTGGGTTCAGGTCCACACCCCCCCCCCCCCGGCACACCCCGGGAAGGCTGAGACTCTGGGGTCAGGCTCCCCCCCCCCCCACCGGTACACCCCGGGGGAGGACGAGACTCTAGGGTCAGCCTGCCCCCCCCCCCCCGCCACCGGTTCACCCCAGGGAGGCCGAGACTCTGGGGCCAGGCTCCCCCCCCCCCCACCGGTTCACCCCGGGGAGGCTGAGACTCTGGGGTCAGGCTGCCCCCCCTCGGTACACCCCGGGGGAGGCTGAGACTCTGGTTTCAGGCTCCCCCCCCCTTGGTACACCGGTACACCCTGGAGAGGCCGAGACTCTGGGGTCAGGCTCCCCCACCCCCCACGGTACACTGTATTGCGGTTGGGTGGTGTGTTGTCATTGATCCTTCTCTATGGACAACCTAACCCAAAAGTCGGTAGAGTGCTTATACTTTACCAGGAGATCACCCTGGGCGCTTCTGGCTCTTGGAGAGGGGCTCAACGTCACACGTTTAGGGGATGCGGCTCCTATACTCAGCCTCATTGTCACGTGCACACACTCACTCGAGCCGCTGTGACTCCCCACTCTCTCTGCTTATGTGATATGATCTCAATCCCCTTTGACTTATTAGTATTTCATTCTACCCTGTCCACAGCTGTGGTTCTTGGTTCTTTCTCACTCTCTCCTTCTTTCCTACTTCCTGGGAAGCCTCACTAGGACAAGGGCAGTACTACCAACCTCCTCAAGTAGGTCAAGTCTTATAACACAATGTTGCACTATCAGCAAGAGAATATATATCCATAAACATGTACAAGGAAAACCAGTGTATGAATGCAATAACATAAATATTAGTATAAATATTCCTGGATATACAACTATGATCAATCGATCACCCTATCAGTCCTAGAACACACATGTATGTCTCTGCAGGTAATCCAGCCAGAACTTCCCTTCCACATCTGGAAGTTCACTACCCTGACATCTTCAGGTTCTTCCGGGTTTATCTACCAGGATCCTCCGCAGCTCCTCCAGGCTGCTGCACCTTGAGCAGCAGTGGTGCTTCACCACGTCTATCAGGGTCCTCCACAGCGCTCCTGGCTGCTACACCATGAAGTCTTCCTTGATCAACAATGGTGCTTCACCACTGGTATCACAAAAACTTGTGAAACTTTATTCCATTACTCCTCACAGCTTGAGGTTCTCTTCCTCACTGTATGGCTGCTCTCCCACAGAGCTCAGTACTTTCCACTACCTTGGAGTCTCATCATCTACTACCTCTGTGCTGGCTTAGAAGTTCTCAGCAACTTCTTCCCCAGGCAAACCACAGATTGTCTAGTCGAGGGCGCTCTCCCTCTGAAGGAGTCTGATCAGGGCACTCCCACGGCCCACGGTAATGGCTCTGGGCGGCTTAACAAACTCTCCTTGCTGTCCAGGACTTGAGACCTCACATTCCCAGCTCGATTCCACAGCTGGAACGTCTGCACACTTCCTTTCTCTTGAAGGTATATCACTAGGGGTTCCTCTCTGACAGGAGCTCACATGGAGTGCAGCTTCCCCTCACGATGTCTGGTACTCAAGTGGGGGTCAAAGCCCTCCAGAAGCAAGCCTCACACCCCTCCAGCAAATTATCCACATCTCATAACCAGTCATTTCCTTACATCCTGATTCACTGCCCATATCTTAAATTGTTTATCAAATACAGCCAATTATTTTACATCTGTATCTTCATGTCTGTATATCTCCGACCTCCTAGTCAGGTCAGGCTTGATAGAATAATTCTCAAAGGTGAGACTCGTTTTTCGGCTACCTGGGATCATAACAACCGGTACACCACGTGGAGGCCGAGACTCTGGGGTCAGACTTCCCCCACCCAGTACACCTCCCTCGTCCACCGCGAGGGAGGCCGAGACTCTGGGGTCAGGCTGCCTCCCCCCCCCCCCGTACACCGGTACACCCCGGGGTGGGGGGTCTAGACGGCCCGACACATTAGCAGGTGTAACACAGGTAATGGAAGGGACGCTACCTCACCTCTCACTCACTACCTGCAGTGTGCTTCAGTCACGTCCTTGACTGGTGGTGGTCCCTGAAGGTGACGTGACTGGTGGTGGTGGTCCCTGAGGGTGACATGACTGGTGGTGGTCCCTGAGGGTGACGTGACTGGTGGTGGTGGTCCCTGAGGGTGACGTGACTGGTGGTGGTGGTCCCTGAGGGTGACGTGACTGGTGGTGGTGGTCCCTGAGGGTGACGTGACTGGTGGTGGTGGTCCCTGAGGGTGACGTGACTGGTGGTGGTGGTCCCTGAGGGTGACGTGACTGGTGGTGGTGGTCCCTGAGGGTGACGTGACTGGTGGTGGTGGTCCATGAGGGTGACGTGACTGGTGGTGGTGGTCCCTGAGGGTGACGTGACTGGTGGTGGTCCCTGTGGGTGACGTGACTGGTGGTGGTCCCTGAGGGTGACGTGACTGGTGGTGGTGGTCCCTGAGGGTGACGTGACTGGTGGTGGTGGGCCCTGAGGGTGACGTGACTGGTGGTGGTGGGCCCTGAGGGTGACGTGACGGGCGGTAGTCCCTGAGGGTGACGTGACTGGTGGTGGTGGGCCCTGAGGGTGACGTGACTGGTGGTGGTGGGCCCTGAGGGTGACGTGACTGGCGGTAGTCCCTGAGGGTGACGTGACTGGTGATGGTCACCTTGAGGTGCTTCCGGGGCTTAGCGTCCCGCGGCCCGGTCGTCGACCAGGCCTCCTGGTTGCCGGACTGATCAACCAGGCTGTTGGACGCGGCTGCTCGCAGCCTGATGTATGAGTCACAGCATGGTTGATCAGGTATCCTTTGGAGGTGCTTATCCAGTTCTCTCTTGAACACTGTGAGGGGTCGGCCAGTTATGCCCCTTATGTGTAGTGGAAGCGTGTTGAACAGTCTCGGACCTCTGATGTTGATAGAGTTCTCTCTCAGAGTACCTGTTGCACCTCTGTTTTTCAACGGGGGTATTCTGCACATCCTGCCATGTCTTCTGGTCTCATGTGATGTTATTTCTGTGTGCAGGTTTGGGACCAGCCCCTCTAATATTTTCCACGTGTAAATTATTATGTACCTCTCCCGCCTGCGCTCAAGGGAGTACAGTTTTAGGCTCTTTAGTCGGTCTCAATAGTTTAGATGTTTTACTGAGTGGATTCTAGCAGTAAAGGATCTCTGCACGCTCTCCAAGTCACCAATTTCACCAGCTTTGAAAGGTGCTGTCATTGCGCAGCAGTACTCCACTCTAGAGAGCACAAGCGTTTTGAAAAGTATCATCATCGGTATAGCATCTCTAGTGTGAAAAGTTCTTGTTATCCAACCTGTCATTTTTCTTGCAGTTGTGACGGCTACTTTATTGTGTTCTTTAAAGGTAAGGTCTTCCGACACGAGTACACCCAGATCCTTTACATTGCCTTTTCGTTCTATGTTATGATTTGCCTGAGTTTTGTACGTGGTTTCCGTTTTTATATTTTCATTTTTTCCATAGCGCATGAGCTGGAACTTATCTTCGTTAAACACCATATTATTTTCTGTAGCCCATAGAAAGACCTGATCTACATCTGACTGGAGGTTCGCCGTGTAGTCTATGTTGTCTATTCTCATGAAGATCCTAGTGTCATCTGCAAAGGATGATACAGTGCTATAGGTTGTGTTCTTGTCTATGTCCGATATAAGGATGAGAAAAAGTACTGGAGCAAGCACAGTACCCTGGGGGACTGAGCTCTTCACGGTTGATGGGCTGGATTTTATTTTGTTGACTATTACACATTGGGTTCTGTTGGTCAGGAAATTGTAGATCCATCTGCCTATTTTTCCGGTAATTCCTTTTGAACGCATTTTATGTGCAATAACACCATGGTCACATTTATCAAAAGCTTTTGCGAAATCTGTGTAAATTACATCAGCGTTTTGTTTGTCTTCCATAGCATCTAATGCCATATCATAGTGGTCCAGCAACTGCGACAGGCAAGAGCGCCCTGTTCTGAAACATGTTGTCCGGGATTATGGAGATACTGTGATTCCATGTATTTTGTGATCTTACTTCTTAGCACTCTCTCAAAATTTTTTATGATGTGCGATGTTAGTGCTATCGGTCTGTAATTTTTTGCCTCTGCCTTATTTCCTCCTTTATGAAGTGGTGCTATCTCTGCTGTTTTTAGTATATCAGGAATAACGCCAGTATCTAGGCTTTGTCTCCACAAAATGTGGAGGGCCTGCGATAGTGGTTTTTTACAGTTCTTTATGAATATGGAGTTCCAAGAATCCGGGCCTGGTGCAGAGTGCATATGCATACTGTTTATGGCTTCTTCAAAATCCAGTGGGGATAGGGGTGACGTCTGATATATGATTTGATGTTGGTATCATATCCATGAAAAATTCATTTGGGTTATCAATCTTTAGTGTGTTTAATGGCTCGCTGAAAACAGAGTTGTACTGCTTCCTCAGTAGCTCGCTCATTTCTTTGTTGTCATCGGTGAAAGTTCCATCTCCCTTTCGCAGGGGCCCGATATTGGATGTGGTTTTTTATCTTGATTTTGTATAGGAGAAAAAATATTTCGGATTTCTCTCTATTTCACTGATGGCCTTTTGCTCTCTTTGCCTCTCCTGGGTTTTGTATGATTCTTGTAGCTTCCGTTCAATTGTTTCTATTTCTCTACCTAACCTTCTTCGCCGTTCTTGAGATAGGATGCGACTCTCAAGTTGTTCCGCGATTCGTTTTCTTCGCCGATATAGGGAACGACGTTCCCGTTCCAATCTGCATCTCTTCCTCTTTTTTTTCTTAGAGGTATGCGGTTTGAACATATTTCTAGTGCTACTGAGCTTATTTTCTCCAGGCACTGGTTCAGGTTTGCATTTTCTAGCTGTTATTCCCAGTTTATTTCTGTGAAGTCCTGGTTTATTTGCTCCCAGTTTATCTGTTTATTATTGAAGTTGAATTTGCTGAAATCTCCTCCACCGGGAATCTGGACTGGTTTTGAAGGTTTACTCCTCATGGTTGTCATAACTTCAATTAAGTTGTGATCTGAGTAACAGGTATTTGTAATCATTATATTCCTGATCAATTCATCATTATTAGTGAAAATGAGGTCCAGCGTGTTCTCCTTCCTAGTTGGTTCTACTATTTGCTGGTTTAAGGCAAACCTGTCGCACATCCGTAGCAGGTCATTTGCATGTGCCTGTTCATTTAGGCTACTTCCTGGTATTCTTTCTGATATTATTGTATTAGCCAGGTGCTTCCATTTCAGGTGCCGTAGGTTGAAGTCCCCAAGCAGGATGATGTTCGGAGCTGGATTTGTGAGGTTTTCCAAGCAGTGTTCTATTTTCATTAGTTGATCTTTAAACTGCTGAGGGTTTGCCTCCGGTGACATATATACAAGGACAATAACTACATTTAAAATCTCTATTTTGATTATCAGCACTTCCACCATATCATTTGAGGTGTTTAGCAGCTCAGTACGGATGAGTGTGTCTTTAGGCTGACCCCACCCTGAAGCCGGTGTTTCCTATCACATCTGAAAAGATTGTACTCTGAGATCCATATTTCACCATCATGGTAGTCCTTTGTGTGGGTTTCCGTTAGGGCTGTAAACACTGCATTTGCCTCGTGAAGGAGGGTCCCTGAGGGTGACGTGACTGGTGGTGGTCCCTGAGGGTGACGTGACTGGTGGTGGTCCCTGAGGGTGACGTGACCTGTGGTGATGATCCCTGAGGGTGACGTGACTGGTGGTGATGATCCCTGAGGGTGACGTGACTGGTGGTGATGATCCCTGAGGGTGACGTGACTGGTGGTGATGGTCCCTGAGGGTGACGTGACTGGTGGTGATGGTCCCTGAGGGTGACGTGACTGGTGGTGATGGTCCCTGAGGGTGACGTGACTGGTGATGGTCCCTGAGGGTGACGTGACTGGTGGTGGTCCCTGAGGGTGACGTGACTGGTGGTGATGATCCCTGAGGGTGACGTGACTGGTGGTGATGATCCCTGAGGGTGACGTGACTGGTGATGGTCCCTGAGGGTGACGTGACTGGCGGTGGTCCCTGAGGGTGACGTGACTGGTGGTGATGATCCCTGAGGGTGACGTGACTGGTGGTGATGATCCCTGAGGGTGACGTGACTGGTGGTGATGATCCCTGAGGGTGACGTGACTGGTGGTGGTCGCTGAGGGTGACGTGACTTGTGATGGTCCCTGAGGGTGACGTGACTGGTGGTGGTCCCTGAGGGTGACGTGACTGGTGGTGGTCCATGAGGGTGACGTGACTGGTGGTGATGGTCCCTGAGGGTGACGTGACTGGTGGTGGTCCCTGAGGGTGACGTGACTGGTGGTGGTCGCTGAGGGTGACGTGACTGGTGGTAATGGTCCCTGAGGGTGACATGACTGGTGGTGGTCGCTGAGGGTGACGTGACTGGTGGTGATGGTCCCTGAGGGTGACGTGACTGGTGATGGTCCCTGAGGGTGACGTGACTGGTGATGGTCCCTGAGGGTGACGTGACTGGTGATGGTCCCTGAGGGTGACGTGACTGGTTGTGATGGTCCCTGAGGGTGACGTGACTGGTGATGGTCCCTGAGGGTGACGTGACTGGTGATGGTCCCTGAGGGTGACGTGACTGGTGGTGATGATCCCTGAGGGGTGACGTGACTGGTGGTGATGGTCCCTGAGGGTGACGTGACTGGTGATGGTCCCTGAGGGTGACGTGACTGGTGGTGGTCCCTGAAGGTGACGTGACTGGTGGTGGTGGTCCCTGAGGGTGACGTGACTGGTGGTGGTCCCTGAGGGTGACGTGACTTGTGGTGATGGTCCCTGAGGGTGACGTGACTGGTGATGGTCCCTGAGGGTGACGGGACTGGTGGTGGTCCCTAAGGGTGACGTGACTGGTGGTGATGGTCCCTGAGGGTGACGTGACTGGTGATGGTCCCTAAGGGTGACGTGACTGGTGATGGTCCCTAAGTGATGTGACTGGTGATGGTCCCTGAGGGTGACGTGACTGGTGATAGTCCCTGAGGGTGACGTGACTGGTGATGGTCCCTGAGGGTGACGTGACTGGTGATGGTCCCTGAGGGTGACGTGACTGGTGATGGTCCCTGAGGGTGACGTGACTGGTGATGGTCCCTGAGGGTGACGTGACTGGTGGTGGTGGTCCCTGAGGGTGACGTGACTGGTGGTGGTCCCTGAGGGTGACGTGACTGGTGGTGGTGGTCCCTGAGGGTGACGTGACTGGTGGTGGTGGTCCCTGAGGGTGACGTGACTGGTGGTGGTGGTCCCTGAGGGTGACGTGACTGGTGGTGGTGGTCCCTGAGGGTGACGTGACTGGTGGTGGTGGTCCCTGAGGGTGACGTGACTGGTGGTGGTAATCCCTGAGAGTGACGTGACTGGTGGTGGTGGTCCCTGAGGGTGACGTGACTGGTGGTGGTCCCTGAGGGGTGACGTGACTGGTGGTGGTCCCTGAGGGTGACGTGACTGGTGGTGGTGGTCCCTGAGGGTGACGTGACTGGTGGTGGTCCCTGAGGGTGACGTGACAGGTGGTGGTCCCTGATGGTGACGTGACTGGTGTTGATGATCCCTGAGGGTGACGTGACTGGTGGTGGTCCTGAGGGTGACGTGACTGGTGGTGATGATCCCTGAGAGTGACGTGACTGGTGGTGGTCCCTGAGGGTGACGTGACTGGTGATGGGCCCTGAGGGTGACGTGACTGGTGATGGTCCCTGAGGGTGACGTGACTGGTGTTGATGATCCCTGAGGGTGACGTGACTGGTGGTGGTCCTGAGGGTGACGTGACTGGTGGTGATGATCCCTGAGAGTGACGTGACTGGTGGTGGTCCCTGAGGGTGACGTGACTGGTGATGGGCCCTGAGGGTGACGTGACTGGTGATGGTCCCTGAGGGTGACGTGACTGGTGTTGATGATCCCTGAGGGTGACGTGACTGGTGGTGGTCCTGAGGGTGACGTGACTGGTGGTGATGATCCCTGAGAGTGACGTGACTGGTGGTGGTCCCTGAGGGTGACGTGACTGGTGATGGGCCCTGAGGGTGACGTGACTGGTGATGGTCCCTGAGGGTGACGTGACTGGTGTTGATGATCCCTGAGGGTGACGTGACTGGTGATGGTCCCTGAAGGTGACGTGACTGGTGATGGTCCCTGAGGGTGACGAGACTGGTGGTGGTCCCTGAGGGTGATGTGACTGGTGGTGGTGGTCCCTGAGGGTGACGTGACTGGTGATGGTCCCTGAGGGTGACGTGACTGGTGTTTATGATCCCTGAGGTTGACGTGACTGGTGATGGTCCCTGAAGGTGACGTGACTGGTGGTGATGGTCCCTGAGGGTGACGTGACTGGTGGTGGTTCCTGAGGGTGACGTGACTGGTGGTGGTGGTTCCTGAGGGTGACGTGGCTGGTCGTGGTGGTCCCTGAGGGTGACGTGACTGGTGGTGGTGGTCCCTGAGGGGTGACGTGGCTGGTGGTGGTGGTCCCTGAGGGTGACGTGACTGGTGGTGGTCCCTGAGGGTGACGTGACTGGTGGTGGTCCTTGAGGGTGACGTGACTGGTGGTGGTCCCTGAGGGTGACGTGACTGGTGGTGGTGGTCCCTGAGGGTGACGTGACTGGTAATGGTGGTCCCTGAGGGTGACGTGACTGGTAGTGGTCCCTGAGGGTGA
Source organism: Procambarus clarkii (assembly GCF_020424385.1). Taxonomy (NCBI): domain Eukaryota; kingdom Metazoa; phylum Arthropoda; class Malacostraca; order Decapoda; family Cambaridae; genus Procambarus; species Procambarus clarkii. Next base: position 9,539,910 of record NC_059632.1, read on the forward strand.
CGTGACTGGTGGTGGTCCCTGAGGGTGACGTGACTGGAGGTGATGGTCCCTGAGGGTGACGTGACTGGTGGTGGTCCCTGAGGGTGATGTGACTGGTGGTGGTCCCTGAGGGTGACGTGACTGGTGGTGGTCCCTGAGGGTGACGTGACTGGTGTTGATAATCCCTGAGGGTGACGTGACTGGTGGTGGTCCCTGAGAGTGACGTGACTGGTGGTGGTCCCTGAGGGTGACGTGACTGGTTGTGGTGGTCCCTGAGGGTGACGTGACTGGTGGTGGTCCCTGAGGGTGACGTGACTGGTGGTGGTGGTCCCTGAGGGTGACGTGACTGGTTGTGATGGTCCCTGAGGGTGACGTGACTGGTTGTGATGGTCCCTGAGGGTGACGTGACTGGTGATGGTCCCTGAGGGTGACGTGACTGGTGGTGATGATCCCTGAGGGTGACGTGACTGGTGATGGTCCCTGAGGGTGACGTGACTGGTGGTGGTCCCTGAAGGTGACGTGACTGGTGTTGATGATCCCTGAGGGTGACGTGACTGGTGGTGGTCCCTGAGGGTGACGTGACTGGTTGTGGTCCCTGAGGGTGACGTGACTGGTGGTGGTCCCTGAGGGTGACGTGACTGGTGTTGATGATCCCTGAGGGTGACGTGACTGGTGGTGGTCCCTGAGGGGTGACGTGGCTGGTGGTGGTGGTCCCTGAGGGTGACGTGACTGGTGGTGGTCCCTGAGGGTGACGTGACTGGTGGTGGTGGTTCCTGAGGGTGACGTGGCTGGTGGTGGTGGTCCCTGAGGGTGACGTGACTGATGGTGGTGGTCCCTGAGGGGTGACGTGGCTGGTGGTGGTGGTCCCTGAGGGTGACGTAACTGGTGGTGGTCCCTGAGGGTGACGTGACTGGTGGTGGTCCTTGAGAGTGACGTGACTGGTGGTGGTCCCTGAGGGTGACGTGACTGGTGGTGGTGGTCCCTGAGGGTGACGTGACTGGTGGTGGTCCCTGAGGGTGACGTGACTAGCGGTGGTCCCTGAGGGTGACGTGACTGGTGGTGGTCCCTGAGGGTGAGGTGACTGGTAGTGGTCCCTGAGGGTGACGTGACTGGTGGTGGTCCTTGAGGGTGACGTGATTGGTGGTGGTCCCTGAGGGTGAGGTGACTGGTGATGGTCCCAAAGGGTGAGGTGACTGGTGTTGGTCCTTGAGGGTGACGTGACTGGTGGTGGTCCCTGAGGGTGACGTGACTGGTGCTGGTCCCTGAGGGTGAGGTGACTGGTGCTGGTCCCTGAGGGTGACGTGACTGGTGGTGGTCCCTGAGGGTGACGTGACTGGTGATGGTCCTGAGGGTGACGTGACTGGTGGTGGTCCCTGAGGGTGACGTGACTGGTGGTGGTCCTGAGGGTGACGTGACTGGTGGTGGTGGTCCCTGAGGGTGACGTGACTGGTGGTGGTCCCTGAGGGTGACGTGACTGGTGGTGGTCCCTGAGGGTGACGTGATTGGTTGTGGTGGTCCCTGAGGGTGACGTGACTGGTGGTGGTCCCTGAGGGTGGCGTGACTGGTGGTGGTCCCTGAGGGTGACGTGACTGGTGGTGGTCCCTGAGGGTGACGTGACTGGTGGTGGTCCCTGAGGGGTGACGTGGCTGGTGGTGGTGGTCCCTGAGGGTGATGTGACTGGTGGTGGTCCCTGAGGGTGACGTGACTGGAGGTGATGGTCCCTGAGGGTGACGTGACTGGAGGTGATGGTCCCTGAGGGAGACGTGACTGGTGGTGGTCCCTGAGGGTGACGTGACTGGTGGTGGTCCCTGAGGGTGACGTGACTGGTGGTGGTCCATGAGGGTGACGTTACTGGTGTTGATAATCCCTGAGGGTGACGTGACTGGTGGTGGTCCCTGAGGGTGACGTGACTGGTGGTGGTCCCTGAGGGTGACGTGACTGGTGGTGGTCCCTGAGGGTGACGTGACTGGTTGTGGTGGTCGCTGAGGGTGACGTGACTGGTGGTGGTCCCTGAGGGTGACATGACTGGTGGTGGTGGTCCCTGAGGGTGACGTGACTGGTGATGGTCCCTGAGGGTGACGTGACTGGTTGTGATGGTCCCTGAGGGTGACGTGGCTGGTGATGGTCCCTGAGGGTGACGTGACTGGTGGTGATGATCCCTGAGGGTGACGTGACTGGTGGTGATGGTCCCTGAGGGTGACGTGACTGGTGATGGTCCCTGAGGGTGACGTGACTGGTGGTGGTCCCTGAAGGTGACGTGACTGGTGTTGATGATCCCTGATGGTGACGTGACTGGTGGTGGTCCCTGAGGGTGACGTGACTGGTTGTGGTCCCTGAGGGTGACGTGACTGGTGGTGGTCCCTGAGGGTGACGTGACTGGTGTTGATGATCCCTGAGGGTGACGTGACTGGTGGTGGTCCCTGAGGGGTGACGTGGCTGGTGGTGGTGGTCCCTGAGGGTGACGTGACTGGTGGTGGTCCCTGAGGGTGACGTGACTTGTGGTGGTGGTTCCTGAGGGTGACGTGGCTGGTGGTGGTGGTCCCTGAGGGTGACGTGACTGATGGTGGTGGTCCCTGAGGGGTGACGTGGCTGGTGGTGGTGGTCCCTGAGGGTGACGTGACTGGTGGTGGTCCCTGAGGGTGACGTGACTGGTGGTAGTCCCTGAGGGTGACGTGACTGGTTGTGGTGGTCCCTGAGGGTGACGTGACTGGTGGTGGTCCCTGAGGGTGACGTGACTGGTGGTGGTGGTCCCTGAGGGTGACGTGACTGGTTGTGATGGTCCCTGAGGGTGACGTGACTGGTGATGGTCCCTGAGGGTGAGGTGACTGGTGGTGGTCCTTGAGGGTGACGTGACTGGTGGTGGTCCCTGAGGGTGACGTGACTGGTGATGGTCCCTGAGGGTGAGGTGACTGGTGCTGGTCCCTGAGGGTGACGTGACTGGTGGTGGTCCCTGAGGGTGACGTGACTGGTGATGGTCCTGAGGGTGACGTGACTGGTGGTGGTCCCTGAGGGTGACGTGACTGGTGGTGGTCCCTGAGGGTGACGTGACTGGTGGTGGTCCTTGAGGGTAACGTGATTGGTGGTGGTCCCTGAGGGTGAGGTGACTGGTGGTGGTCCTTGAGGGTAACGTGATTGGTGGTGGTCCCTGAGGGTGAGGTGACTGGTGATGGTCCCTGAGGGGTGAGGTGACTGGTGCTGGTCCCTGAGGGTGACGTGACTGGTGGTGGTCCCTAAGGGTGACGTGACTGGTGATGGTCCTGAGGGTGACGTGACTGGTGGTGGTCCCTGAGGGTGACGTGACTGGTGGTGGTCCCTGAGGGTGACGTGACTGGTGGTGGTCCTGAGGGTGACGAGACTGGTGGTGGTGGTCCCTGAGGGTGACGTGACTGGTGGTGGTCTTGAGGGTGACGTGACTGGTGGTGGTCCCTGAGGGTGACGTGATTGGTTGTGGTGGTCCTTGAGGGTGACGTGACTGGTGGTGGTCCCTGAGGGTGGCGTGACTGGTGGTGGTCCCTGAGGGTGACGTGACTGGTGGTGGTCCCTGAGGGTGACGTGACTGGTGGTGGTCCCTGAGGGGTGACGTGGCTGGTGGTGGTGGTCCCTGAGGGTGATGTGACTGGTGGTGGTCCCTGAGGGTGGCGTGACTGGTGGTGGTCCCTGAGGGTGACGTGACTGGTGGTGGTCCCTGAGGGTGACGTGACTGGTGGTGGTCCCTGAGGGGTGACGTGGCTGGTGGTGGTGGTCCCTGAGGGTGATGTGACTGGTGGTGGTCCCTGAGGGTGACGTGACTGGAGGTGATGGTCCCTGAGGGTGACGTGACTGGTGGTGGTCCCTGAGGGTGACGTGACTGGTTGTGGTGGTCCCTGAGGGTGACGTGACTGGTGGTGGTCCCTGAGGGTGACATGACTGGTGGTGGTGGTCCCTGAGGGTGACGTGACTGGTGGTGGTCCCTGAGGGTGACGTGACTGGTTGTGATGGTCCCTGAGGGTGACGTGACTGGTGATGGTCCCTGAGGGTGACGTGACTGGTGGCGATGATCCCTGAGGGTGACGTGACTGGTGGTGATGGTCCCTGAGGGTGACGTGACTGGTGATGGTCCCTGAGGGTGACGTGACTGGTGGTGGTCCCTGAAGGTGACGTGACTGGTGTTGATGATCCCTGAGGGTGACGTGACTGGTGGTGGTCCCTGAGGGTGACGTGACTGGTTGTGGTCCCTGAGGGTGACGTGACTGGTGGTGGTCCTTGAGGGTGACGTGACTGGTGTTGATGATCCCTGAGGGTGACGTGACTGGTGGTGGTCCCTGAGGGGTGACGTGGCTGGTGGTGGTCTTGAGGGTGACGTGACTGGTGGTGGTCCCTGAGGGTGACGTGATTGGTTGTGGTGGTCCCTGAGGGTGGCGTGACTGGTGGTGGTCCCTGAGGGTGGCGTGACTGGTGGTGGTCCCTGAGGGTGACGTGACTGGTGGTGGTCCCTGAGGGTGACGTGACTGGTGGTGGTCCCTGAGGGGTGACGTGGCTGGTGGTGGTGGTCCCTGAGGGTGATGTGACTGGTGGTGGTCCCTGAGGGTGACGTGACTGGAGGTGATGGTCCCTGAGGGTGACGTGACTAGCGGTGGTCCCTGAGGGTGACGTGACTGGTGGTGGTCCCTGAGGGTGAGGTGACTGGTGGTGGTCCCTGAGGGTGAGGTGACTGGTGGTGGTCCTTGAGGGTGACGTGATTGGTGGTGGTCCCTGAGGGTGAGGTGACTGGTGATGGTCCCTAAGGGTGAGGTGACTGGTGGTGGTCCTTGAGGGTGACGTGACTGGTGGTGGTCCCTGAGGGTGACGTGACTGGTGATGGTCCCTGAGGGTGAGGTGACTGGTGGTGGTCCCTGAGGGTGACGTGACTGGTGATGGTCCTGAGGGTGACGTGACTGGTGGTGGTCCCTGAGGGTGACGTGACTAGTGGTGGTCCCTGAGGGTGACGTGACTGGTGGTGGTCCTTGAGGGTAACGTGATTGGTGGTGGTCCCTGAGGGTGAGGTGACTGGTGATGGTCCCTAAGGGTGAGGTGACTGGTGGTGGTCCTTGAGGGTGACGTGACTGGTGGTGGTCCCTGAGGGAGACGTGACTGGTGATGGTCCCTGAGGGGTGAGGTGACTGGTGCTGGTCCCTGAGGGTGACGTGACTGGTGGTGGTCCCTAAGGGTGACGTGACTGGTGATGGTCCTGAGGGTGACGTGACTGGTGGTGGTCCCTGAGGGTGACGTGACTGGTAGTGGTCCCTGAGGGTGACGTGACTGGTGGTGGTCCTGAGGGTGACGAGACTGGTGGTGGTGGTCCCTGAGGGTGACGTGACTGGTGGTGGTCTTGAGGGTGACGTGACTGGTGGTGGTCCCTGAGGGTGACGTGATTGGTTGTGGTGGTCCCTGAGGGTGACGTGACTGGTGGTGGTCCCTGAGGGTGGCGTGACTGGTGGTGGTCCCTGAGGGTGACGTGACTGGTGGTGGTCCCTGAGGGTGCCGTGACTGGTGGTGGTCCCTGAGGGGTGACGTGGCTGGTGGTGGTGGTCCCTGAGGGTGATGTGACTGGTGGTGGTCCCTGAGGGTGACGTGACTGGAGGTGATGGTCCCTGAGGGTGACGTGACTGGTGGTGGTCCCTGAGGGTGACGTGACTGGTTGTGGTGGTCCCTGAGGGTGACGTGACTGGTGGTGGTCCCTGAGGGTGACATGACTGGTGGTGGTGGTCCCTGAGGGTGACGTGACTGGTGGTGGTCCCTGAGGGTGACGTGACTGGTTGTGATGGTCCCTGAGGGTGACGTGACTGGTGATGGTCCCTGAGGGTGACGTGACTGGTGGCGATGATCCCTGAGGGTGACGTGACTGGTGGTGATGGTCCCTGAGGGTGACGTGACTGGTGATGGTCCCTGAGGGTGACGTGACTGGTGGTGGTCCCTGAAGGTGACGTGACTGGTGTTGATGATCCCTGAGGGTGACGTGACTGGTGGTGGTCCCTGAGGGTGACGTGACTGGTTGTGGTCCCTGAGGGTGACGTGACTGGTGGTGGTCCTTGAGGGTGACGTGACTGGTGTTGATGATCCCTGAGGGTGACGTGACTGGTGGTGGTCCCTGAGGGGTGACGTGGCTGGTGGTGGTCTTGAGGGTGACGTGACTGGTGGTGGTCCCTGAGGGTGACGTGATTGGTTGTGGTGGTCCCTGAGGGTGACGTGACTGGTGGTGGTCCCTGAGGGTGGCGTGACTGGTGGTGGTCCCTGAGGGTGACGTGACTGGTGGTGGTCCCTGAGGGTGACGTGACTGGTGGTGGTCCCTGAGGGGTGACGTGGCTGGTGGTGGTGGTCCCTGAGGGTAATGTGACTGGTGGTGGTCCCTGAGGGTGACGTGACTGGAGGTGATGGTCCCTGAGGGTGACGTGACTAGCGGTGGTCCCTGAGGGTGACGTGACTGGTGGTGGTCCCTGAGGGTGAGGTGACTGGTGGTGGTCCCTGAGGGTGAGGTGACTGGTGGTGGTCCTTGAGGGTGACGTGATTGGTGGTGGTCCCTGAGGGTGAGGTGACTGGTGATGGTCCCTAAGGGTGAGGTGACTGGTGGTGGTCCTTGAGGGTGACGTGACTGGTGGTGGTCCCTGAGGGTGACGTGACTGGTGATGGTCCCTGAGGGTGAGGTGACTGGTGCTGGTCCCTGAGGGTGACGCGACTGGTGGTGGTCCCTGAGGGTGACGTGACTGGTGATGGTCCTGAGGGTGACGTGACTGGTGGTGGTCCCTGAGGGTGACGTGACTGGTGGTGGTCCCTGAGGGTGACGTGACTGGTGGTGGTCCTGAGGGTGACGTGACTGGTGGTGGTCTTGAGGGTGACGTGACTGGTGGTGGTCCCTGAGGGTGGCGTGACTGGTGGTGGTCCCTGAGGGTGACGTGACTGGTTGTGGTCCCTGAGGGTGACGTGACTGGTGGTGGTCCCTGAGGGGTGACGTGGCTGGTGGTGGTGGTCCCTGAGGGTGATGTGACTGGTGGTGGTCCCTGAGGGTGGCGTGACTGGTGGTGGTCCCTAAGGGTGACGTGACTGGTGGTGGTCCCTGAGGGTGACGTGACTGGTGGTGGTTCCTGAGGGGTGACGTGGCTGGTGGTGGTGGTCCCTGAGGGTGACGTGAGTGGTGGTGGTCCCTGAGGGTGACGTGACTGGTGGTGGTCCCTGAGGGTGACGTGACTGGTGATGGTCCCTGAGGGTGACGTGACATGTTCTACTGACACTGGAAGTATAGTAGAGTTTACAAGGTAAACCTGTGTTGGTCTGCGGGTGAAGAGGCCTGATTTTAGGCACCGTTTGGTACAGAGCAACTTCTTAAATTAGGAAATTAAGAGGAAAGGTGCTGACAAGGGAAGACAGTTTGAACGAGAGAGATGATGTCACCATTACCCAATAGGAGAGAGGCAGGGGCGTGACGTGGCAAGAGCTGAGAGTCGTTGATTGGCGGAGATATCAGTTGCGTGGTGAGGGTCATGGAGGAGACACGCTTTTTCCTGCTCTTCAAGCTTAAAGGTGAAAGTTCTACTTGTATCGGCGAGAAAAGGCCGAGGAATAGTGAGAGAAGGAAGCGCTGTAGAGAAGTGGGCACCTGAAGTGAAGTAAAAGACCTTACTTTACTGTGATTGGCTATATGTTGTGAAGAGGATCATTCAGTGATTCATAGTGATGCAGAGTGACTAATTGTTTGTAGTGGGATGACTTATGACTAATGTAATTGTGGGGATGAATTAATATGGGGGAGCTGGACAGACAGACAGAGAGAGAGAGAGAGAGAGAGAGAGAGAGAGAGAGAGAGAGAGAGAGAGAGAGAGAGAGAGAGAGAGAGAGAGAGAGAGAGAGGGGCTGGCTGCCAGAGAGAGAAGAGCGACAGGTGTATGCTTGGCAGAGGCTTCAGCGCGACTGAGAGAGGGTTGAGGAGCGCGGGAGGGCGAGGTCGGCGGGGGTTGGTAAAGGTCGCCAGCGTCAGTGTAACGGTTCCGACATTATTTGATTAATTTACCGTTTTCTTTTTTCTGGAGGATTATTATTTGATGTATAAACGATTACAGGATTGTGCACTTACTGGAGGGTGAGATCGACAAGTGATGAGCCAGACGAGGTGCGACAAGGCACACTGAGCGTGACCAGTGGACGAGATCCATCCCATTAGTGGATAGATACACACCCATGGTGATCATTTTATGTTGTATGTTTGCTTGGGCAGCACTTGTGTTTGTGTGACTGATGCAGTGGATGGAGGCGAGAGATTTTGTTTTTCTTTGTTGTAAATGTTACCTAATACCAAACCTTCATCCAGCCAGATTAAACAGGACTGTAGGGAGGACAACCTAGTGTTTCCAGGAACAATTCGTCGCCACAAGACATTGGGATTGGACGGTGTTTGTCAAGAATGTGGCCATTTGTTGTTGTGTTTCACAACATCCACAATATTGTGCCAAGGACACAATATAATGGTTGAGTTGTTGAAATATCTAACAATTTTACATCAGATTTGCATATACTGGCAAGTAATTGTAACAAACAGATACAAATTTGTATAGAGCAGGAGCCTACCCCGTTAGCTGAGCAAGTGCATATGTGTGTAGAAATGAATTAGGATATTTGAGGTATGTTAGGGAGGTGAGGCTGTAGTGTGACGTGGAAGTGGTGAGCACTTCACTTAATGTAACGTTTTTCGTGTATTTGATTTGTTGATTCTAAATGTCTTTAAATGCTTTTCCTCTGTCATACTTGAATCTTCTTGCGGGAGAGACGATATGTTGACCCGCCTAATATTAATGAGAGGTTAAACAACCTTAAATAGGAACTCATAATGAGATAAGGATTGAAGAGAGGACATAAAGAGAGAGAGAGAGAGAGGGGACCACCTGTAGGCATAGCCGGCGCGAACCCATGACAGCAGGTGTATGCTGAGTTCAGGTTCCTACTCGTGTGACGTGGCACCGCTTTCCTAGAACTCTAGACGTGTTCGGGAGATTTTCCTACAGGTGTTTCTGACAAGACTGGTGTCAGCAGAGGTGGCAGCCCTGCTGATGTCAGCAGAGGTGGCAGCCCTGCTGGTGTCAGCAGAGGTGGCAGCCCTGCTGGTGTCAGCAGAGGTGGCAGACCTGCTGGTTTCAGCAGAGGTGGCAGACCTGCTGGTGTCAGCAGAGGTGGCAGACCTGCTGGTGTCAGCAGAGGTGGCAGACCTGCTGGTGTCAGCAGAGGTGGCAGACCTGCTGGTGTCAGCAGAGGTGGCAGACCTGCTGGTGTCAGCAGAGGTGGCAGACCTGCTGGTGTCAGCAGAGGTGGCAGACCTGCTGGTGTCAGCAGAGGTGGCAGACCTGCTGGTGTCAGCAGAGGTGGCAGCCCTGCTGGTGTCTGCTTCATAGTGTTCATTTTTTATTACTACTATCAACGTAGTTCCTGAGGGTGACTAGGGTGGTGACCCTGAGGGTGACTAGGGTGGTGACCCTGAGGGTGACTAGGGTGGTGACCCTGAGGGTGACTAGGGTGATGACCCTGAGGGTGACTAGGGTGGAGACCCTGAGGGTGACTAGGGTGGAGACCCTGAGGGTGACTAGGGTGGTGACCCTGAGGGTGACTAGGGTGGTGACCCTGAGGGTGACTAGGGTGATGACCCTGAGGGTGACTAGGGTGGTGACCCTGAGGGTGACTAGGGTGGTGACCCTGAGGGTGACTAGGGTGGTGACCCCTGAGGGTGACTAGGGTGGTGACCCCTGAGGGTGACTAGGGTGGTGACCCCTGAGGGTGACTAGGGTGGTGACCCTGTGGGTGACTAGGGTGGTGACCCTGAGGGTGACTAGGGTGGTGACCCTGAGGGTGACTAGGGTGGTGACCCCTGAGGGTGACTAGGGTGGTGACCCCTGAGGGTGACTAGGGTGGTGACCCCTGAGGGTGACTAGGGTGGTGACCCTGAGGGTGACTAGGGTGGTGACCCTGAGGGTGACTAGGGTGATGACCCTGAGGGTGACTAGGGTGGTGACCCTGAGTGTGACCAGGGTGGTGACCCTGAGGGTGACTAGGGTGGAGACCCTGAGGGTGACTAGGGTAGAGACCCTGAGGGTGACTAGGGTGGTGACCCTGAGGGTGACTAGGGTGGTGACCCTGAGGGTGACTAGGGTGGAGACCCTGAGGGTGACTAGGGTAGAGACCCTGAGGGTGACTAGGGTGGTGACCCTGAGGGTGACTAGGGTGGTGACCCTGAGGGTGACTAGGGTGGTGACCCCTGAGGGTGACAAGGGTGGTGACCCTGAGGGTGACTAGGGTGGTGACCCCTGAGGGTGACTAGGGTGGAGACCCTGAGGGTGACTAGGGTGGAGACCCTGAGGGTGACTAGGGTGGAGACCCTGAGGGTGACTAGGGTGGAGACCCTGAGGGTGACTAGGGTGATGACCCTGAGGGTGACTAGGGTGGTGACCCTGAGATTGACTAGGGTGGTGACCCTGAGGGTGACTAGGGTGATGACCCTGAGGGTGACTAGGGTGGTGACCCTGAGGATGACTAGGGTGGTGACCCTGAGGGTGACTAGGGTGATGACCCTGAGGATGACTAGGGTGGTGACCCTGAGGGTGACTAGGGTGGTGACCCTGAGGGTGACTAAGGTGGTGACCCTGAGGGTGACTAGGGTGGTGACCCTGAGGGTGACTAGGGTGGTGACCCTAAGGGTGACTAGGGTGGAGACCCTAAGGGTGACTAGGGTGGTGACCCTGAGGGTGACTAGGGAGGAGACCCTGAGGGTGACTAGGGTGGAGACCCTGAGGGTGACTAGGGTGGTGACCCTAAGGGTGACTAGGGTGGAGACCCTGAGGGTGACTAGTGTGGTGACCCTGAGGGTGACTAGGGTGGTGACCCTGAGGGTGACTAGGGTGGTGACCCTAAGGGTGACTAGGGTGGAGACCCTGAGGGTGACTAGGGTGGTGACCCTGAGGATGACTAGGGTGGTGACCCTGAGGGTGACTAGGGTGGTGACCCTGAGGGTGACTAGGGTGGTGACCCTGAGGGTGACTAGGGTGGTGACCCTGAGGGTGACTAGGGTGGTGACCCTGAGGGTGACTAGGGTGGTGACCCTGAGGGTGACTAGGGTGGAGACCCTGAGGGTGACTAGGGTGGTGACCCTGAGGGTGACTAGTGTGGTGACCCTGAGGGTGACTAGGGTGGTGACCCTGAGGGTGACTAGGGTGGTGACCCTTGAGGGTGACTAGGGTGGTGACCCTGAGGGTGACTAGGGTGGTGACCCTGAGGGTGACTAGGGTGGTGACCCTGAGGGTGACTAGGGTGGTGACCCTGAGGGTGACTAGGGTGGAGACCCTAAGGGTGACTAGGGTGGTGACCCTGAGGGTGACTAGGGTGGAGACCCTGAGGGTGACTAGGGTGGAGACCCTAAGGGTGACTAGGGTGGTGATGGTTAAGAAAGTAATATAGCTGCAAAACATGCGGGCAAGATGGGCACATAGTCCCCGCGGAGACAAGGGTCACATCACTGCTTGCTAATAATCATTAATAGACTCTATTACCTACTTCACGATTGATGTTGTGTCGTTACAGTCATCCATCTCCTGAAATGGTAATTAGAGGCGTTAACGAGGTGGTTGTGTCGTAATACATACGTGTGGGGTGGGGGGGGGGGGAAATGAGCCGTGGGATTTACGATTTATGTATATAGTCTATTAATTAAAATTATTGGTTACTAGACATTCACTACAATATTAATACTCGGTGTTAAACTACAACTACAAAGTATTAGTTAATACTAAGGAAGTCTTATTTTATCTGAAGGTTTCAGCATTTGTTATTAGGCTAGTGGGTAGCCAGCGAGTCACGTGGTCTCCCTCATTGAGTGCTTCCACATTAATTTTTTTTTTTTTTTTTGAGATATATACAAGAGTTGTTACATTCTTGTACAGCCACTAGTACGCGTAGCGTTTCGGGCAGGTCCTTAATCCTATGGTCCCTGGAATACGATCCCCTGCCGCGAAGAATCGTTTTTTCATCCAAGTACACATTTTACTGTTGCGTTAAACAGAGGCTACAGTTAAGGAATTGCGCCCAGTAAATCCTCCCCGGCCAGGATACGAACCCATGACATAGCGCTCGCGGAACGCCAGACGAGTGTCTTACCACTACACCACGGAGACTGCAAATGACTTCAATGACTTCACTTCTCAATTCATCTGCCAACGAGATTACACAGTAATATTTGCTGCACATAAAATATTCTCTTAACATATATATTATTATAATCTGAAATAGAGAGATGATAAGCAGGCGATGAGTCACAATAACGTGGCTGAAGTATGTTGACCAGACCACACACTAGAAATTGAAGGGACGACGACGTTTCGGTCCGTCCTGGACCATTCTCGGTCCGTCCTGGACAATCGACTTGAGAATGGTCCAGGACGGACCGAAACGTCGTCGTCCCTTCAATTTCTAGTGTGTGGTCTGGTCAATAGAGAGATGATAATATTGCTCACCCTGATGTTTGTTGTTTACATATGGCATAACCATAGCAGTAAATTACACAATGAAATTGGAGCTCTACAAATCATTTAACTCTAACTCTTCAATAATAACTTATATGGTACAAATAATGGTGATGACAGGACGACAAGTCTGTACTGCCCAGGGTGACAAGGGTTACTACTGACCGCATCCCGTGTTCTCCACACGAGTCTGTGATGACAGGACGACAAGTCTGTACTGCCCAGGGTGACAAGGGTTACTACTGACCGCATCCCGTGTTCTCCACACGAGTCTGTGATGACAGGACGACAAGTCTGTACTGCCCAGGGTGACAAGGGTTACTACTGACCGCATCCCGTGTTCTCCACACGAGTCTGTGATGACAGGACGACAAGTCTGTACTGCCCAGGGTGACAAGGGTTACTACTGACCGCATCCCGTGTTCTCCACACGAGTCTGTGATGACAGGACGACAAGTCTGTACTGCCCAGGGTGACAAGGGTTACTACTGACCGCATCCCGTGTTCTCCACACGAGTCTGTGATGACAGGACGACAAGTCTGTACTGCCCAGGGTGACAAGGGTTACTACTGACCGCATCCCGTGTTCTCCACACGAGTCTTATCAAGAAGTGGTTAGAGGGCCACATTTACTCTATTTTAGTACTGATAATGAAGCCGATTCAAGGGAAATGTTTTTATGATGTTTACAATCCAGAGACTACACCAAAGACAGCCATAGCTCAACCATTGCGAGCACAACTAGGTGAGCACACACACACACACACACACACACACACACACACACACACACACACACACACACTTTCAATTGTTCACGACTTTTGTTAGGCCAAAGCTAGAATATGCAGCAGTTGTGTGGTGCCCATATCTTAAGAAGCACATCAACAAACTGGAAAAGGTGCAAAGACATGCTACTAAGTGGCTCCCAGAACTGAAGGGCAAGAGCTACGAGGAGAGGTTAGAGGCATTAAATATGCCAAAACTAGAAGACAGAAGAAAAAGAGGTGATATGATCACTACATGCAAAATAGTAACAGGAATTGATAAAATCGATAGGGAAGATTTCCTGAGACCTGGAACTTTAAGAACAAGAGGTCATAGATTTAAACTAGCTAAACACAGATGCCGAAGAAATATAAGAAAATTCACTTTCGCAAACAGAGTGGTAGATGGTTGGAACAAGTTAGGTGAGAAGGTGGTGGAGGCCAAGACCGTCAGTAGTTTCAAAGCGTTATATGACAAAGAGTGCTGGGAAGACGGGACACCACGAGCGTAGCTCTCATCCTGTAACTACACTTAGGTAGTTACACATACACACACATTATATATATATATATATATATATATATATATATATATATATATATATATATATATATATATATATATATATATATATAAAATCATTAAGCATGGGAGTTTTATGCCTCTCCCTGCAAGATGACCAAAGGAACCAAGCAACGCTCCCAGTTAGACTCGGGGGTAAAGGTATTCGCAAGGCGACACAACATTGCCGGCATTCTCATCCTTGACCAGTGTTACAGGTGAATTAGTGAATGAGATACTACCAGAATGCCTAAGAGACTCCATTGGGATTCACTTTCCCAAATTTACCAATGGAGCCGGCCAGCGGGACAATCTTGCCAACTCTCAACCTCAATCAACTTTTCCAAACGACTGCAAACAGGCCAAATGGAATAATCTCATAATGGAGAACATTGTCACAGTATTGCTGAAGGCAGCTTCTGGGAATGATAAAGCACGCCTCCTATTTGTGCAAGCTCCAAATACCAGGAACTTCCTGTTGGTTGTTCCTAATTCTGCCTTGGGCTTCCGCCTGAATCATCAGGCCCTAAGTATTGGTATTGTCCTGCACCTTGCCGCCTCTATCTCCACCGAAAACCGGTGTATCTGCGGCTATACATCGACAGACCAATACTGCAGCCATGGTCTCATCTGTTGTAAGTCAAATGGAAATATTGCTAGACATGCAGCAGAACATATTAACAGTAAGATAGCAATTGGCAAGACTCGACTAGCTAAGCTATACCACTTCCATCAGGCCCCGCAACATGTAAAACTCCACCTCTATAAGATGCCCATTCGGCCAACCCTAGAATACCCGTACACCACACCCACTCTGGCAAAGAAATCGAACATGCTGAAACTGCAACGGGTCCAGAACAGGTTGCTCAGATTTGTGGCAAACATGTCATAGACCTTCATACCAGACTGAGGATTGACCCACTGAACGTTCGCCTGCATTGCCTCTTGATCAAACAGCTATATAAAATGAAAAGTATGTACATGCCAAACCGTGAGGATCCCTTTGTTGTCCTCAACACGACGAATTACGCTATGCTCGAGCAGCTCCACAGGTCGTGGAGGATGTCCCTCCAAAAAAGGGTAAGAAGATACATCCACGACAGAGCCTACCCCAGGCCCAGGATCTTAAGCAACCTTCTACAAGAGGACGAATGACATCCACCAGCCCCACTGTACACCTAAGTCCTACGACCTGAAACCCACCTATTAAAGATTGAAAAACTTCACTCAATCACCAACCACTGATAAAATACCAAGCACAGCTCTCCAGGAAAAACGGCGAGTGGCTTCTTAATCAACCACCATCGGCACTATGGCTACTCACCGACAACTGATCAGGAAAAAAAAGACCCCTACTAGCCACCATGCATCAACTCCACATTCACCCATCACTTCCCATCACAATCAACCCCAAAGTGGTTGGTCCACTTACCTGTAACCCCCTCCTCTCCCTCATACCATAATCCTTTTCAAGTTTTCCTACATCCTCCCCCATCCTTCTCTTCCCGACTTACCAGTGCTATGATCTTGAAACTGCGAAGCTCAATCTAAAATAACAATAACAACCCTGTACGCATACTGTGGAGAACAGCACGCCGCCACCTCCTACTTCTGCACAAACAGGAAAGAGGAACTGAAGAGATTAATTAAGGAGAAGACCACCACGCCGCCGACCACCCAGGGGGCAAGTCGCCGAGATCTTGGACCTGTCCAGTTCTCGAGCCTCCCTTCTATAAGCCAGATGCAGACTACGACCGTCCCTTTAAAAGGGAAAGCAACGAAGAGAAAGGAAGCGCAGGCCCCTCAGAAAGTAAAGGAAGTACCTAAGCAAACATTAGTTGTGGGAGATTCCCAGATAAGGTATTTGGATAGAACGTTTTGTGCTAGAGATAGGGGGAACAGGTTAAGGGTTTGCTATCCCGGAGCTGGCATTGGTGATATTATAAACAACATGAATGATATTATGGCTGGTAATGGGAACAATCCCATTATTTGCATTAGCGTGGGAGGAAATGATGTTGGTCGAGTCAGGAGTGAGGAACTGATTCAGAGGTATAAAACAGCCATAGAGTTAGTTAGGAGCAAGGGAGGAATCCCGATCATATGTGGCATTCTTCCAAGAAAGGGAGTGGGAAATGAATGGATATCGAGGGCACTTGGTGTCAATTGCCGGCTGGAAAGATATTGCAAATCAAATGCAATATCTTTCATAGACAACTGGGAACACTTCTATGGAAGAAATGAAATGTATGCTCGTGATGGGGTGCATCTATCGAGAGCTGGGGTTGTTGCTGTTGCGAACTCGCTAGAAGAAGTGGTTAGAGGTGTTTGTTTGGGTTTAAACTGTTAGTAGATAGAGGTATGGGAATTGATTTGGAGGAAGGAGGTAATAAAAGTATGTGTTTGTGGGAGAAAGGAATTGGCAAAACGATCAGGGAAAGAGAAGGTCCGCAAAATAACAATTCACTTAGGGTATATTACACTAACAGTAGAAGTCTAAGAAATAAAATTAACGAATTAAATGCTCTTGTCTGCACAGAAAAAATAGATATTATTGCACTTACCGAAACGTGGATGAATGTAGAAAATAGAGAACTATTAGCTGAATATCAAATATATGGATTTAAACTATTTCACACAGATAGATATATTAGACGAGGAGGTGGAGTAGCCATATATGTTAGGGACAATTTGAAATGTAGTCTCAAAGAGGGAATCAAAACAGAGCCACACACAGAAACTATTTGGATTGAATTAAACGAAAAAGCTAATAATATTATAATAGGAGTAATATATAGGCCACCAAATTTAGACAGAATGGAAGCAAAGCATCTATGGGATGAAATATCTAGAGCATCTAGATCTAACAGTATTTATGTCATGGGTGACTTTAATTTTAGCGGAATAAACTGGTTGAACAAAACAGGGAATAGTGAAGCAGAAGATTTTCTAGAATTAATTGACGATTGCTTTCTTACGCAACACATTAAGGAACCAACACGGGAAAATAATATTTTAGATTTAGTGTTAACTAACAGGGAAACGCAAATTAATGACATCGAAATAGGGAGTGAGCTAGGGAGCAGTGATCACAAAGAAATCAGATTTAGCATAGAATGGAATAGACCAGTAGGAGAAAATTCTGTTAAAGTGCCAGATTTTCGAAAAGCTGATTTTAATAGCCTAAGAAATTTTTTGGGTCAAATTGATTGGAAAGGCTTGGGTATGGGGTGTGGGCCGGTCTTGGAGCGAGACATGAACCCAGCGTTAGGTGACTTAAATGGGGATTTCGATGTGGATTCAATATATAACTTATTTAAGAATATTCTAAACAAAGCACAGGAACGTAGTATACCATACAAATTGAATAGATCGTATACTAATGACCCAAAGTGGATAACAAAGAATTTGAAGAACCTTATAGGTAAAAAGAGAGCTTGGTACAAAAGGATTAAAAATGGGGAGGTCACTTTAGAACAGGAATTCGTACAACTGGTTAGAAATGTTAAAAAAGAGATAAGGAAAGCAAAAAGGAACTATGAAGTTCGCATAGCAGGGCAAGCAAAGACAAATCCTAAAGGGTTTTTTCAGTTATATCGTACTAAGACTAGGGAAAGGATAGGTCCATTAAAAACTGAGACAGGTCAAATAACAGATAGTGATGAAGAGATGAGTAGTATTTTTAATAAATATTTTGTATCTGTATTTACTAAAGAGGAACTTAACAATATGCCTTCAGCCGAACAAGTCTATGTGGGTGGGGACGAGGACAGGTTGACGAGTTTAGCAGTTACCAGGGAGGATGTTCTTAAACAAATAGTAAAACTCAAACCAAACAAATCCCCAGGGCCGGATGAAGTGTTTGCTAGGGTGCTTAAAGAATGCAAAGAGGAGCTTTGTGACCCACTGTCAACCATATTTAATAAATCAATAGAGTCAGGCAGAGTGCCAGAGTTTTGGAAAGTTGCTAATGTGATACCAGTTTTTAAGAAAGGAGATAGATCACTTGCGTCTAACTATCGACCAATTAGCCTAACGTCTATTGTGGGAAAGTTACTCGAATCTATAATAGCAAATAAAATTCGTCTTCATCTTGAAAAACATAAATTAATAATTGAGTCGCAACATGGTTTTATAAATGGCCGTTCATGTTTAACAAATTTGTTATCTTTTTATTCTAGCATTGTTGAGGCAGTTGATAGTGGTAAGGATTGCGATGTTGTATACCTTGACTTTAGCAAAGCCTTTGATACAGTGCCACATGAAAGACTGATTAAAAAAATAGAGTCTCATGGTATTGGGGGTGCTATATTAAGCTGGATTAGGGCATGGCTATACCAAAGGAAACAGAGAGTTAGTATAAATGGAATCAAGTCAGAGTGGGAAAATGTTGTAAGTGGAGTGCCTCAAGGCTCTGTCCTGGGACCTCTGTTGTTCATAATATATATAAATGATTTAGATTCAGGTTTGAGTAGCAACATTTGCAAATTTGCCGATGATACGAAAATCGGTAGGGAAATTAATTCGGAGGAGGACTCACTATCACTTCAAGTTGATCTAGATAGGGTTTTGAAATGGTCAAAGGATTGGCAGATGCAGTTTAATGCTGATAAATGTAAAGTTCTGAGGTTAGGTAATGATGATAGAGTTACAAGATACGAGCTAGATGGTGTTGTGATTGCGAAGTCGGATTGCGAAAGGGATCTGGGAGTTATGATTAGTAAGAATTTAAAACAAAAGGATCAATGCATAAATGTTCGTAATAAGGCAAATCGGACACTTGGATTTATTAATCGCAGCGTTAGTAACAAGACACCTGGTGTGGTTCTCAAGCTATATCTTGCTCTAGTTAGGCCCCATTTAGATTATGCAGTTCAGTTTTGGTCGCCATATTATAGAATGGATATAAATTCACTTGAACGTGTCCAGCGTAGGATGACTAAGTTAATTCCCCAAATTAGAAATCTTTCATATGAAGAAAGATTAACAAAGCTTAAGTTGCATTCACTGGAAAGGCGAAGAGTTAGGGGTGACATGATAGAGGTTTACAAGTGGATGAATGGACATAACCGGGGGGATATTAATAGGGTATTAAAAGTATCAACACAGGACAGAACACGAAACAATGGATATAAATTGGATAAGTTTAGATTTAGGAAAGACTTGGGTAAATACTGGTTCAGTAACAGGGTTGTTGATTTGTGGAACCAATTGCCGCGTAACATTGTGGAGGTGGGGTCCCTCGATTGTTTCAAGCACGGGTTGGACAAGTATATGAGTGGGATTGGGTGGTTATAGAATAGGAGCTGCCTCGTATGGGCCAATAGGCCTTCTGCAGTTACCTTTGTTCTTATGTTCTTATGTTCTTATGTCCCACCCCTACCAAACAGTGGCTCCTCCCAACAGATCACCCGGCCTCCACACTGGGGACCTTAGGACCAACCAGCACCCTCACAGTTCCTTGCATCACGCGCAGGCATTATCCCTGGTCGTGTTCGACTATCTTGAGGTTATCTTGAGATGATTTCGGGGCTTTAGTGTCCCCGCGGCCCGGTCCTCGACCAGACCTCTACCCCCAGGAAGCAGCCCGTGACAGCTGACTAACACCCAGGTACCTATTTTACTGCTAGGTAACAGGGGCATAGGGTGAAAGAAACTTTGCCCATTGTTTCTCGCCGGCGCCTGGGATCGAACCCAGGACCACAGGATCACAAATCCAGTGTGCTGTCCGCTCGGCCGACCGGCTCCCTAATCATCGGGAGCCTAATCAATCATTGGGACTAGAGAGGCTTGCCGGACCAGATAATCAATGATTCGTCAAGGAACTCAACGCGCTGTTCCTAGCCAACGGCCTGGACCCCATCATCGTCCCGGACACAAGTCTCCTTGCCTGAACTACCACTCTGGAGACTGCCACCAGGGCAATCACAAGGTCGATCTCAACACAGACTCCAGAACCACCCAAGACCGTGGCAGCACAAACAGAGGTATTTTCCTCTCCAGCTCCCAACACTCCTATCATCACCATCTCAGCAGCCACACTCTCAGACGTGCTGTCTACAAATACTAACAGCACCACCAACGCTCCTGAAATAGCTTCTACCACTAATCCATGACACCTGAGCCTCCCTCAGGCTGCGAGACGAAAGACGAAATCACCGACTACAGATGTTACAGACTCCTCAGACGAGGAAATCATCTTCTTGAGGTTACCTTGAGGTGCTTCCGGGCTTAGCATCCCCGCGGCCCGGTCGTCGACCAGGCCTCCTGGTTGCTGGACTGATCAACCAGGCTGCTGGACGCGGCTGCTCGCAGCCTGACGTATGAGTCACAGCCTGGTTGATCAGGTATCCTTTGGAGGTGCTTATCCAGTTCTCTCTTGAACACTGTGAGGGGTCTGCCAGTTTTGCCCCTTATGTGTAGTGGAAGCGTGTTGAACAGTCTCGGGCCTCTGATGTTGATAGAGTTCTCTCAGAGTACCTGTTGCACCTGCACTTTTCAACGGGGGTATTCTGCACATCCTGCCATGTCTTCTGGTCTCATGTGATGTTATTTCTGTGTGCAGGTTTGGGACCAGCCCCTCTAATATTTTCCACGTGTAAATTATTATGTATCTCTCCCGCCTTCGCTCAAGGGAGTACAGATTTAGGCTCTTTAGTCGGTCCCAGTAATTTAGATGTTTTACTGAGTGGAAGATGTTTTATTGAGTGGACTCCTCCCCCCCCCACCCCCCCAGGAAGAAGCCCGTAGCAGCTAACTCCTAAGTACCTATTTACTACTAGGTACCAGGGGCATCAGGGTGAACGAAAAGGTTGGCCCATTTATGTCCACCTCCACCGGGGATCGAACCCGGAACCTCAGGACTACGAATCCGAATCGCTGCCCACTCAGCTGTGAGGCGCCCTGAGTGCCCCGAGGGCATCTTAGGAGCTCCACCACCGCCGCCCCACAACCACGACACCTACTCAGTACAGGACCACCTCATGGAGACCACCTCACCAAACTCCGGCGACAGCACGCCTCAGCCAAAGAAAAAACGGAAGACCTAGAGATCTACACTAACTCACCAGCTCCATAATTGCTACAGCCAGCCCTCCGAGGGTGAAATCCACCATGAAGACCCACATCCATCCCCAGATCTCCAGTATCAGCTATTGCTACAGATAATGGCTCCAAAGAGCCTCCACTTACGGGCTCACCATAGCCCGTGCAACTTGGAACTTCTTGTTCAGAGTAGCTGAATCTAAAATGACAACAAACAACAACCTTGTAAGTTTAGTTGAAGTGTGTCAGTATAAGAGAGTGTACTCGTGAAGATGTGTCAGTATAAGAGTGTACTCGTGAAGATGTGTCAGTATAAGAGAGTGTACTCGTGAAGATGTGTCAGTATAAGAGAGTGTACTCGTGAAGATGTGTCAGTATAAGAGAGTGTACTCGTGAAGATGTGTCAGTATAAGAGAGTGTACTCGTGAAGATGTCGTCACGTTGCTGACGAAACATCGAACAATAAGAATGGAAAGATTAAATGATCTAGTGTTTTTTCACCTTCTAGATGGTAGAAGATATTTGCGTAGAAAAGAAAGTAGCCAAAAGAAAATTATTAATAGTCACAATGTTGTGTTTAATGAAACGTGTAATAGAGCAAAGCTGCTCTCAAAATATAAATAAATATATATAGATTATATACTACATAACAGCGTATATTTATATATTATATAACATCATAATATAATACACCGATGAAGGGAAGTGCCTGAGTGGACCAAATATAGTGATGGCCGGCCAGGAGCACCTCACCTGGGCCGCCTCATATAAAGATAACCACCAACATTACTTTTATTATTATTGTATCCACATTGTGGCCCATCTCGGTGCTGCTGGACGATGTCGTACGATGCCCGCCCGAGCCTCGGGTTATAGCCGTCCACTCCATAAACGATGGCCGTGTAGGGGGTTAAGGGGCGCCTCAGCTCCTGCCACAAACATATTATCCACACCCATTAACCGCACCATTACCCTAATCCCCCTCCACCCCCGCACCACCCCGCCTCTTAATTTCCACCCCCATCCGATAACCACCCCTCCCCCAACATACTCCCACATCAACCCCACAACACCCTATCAACCTCCTCCCCCTCCACACCCCCTCCAACTCTCGCGAACGTCAATGTGATTACCGTGGAAGGTTAGTTATGTCTATGTAATGTGTGCACTAAGTGATCGTACTCATGGTCGTCCTCCCACAGTCCCACATCACTCTCAGCCTCCCACAGTTGCACACCACTCCCAGCCTCCCACAGTCCCACACCACTCCCAGCCTCCCACAGTCCCACACCACACCCAGCCTCCCACAGTCCCACACCACACCCAGCCTCCCACAGTCCCACACCACTCCCAGCCTCCCACAGTTGCACACCACACCCAGCCTCCCACAGTCCCACACCACACCCAGCCTCCCACAGTCCCACACCACTCCCAGCCTCCCACAGTCCCACACCACACCCAGCCTCCCACAGTCCCACACCACTCCCAGCCTCCCACAGTCCCACACCACACCCAGCCTCCCACAGTCCCACACCACTCCCAGCCTCCCACAGTCCCACACCACTCCCAGCCTCCCACAGTCTCACACCACACCCAGCCTCCCACAGTCCCACACCACACCCAGCCTCCCACAGTCCCACGCCACTCCCAGCCTCCCACAGTGGTGGTGGTGTAGCTCTGCTGGTAAGAAAGGGCTGGGACTTTCAGGAGATGGTTATTCAGGGCTGTGAGGGTTTCAGTGACTACATATCAGGTACCATAACAACTGGAGGACAAAAAAATTATAGTCGTAGTCATACATAATCCACCACCAAATGACAGAAGACCCAGACAGGAATATGATTGAAACAACGTGGCCACCATTAACATAATAGAGAGAGCAGCGTCTGTTGCTAGCAGGAATGGATCTGGACTACTAATCATGGGAGACTTCAACCATGGGAAAATAGTCTGGGAGAACAGAGACCCACATGGAGGCCCAGAAACAAGGAGAGCTAAGCTGCTGGACGTGGCAGCAAGACACTTTCTTAGCCAGCACATCAAGGAACCAACAAGAATGAGAGGAGAAGATGAACCAGCCATGCTTGATGCTCGATCTGACATTTACCCTAAATGAGTGGGATATAAGGGAAGTGAAGATGGAAGCGCCCTTGGGAATGAGTGACCACAGTGTAATAAACTTTGAGTACCTGGTAGAGCTAGGAATTATCTCCCCAAAAAAGAACTAGGAAACAAAACGCTGGCATACCGAAGGGGGAACTACGAGGAGATGAGACGTTTCCTGAGGGAAATACCTTGGGACTCAGACCTCAGAGATAAGTCTGTACAAAATACGATGGACTATGTCACCCAAATGTGTCAGGAGGCAGTAAACAGGTTCATCCCGGCCCAAAGGGAAAAATCCGAGAAGCAAAAGAAGAATCCATGGTATAATAGGGAATGTATGGAAGCAAAGAAACTGAACAAAAGGCCGTTGAGGAACTTCCGGAATAACAGAACACCAGAAAGCAGAGAGAGATACCAGAGCACCAAGAATGAGTACGTCAGGGTGAGAAGAGAAGCAGAGAAAAATTATGAAAATGATATAGCAAACAAAGCCAAGACCGAACCAAAGCTGCTCCATAGTCACATCAGGAGGAAAACAACAGTGAAAGAACAGGTAATGAAACTTAGAACAGGCGAGGACAGGTATACAGAGAATGACAAAGAGGTGTGTGAAGAACCCAACAAGAGATTCCACGAGGTCTTCACAATAGAACAAGGTAAGGTCACTGTACTAGGAGAAAGGGAAGTAAACCAGGCGGCCTTGGAAGGGTACGAAATTACGAGTGAGGTCAAGAGACACCTGTTGGATCTGGACGTTAGAAAGGCTGTTGTTCCAGACGGGATCTCACCATGGGTACTGAAAGAGTGTGCAGAGGCACTTTGCTTGTGTAAAGAACCATTCAGAACTTTGTATACCACATATGTCAGGCCAATCCTGGAGTATGCTGCCCCAGCATGGAGTCCATATGTAGTCAAGGATAAGACTAAACTGTAAAATTTTCACAGGTTTGCCACCAGACTAGTACCCGAGCTGAGAGGTATGAGCTACGAGGAGAGACTACGGGAATGAAACCTCACTTCGCTGGAAGACAGAAGAGTTATGGGGGACATGAACACCACATTCGAGATTCTCAAGGGAATTGATAGGGTTGATAAAGACGGGCTATTTAACACAAGGGGCACACGCACTAAGGGACACAGGTGGAAACTGAGTGCCCAAATGAGCCACAGAGATATTAGAAAGAACTTTTTTAGTGTCAGAGTGGTTGACAAATGGAATGCATTAGGAAGTAATCTGGTGGAGGCTGACTCCATACACAGTTTCAAGTGTAGATATGATAGAGCCCAATAGGCTCAGGAACCTGTACACCTGTTGATTGACGGTTGAGAGGCGGGACCAAAGAGCCAGAGCTCAACCCCCGCAAGCACAATTAAGTGAGTACAGTCCCACACCACTCCCAGCCTCCCACAGTCCCACACCACTCCCAGCCTCCCACAGTCCCACACCACTCCCAGCCTCCCACAGTCCCACACCACTCCCAGCCTCCCACAGTCCCACACCACACCCAGCCACTCTCCCACAGCGCTCCAGGGTAATCTCCCACGCGGTGCCGAGACGGCGGGCGCCCCTCTATAATTTCTGGCGGGCTCAGACGAAGGAATGTTTATATTGGGTCGGAGAAGACGTTTGCGTTTTACAGGCGATTGTGGCTCGTATTGGCTGGCGGGATGATGTCCCTCCAGCCTCCTGGCTGGGAGTGGCCCTCCACACTCTCTCCTCCACCTGCCAGTCACTCCTCCACCTGCCAGTCACTCCTCCACCTGCCAGTCACTCCTAACCTGCCAGTCTCTCCTCCACCTGTCAGTCTCTCCTCCACCTGTCAGTCTCTCCTCCACCTGCCAGTCACTCCTCCACTCTATCCTCCACCTGTCAGTCACTCCTCCACCTGCCAGTCTCTCCTCCACCTGCCAGTCACTCCTCCACCTGCCAGTCACTCCTCCACCTGCCAGTCACTCTTCCACCTGCCAGTCACTCCTCCACCTGCCAGTCACTCCTCCACCTGCCAGTCTTTCCTCCACCTGCCAGTCACTCCTCCACCTGCCAGTCACTCCTCCACCTGCCAGTCACTCCTCCACCTGCCAGTCACTCCTCCACCTGCCAGTCACTCCTCCACCTGCCAGTCACTCCTCCACCTTTATTCAAACCCGTTATGTCTCTCACTAATTAATCTTTGACTTTAATGGTCAATGGCGAACTGGACTAATTGGTGTATGTTTACAAATTGGCAGTGAGTGTATGAGTGTATCCATGAGTGTGTGTGTGAGGGTATCCATGAGTGTGTGTGTGAGTGTATCCATGAGTGTGTTTGTGAGTGTACTCACCTAATTGTGCTTGCGGGGGTTGAGCTTTGTCTCTTTAGTCCCGCCTCTCAACTGTCAATCAACTGGTGTATAGGTTCCTTAGCCTACTGGGCTCTATTATATCTACATACGAAACTGTGTATGGAGTCAACCTCCACCACATCACATCCTAATCCCTTCCATTTGTCTACTACTCTGACACTGAAAAAAATCTTTCTAACGTCTCTATGGCTCATTTGGGCACTCAATTTCTACCTGTGTCCCCTAGTGCGTGTTCCCCTTGTGTTTAAAAGTCTGTCTTTATCTACCCTATCAATTCCTCTGAGAATCCTGTATGTGGTGATCATATCCCCTCTAACTCTTCTGTCTCCCAGTGACGTGAGGTTTAATTCCTGTAGTCTCTCCTCGTAGCTCATACCCCTCAGCTCGGGTACTAGTCTGGTGACAAATTTTTTAACCTTTTCCAGTTAAGCCTTATGCTTGACTAGATATGGACTCCATGCTGGAGCCGCATACTCCAGGATTGGTCTGACATATGTGGTATATAATGTTCGGAAATATTCCTTACACAAGTTTCTAAAGGCCGTTCTTATGTTAGCCAACCTGGCATATGCTGCTGATGTTATCCTCTTGATATGAGCTTCAGGGGACAGGTCTGGCGTGATATCAACCCCCAGGTCTTTCTCTCTCTCTGACTCTTGAAGTATTTCATCCATATGATACCTTGTATCTGGTCTCCTGCTCCTTACACTTATCTTCATTACATTACATTTGCTTGGGTTAAACTCTAACAACCATTTGTTCGACCATTCCTGCAGCTTGTCCAGGTCTTCTTGAAGCCTCAAGCTGTCCTCCACTGTCTTAATCTTTCGAATAATTTTGGCGTCGTCAGCAAACATTGAGAGGAATGAGTCTATACCCTCTGGGAGATCATTTACGTATATCAGAAACAGGATAGGTCCGAGTACAGAGCCCTGTGGGACGCCACTGGTGACTTCACGCCAATCTGAGGTCTCACCCCTCACTGTAACTGTCTGCTTCCTATTGCTTAGGTATCCCCTTATCCACTGGAGCGCCCTGCCAGTTACTCTTGCCTATTTCTCCAGCTTATGCATCAGCATTTTATGGGGTACTGGGTCAAATACTTTCCGACAGTCCAAAAAAATGCAGTCCGCCCAGCCTTCTCTTTCTTACTTAATCTTTGTCACCTGATCGTAGAATTCTATTCAACCTGTAAGCTAAGATTTACCCTCCCTGAACCCATGTTGATGGGTTGTCATGAAGTCCCTTCTCTCCAGATGTGTTACTAGGTTTTTTCTCACGATCTTCTCCATCACCTTGCATGGTATACAAGTTAAGGACATTGGCCTGTAGTTCAGTGCCTCTTGTCTGTCACCCTCTTTGTATATTGGGACTACATTAGCCGTTTTCCATATTTTTGGTAGGTCTCCTGTCTCCAGTGACCTATTATACACTATGGAGAGTCGCAAGCAAAGTGCTCCTGCACACTCTTTCAGTACCCATGGTGAGATTCCGTCCGGCCAACAGCCTTTCTCACGTCCAGCTCCAATAGGTGCCTCTTGACCTCATCTCTTGTAATTTCGAACCCTTCCAAGGTCACCTGGTTTGTTGCCACCTCTCCTAGCGCCGTGACCTCTCCTTGTTTTATTGTAAAGACCTCCTGGAACCTCTTGTTGACTTCTTCACACACCTCTGTCATTCTCTGTGTACCTGTGTGTGTGTGTACTCACCTAATTGTGCTTGCGGGGGTTGAGCTCTGGCTCTTTGGTCCCCCCTCTCAACTGTCAATCAACTGGTGTACAGATTCCTGAGCCTACTGGGCTCTGTCATATCTACATTTGAAACTGTGTATGGAGTCAGCCTCCACCAAATCACTGCCTAATGCATTCCATCTGTTAACTACTCTGACACTGAAAAAGTTCTTTCTAACGTGCCTGTGGCTCATGTGGGTACTCAGTTTCCACCTGTGTCCCCTTGTTCGCGTACCACCAGTGTTTAATAGTTTATCCTTATCTACCCGGTCGATTTCCCTGAGGATTTTGTAGCTTTGTAGGTAGTGATCATGTCCCCCCTTACTCTTCTTTCTTCCAGTGTCGTAAGGTGCATTTCCCGCAGCCTTTCCTCATAACTCATGCCTAGTAACTCATAACAAACTAGTTCTGGGACTAGTCTAGTAGCATACCTTTGAACTTTTTCCAGCTTCGTCTTGTGCTTGACAAGGTACGGGCTCCATGCTGGGGCCGCATACTCCAGGATTGGTCTTACATGTGTGGTGTACAAGATTCTGAATGATTCCTTACACAGGTTCCTGAAGGCTGTTCTGATGTTAGCCAGCCTCGCATATGCCGCAGACGTTATTCTTTTATGTGGGCTTCAGGAGACAGGTTTGGTGTGATATCAACTCCTAGATCTTTCTCTCTGTCCATTTCATTAAGTACTTCATCTCCTATTCTGTATCCTGTGCCTGGCCCCCTGTATCCACCGCCTAGTTTCATTACTTTGCCTTTACTCGGGTTGAACTTTAACAGCCATTTGTTGGACCATTCACTCAGTCTAAGTCATCTTGTAGCCTCCTACTATTATCCTCTGTTTCAGTCCTCCTCATAATTTTTGCATCTTCAGCAAACATTGAGAGGAACGAATCTATACCCTCTGGGAGATCATTTACACATATCAGAAACAATATAGGTCCAAGGACTGACCCCTGCGGGACTCTACTTGTAACGTCTCGCCAATCTGAGACCTCACCTCTCACATTGACTCGTTGTCTCCTGTTGCTTAGGTATTCCTTTATCCAATGGAGTACCTTCCTTCACTCCAGCCTGCATCTCCAGCTTTTTCACTAGCCTCTTGTGTGGTACTGTATCAAAGGCTTTCTGGCAATCCAAAAATATGCAGTCTGCCCACCCTTCTCTTTCTTGCCTGATTTTTGTTGCCTGGTCGTAGAATTCAATTAACCCTGTGAGGCAGGACTTAGCATCCCTGAACCCATGTTGATGCTGTGTTACAAAGTTCTTTCGCTCCAGATGCTCCACTAGCTTTCTTCGCACAATCTTCTCCATCAGCTTGCATGGTATGCAGGTTAGGGACACTGGCCTGTAGTTCAGTGCCTCCTGTCTATCCCCTTTCTTGTATATCGGGACTACGTTAGCAACTTTCCAAATTTCTGGCAGTTCCCCTGTTGCCAGTGATTTGTTATACACTATGGAGAGTGGTAGGCACAGTTCTTCTGCTCCTTCCTTTAGTATCCAAGAGGAGATTCCATCTGGGCCTATAGCCTTTGTCACATCCAACTCTAGTAAACACTTCCTTACTTCCCCGCTGGTAATCTCAAACTCTTCCAGTGGTTCCTGGTTAACTATTCCCTCTCTTATCTCTAGAATTTCTCCTTGCTCTAAGGTGAAGACCTACTGGAATTTCTTACTCAGTTCCTCACACATTTTCTTGTCGTTTATAGTGAATCCTTCTACCAATATTCGTAATTTCATAACCTGTTCCTTTACTGTTGTTTTTCTCCTGATGTGGCTGTGCAGCAATTTAGGCTGAGTCTTTGCCATGCTTGCGATGTCATTTTCGTATTGTCTTTCTGCTATCTTCTCATCCTCACATATTCATTCCTGGCACTCTGGTATCTTTCTCTGCTCTCAAGTGTCCTGTTATTCCTATAGTTTCTCCATGCCCTTTTACTTTGCTGCTTAGCTAGCCTACATCTCTGATTAAACCATGGGTTTCTCATCTTCATTTCATTGTTTTCCTTTTGGGCTAGGACAAACTTGTTTGCTGCTTCCTTGCACTTCTGCGTGATGTAGTCCATCATGTCTTGGGCCGTCTTTTCCCTGAGCTCTGTTTTCCATGCTATATCTGTTAGGAATTTTCCTATCTCCTCATAGTTTCCCTTTCGGTATGCTAACCTTTTGTTTTCGGTATCCCTCCTCGAGTTCAATAACCCTTCTTCAATCAGGTACTCAAACACCAGTACACTGTGGTCGCTCATTCCTACTGGGGCCTCAAAACCGATTTCTCTTATGTCGGAGTCGTTCAGAGTGAAGACTAGGTCGAGTCTCGCTGGTTCGTCATTGCCTCTCATCCTTGTGGGTTCTCCGACATGCTGGGTTCTATTCACCACCTCCAATAGTTTGGCTCTTCACGTATCCTCGCCTCCATGCGGTTCCTTGTTCTCCCAGTCAATTTCCCAGTCTCCCAGTCAATGTGTGTGTGTGTGTGTGTGTTTGTGTGTGTGTGTTTACTAGTTGTGTTTTGCGGGGGTTGAGCTTTGCTCTTTCGGCCCGCCTCTCAACTGTCAATCAACTATTACTAACTATTTTTTTCCCCACACCACACACATACCCCAGGAAGCAGCCCGTGACAGCTGACTAACTCCCAGGTACCTATTTACTGCTAGGGAACAGACTCATCAAGGTGAAAGAAACTCTGCCCATTGTTTCTCGTCGGCGCCGGGAATCGAACCCGAGACCACAGGATCACGCGCCAAGCGTGTTGTCCGCTCAGCCACCGGCCACTGTGTGTGTGTGTGTGTGTGTGTGTGTGTGTGTGTGTGTGTGTGTGTGAGAGAGAGAG
This sequence comes from Procambarus clarkii, assembly GCF_020424385.1. Classification (NCBI taxonomy): domain Eukaryota; kingdom Metazoa; phylum Arthropoda; class Malacostraca; order Decapoda; family Cambaridae; genus Procambarus; species Procambarus clarkii. Next base: position 9,569,774 of record NC_059632.1, read on the forward strand.
AGAGAGAGAGAGAGAGAGAGAGAGAGAGAGAGAGAGAGAGAGAGAGAGAGAGAGAGAGAGAGAGTCTTCTCATGTGTGTACTCACCAAATTGTGTTTGCGGGGGTTGAGCTCTGGCTCTTTGGTCCCGCCTCTTTTGATCTTTGGTGTGTACTCACCTAGTTGTGTTTGCGGGGGTTCAGCTCTGGCTCTTTGGTCCCGCCTTTAAACTGTGTGTTTGTGTGTGTGTGTATGTACGTGGGTGTGTGTGTGTGTGTGTGTGTGTGTGTGTGTAATTACCTAAATGTAGTTACAGGATGAGAGCTACGCTCGTGGTGTCCAGTCTTCCCAGCACTCTTTGTCATATAACGCTTTGAAACTACTGACGGTCTTGGCCTCCACCACCTTCTCACCTAACTTGTTCCAACCGTCTACCACTCTGTTTACAAAAGTGTATTTTCTTATATTTCTCCAGCAATTTTGTTTCGGGAGTATAAATCTATGACCTCTTGCTCATGAAATTCCGGGTCTCAGGAATTCTTCCCTATCAATTTTATCGATTCACGTAACTATTTTTTGTATGTAGTGATCATATCACCTCCTTTTCTTCTATCTTCTAGCTTTTGCATATTTAATGCTTCTAACCTCTCCTCGTAGCTCTTGCCTTTCAGTTCTGGGAGCCACTTTGTAGCATGTCTTTGCACCTTTTCCAGTTTGTTGATGTGCTTCTTAAGATATGGGCACCACACAACCGCTGCATATTCTAGCTTTGGCCTAACAAAAGTCGTGAACAATTTCTTTAGTATATCGCCATCCATGTATTTAAAATCAATTCTAAAGTTAGAAAGCGTGGCATAGGCTCCTCGCACAATGTTCTTAATGTGGTCTTCAGGTGACAGTTTTCTATCTAGAACCACCCCTAGATCTCTTGCTTTGTCAGAATTCTTTAAAGATTTCTCACATAATATATAGGTTGTGTGAGGTCTATGTTCTCCTATTCCACATTCCATAACATGGCATTTATTAACATTAAATAACATTTGCCAAGTGGTGCTCCATATACTTTGTCCAGGTCTTCTTGAAGGGCATGACAATCATCTAGGTTTCTTATCTTCCCTATTATCTTTGTATCAAAAGCAAACATGTTCATATAATTCTGTATTCCAACTGGTAGATCATTTATGTAGACAATGAACATCACTGGTGCAAGAACTGAACCCTGTGGTACTCCACTTGTGACATTACTCCAGTCCGATACATTGCCTCTGATCACTGCCCTCATTTTTCTGTCAGTCAGGAAATTTTTCAGCCATGTTAGAAGCTTACCTGTCACTCCTCCAATATGTTTCAGTTTGCAGAACAACCTCTTATGTGGAACTCTGCCGAAAGCCTTTTTTAGGTCCAGATAGATGCAGTCAACCCAACCATCTCTTTCCTGTAAAATCTCTGTGGCTTGATCATAGAAACTGAGTAAATTCGTTACACACGATCTTCCTGATCGAAAACCATACTGTCTGTCTGATATTATATCGTTTTTCTCCAGGTGTTCTACCCATTTAGTTTTAATTATTTTTTCCAATATTTTGACTATGACATTTGTCAGCGATACAGGTCTATAATTAAGGGGGTCTTCCCTGCTGCTACATTTATAGATGGGAACTATGTTAGCCTTTTTCCACACATCGGCTACAACTCCTGTAAACAGGGATGCCTGAAAAATCAGTTGAAGCGGAATGCTGAGCTCAGGTGCACATTCTCTCAGAACCCATGGTGAAACTCCATCTGGGCCAACACCTTTGTTCTTACTTAGCTCCTTGAGCATTCTTTCCACTTCGTCTCGAGACATCTCTATGTGCTCTTTGTTATTCTCTGGAATTCTTATTGTGTCTGGTTCCCTGAAGACTTCATTTTGTACAAACACACTTTTGAACTTTTTGTTTAATGTTTCACACATTTCCTTTTCATTTTCCGTGAATCTATTTCCCATTTTCATCCTCTGAATATTATCCTTTACCTGCAATTTGTTGTTTATGAATTTTTAGAATAGACCTGGTTCTGTTTTACATTTGTCTGCAATCCCTTTTTCAAAATATCTTTCTGCCCCTCTCCTCACTGCCGTGTAGTTGTTTCTTGCATCTTTGTATCGCTGGTATGTTTGGGGGTTTGGCCTCTTTCTGAATTGATTCCATTTTTGAGTCTTTTGGTCTCTGGCCCTCTCGCAATTTCTGTTGAACCAATCCTGTTTTCTAGTTCTGTATCTCTGTTTTGGTATCATTTTTTTTGTGCCTTTATCATATTTTGCACAAAACTTGACATACATCTCATTTACTTCCCTGCCTAGCAACAAGTCTGTCCAATTGTACTCACTAAAAAAATTCTAAAGTCGCCATAATGTCCTCTCCTGAAGTCAGGTTTTTCAACTGCTTCAACCTCCTCATTTTCTTCCAGATTATAACGCATTGCATACTTTATTCCTTAAAAGATATGGTCACTTTTACCCAAGGGAGGAAGGTCTAAATGTCAAATATCTCTTCATCCTTCCTGGTAAATATCAAATCTAGCATGGAGGGATTGTCCCCTTCCCCTCATCCTCGTAGCTAGTTTAACATGTTGATACAAGAATGTTTCCAGGATGAGGTCTGCAAATCTACAGGTCCAAAAATCCTCTGTTCTACCTTCATATGCTTCCCAGTCTATGGATTTTAAGTTTAAGTCCCCGACTATCAACAGTCTTGATTTATCTTTATCCGTTCTCACTATAATCTCTCTCATTATAGTTATAAGACCCTCTGTCTCGTTTACTACCTAGCTCCTCCTTTGTTCATGTGTTGCTTGACAGTGGACTATATGCATTTATGATCATTAGTTTATCATCCTCATGGCAGATCTCTAGTGCTATTATGTCAACTTCTCGTGGATTGGTAGTCATTATTTCGTTCACCTTTAGGTGTTCTTTCACCAGCACAGCAACGCCACCGCCTTTCCTAATTTTTCTGTCCCGTCTCCAGTCTCCAGACCGAGTAGCCCCTTGGGAATATGACCACATTTAAAATAGCATCTTCAAGTTTTGTCTCCGTGAGTGCAACAATGTCTGGTGTCTGCAGCTGTATTACATCACTTAACTCCAGTATCTTCGATCTCACTCCATCTACATTGGTGTATACTATTTTCAGGAACATGTTCACCCTCTCCTTATTCTTCACTCCCCCTATCTCTAAAGATTTTATTGGTTTGCCTTTTTGTACCATTTTACTGGCCTGTCTACCCCTATCACTTTGTAGAAAAAAGAATTGATTTCTTCTTCGTTTCTGCTCTCATTTAGACGTTTTGCCTCTACGAGGATTAGTTTCAGCTTCTCTCTGTCTTCTCTTGAAAGATCTCGTCTTAACGACCACACTTTCCCATCCTCATCACTTTGTAGTTTTCTAGCATTCCTTAGTACTTCCATCTGTTTGGCACCATTTAGGGTGATCGTTAAAGGTAGGTCTTTCCTTTTTACATATCTGCCTATTCTCCTGTAGTCGCACTCATTCTCTCTGGTAGTAAGACCTTCCACGAGGCCAACAATTTTATCTACTACTTTCGCTTCTTCTACAGCTGCTCTTTCTGACCTAGATGTTATCTCCTTTTCTTTGCAACCAAAAATTATCAGGGACTTACTCAGATCTACTGTGTTTTGCACCAACTTCGAATTAGAGGCCAATTCCTTTCTCACTTCCAGCCTAATGTTTGTTTTATCTTGGTTGCTGCAGTGTTTGACTTCCTTTACTGCTTCTTCAATTTTTTCCTTCTCCTTGGCCACTTGTGCATTGGTGAGTTGCATATCTTTCTTGCACTGTTCTATTCCCTGTGTAACTTCCTCCATCTGTGCTGACAAAAGCTGTTCCTACTGTTCAATTTCCTTACCTAAATTATTGTAGTCATTTATGTTTAAATTTGCTTATTTTCCTCTTCCATGGTTTTGCAATGTGTTTCCAATTGATTCTTATCCTTGCACAAGTCTTTCACTAAACCCTCAAGACATAAAACTTTGCTACACAAATGGTCATTACTTTCTTTCAATTTACTGATTATTTCTACATGAGAGTTCACTATAGTATCTAATTTTGCCAACTTGTTGTGTAGACTGTTTATATAAATGTTTTCATCATTGAATCCAGCAAAATCAAGCTCTGTTTTGTATTTCCTCTTGCCGGCGGTCATCTTGAATGTTCTTGCTTGCACTAGAATACTAGGGCAACTTTTTCTCATCCTATTTTTTAATTTCCTTTAGCACATATCCTGTGTGTGTGTGTGTGTGTGTGTGTGTGTGTGTGTGTGTGTGTGTGTGTGTGTGTGTGTGTGTGTGTGTGTGTGTATACTCACCTAGTTGTGTCTGCAGGATCGAGCATTGACTCTTGGATCCCGCCTTTCGAGCATCGGTTGTTTACAGCAATGACTCCTGTCCCATTTCCCTATCATACCTGGTTTTAAAATTATGAATAGTATTTGCTTCCACAACCTGTTCCTGAAGTGCATTCCATTTTCCCACTACTCTCACGCTAAAAGAAAACTTCCTAACATCTCTGTGATTCATCTCAGTTTCAAGCTTCCATCCATGTCCCCTCGGTCTGTTACTATTCCGTGTGAACATTTCGTCTATGTCCACTCTGTCAATCCCTCTGAGTATCTTATACGTTCCGATCATGTCCCCCCTCTCCCTTCTTCTTTCTAGTGTCGTGAGGCATAGTTCCCTCAGGCGCTCCTCATACCCCATCCCTCGTAGCTCTGGGACGAGTCTCGTTGCAAACCTCTGAACCTTTTCCAGTTTCATTATATGCTTCTTCAGATGGGGACTCCATGATGAGGCGGCATACTCTAAGACTGGCCTCACGTAGGCAGTGTAAAGCGCCCTAAATGCCTCCTTACTTAGGTTTCTGAATGATGTTCTAACTTTTGCCAGTGTAGAGTACGCTGCTGTCGTTATCCTATTTATATGTGCCTCAGGAGATAGATTAGGTGTTACGTCCACCCCCAGGTCTCTTTCGCGCGTCGTCACAGGTAGGCCGTTCCCCTTCATTGTGTACTGTCCCTTTGGTCTCCTATCTCCTAGTCCCATTTCCATAACTTTACATTTGCTCGTGTTGAATTCCAGTAGCCATTTCTCTGACCATCTCTGCAACCTGTTCAGGTCCTCTTGGAGGATCCTGCAATCCTCATCTGTCACAACTCTTCTCATCAACTTTGCGTCATCCGCAAACATCGACATGTAGGACTCTACGCCTGTAAACATGTCGTTAACATATACAAGAAATAGAATTGGTCCCAGCACCGATCCTTGTGGTACTCCACTTGTTACTGTTCGCCAGTCCGACTTCTCGCCCCTTACCGTAACTCTTTGGCTCCTTCCTGTTAGGTAGTTCCTTATCCATGCTAGGACCTTTCCCCCCACCCCCGCCTGCCTCTCGAGCTTGAACAGCAGTCTCATGTGCGGTACTATATCAAAGGCTTTTTGGCAGTCCAGAAATATGCAGTCTGCCCAACCATCTCTGTCCTGTCTTATCCTCGTTATTTTATCATAGAATTCCAGAAGGTTTGTTAGGCACGATTTCCCTGTCCAGAACCCATGTTGATGTTTGTTCACAAACCTAATGTTCTCCAGGTGTGCAACCAGTCGTAGCCTAATTATTCTTTCCAGTATTTTACAGGGGATGCTTGTCAGTGATACAGGTCTATAGTTAAGTGCCTCCTACCTATCACCTTTCTTGAAGATCGGCACGACATTTGCCTTCTTCCAGCAACTGGGCAATTCTCCCGACATAAGTAATTCATTAAAGATCATTGCCAGAGGCACGCTGAGGGCCTGCGATGCTTCTTTTAGTATCCACAGTGATACTTTGTCTGGTCCAACTGCTTTAGTTGCATCTAGAGTTGTCAACTGTTTCATTACCTCCTCTGCTGTCACCTCTATATCTGAGGTGTGTGTGTGTGTGAGTGTGTGTGTGCGTGGGTGCGTGTGTGTTTGTGTGTGGGTGGGGGGGGGGGGTGAGTGTGTACTCACTTAGTTGTACTCACCTAGCTGTGTTTGCAGGGGTTGAGCTCTGGCTCTTTGGTCCCGCCTCTCAACTGTCACTCAACTGGTGTACAGGTTTCTAAACCTGTTGGGCTCTATCATATCTACATTTGAAACTGTGTATGGAGTCAGCCTCCACCACATCACTACTTAATGCATTCCATTTGTTAACTACTCAGACACTGAAATTTTTTTTTTCTAATATCTCTGTGGCTCATCTGGGTACTAAGTTTCCACCTGTGTTCCCTTGTTCGTGTTCCACCCTTGCTGAAGAGTTTGTCTTTATCCACCCTGTTAATTCCCCTGAGAATTTTGTAGGTGGTTGTCAAGTCTCCCCTTACTCTTCTGTTTTCGAGGGATGTGAGGTTCACCTCCCTTAGCCTTTCCTCATAGCTCATATCTCTCAGTTCTGGGACGAGTCTGGTGGCATACCTCTGAATCTTCTCTAACTTCGTTTTGTGTTTAACTAGGTATGGACTCCTGACTGGAGCTGCATACTCCAAGATTGGTCTGACATAAGTGGTATGCAGGGTCCTGAACAATTCCTTACACAAGTTTCTAAAGGCAGTTCTAATGTTGGCCAGTCTAGCATATGCCGCTGATGATATCCTTTTGACGTGGGCCTCTGGAGAGAGGTTCGGTGTGATATCAACCCTCAGATCTTTCTCTCTATTTGACTCATGCAGGATATCACCTCCCAAATGATACATTGTATTCAGCCTTCTGTTCCCTTCGCCTAATTTCATTACTTTGCACTTTCCTGAATTGAACTTTAGTAGCCATTTTCTAGACCATTCAACCAGTTTCTCCAGGTCGTTATGTGGTCTCTGTCTATCTTCATCTGTTTTGATTCTCATAATTTTTGTATCATCAGCAAACATTGAGAGGAATGAGTCTAAACCCTCTGGAAGGTTGTTTACATATATTAGAAACAGGATGGGCCCAAGTACAGAGCCCTGTGGAACCCCGCTGGTGACATCTCGCCACTCTGATGCCTCCCCCCCTCACAGTTACTCGCTGTTTCCTGTTGCTTAGATACTCCCTTATCTACTGGAGCACCTTACCTTCTACTCCTGCCTGTTGCTCCAACTTTTGTAACAGCCTTTTGTGTGGTATTGTATCAAAGGCTTTCTAACAGTCCAAGAAAATGCAGTCTGCCCACCATTCTCTTTCGTGCCTAATTTGTCTTGCTTGGTCATAGAATTCTATTAGACCTGTGAGGCACGATTTACCATCTCTGAACCCATGTTGGTGGTGTAATACAAAGTTGTTTTCCTCCAGATGCTCTACGAGATTTATTCTCACGATGTTTTCCATCACCTTGCATGGTATACAAGTTAGGGAAACGGGCCTGTAGTTCAGTGCCTCTTGCCTGTCACCCTTTATGTAAATTGGGACTACATTAGCAGTCTGCCAGCTTTCCGGAAGGCCTCCTGTTTCCAGTAACCTGTTATAAACCATAGAGAGTGGCACACTTAGTTCCTCTGCACCTTCTTTTAGTATCCAAGATGAGATTCTGTCAGCTCCAACAGCCTTTGTCACATCCAGCTCCAACAGACACCTTTTGACCTCATCACTGGTGGGGTCAAATTCCTCCAAGGTTGCTCGGTTTGCCTTCTCATTTAGTGCAGGGACTTGTCCTTCTTCTATTGTGAAGACCTCCTGGAATCTCTTGTCGAGTTCTTCACACACCTCCATGTCGTTCTCTGTGTATCTGTTTCATCACTTGTTCCTTCACTGCTGTTTTCCTCCTGATGTGGCTGTTGAGCTGGTTTGGTTGGGTCTTGGCTTTACTCGCAATGTCATTTTCATACTGTCTCTCTGCTTCTTTCCTCACTCTGAGGAGCTCATTTCTGACCCTATGGTATCTCTCCCTGCTCTCTGGTGTTCTGTTGTTCCTGTAGTCTCTCCATGTTCTTTTACTCAATTGCTTCGCTGCTGCACATTCCTGATTGAACCACTGATTCTTCTATTGCTTTTCATTTTTCTCTTTTTGGACTGAGATAAACCTGTCTGCAGCCTCCTGACTCTTCTAGGTGACATATAATTCTTCATATCCTGTACAGTATTTTCTTTGAGTTCTGTTTCCCATGGTATTCCCATTAGGAAGTTCCTCATCTCGTCATATTTTCTTCTTTGGTAATTTAGTCTTTTTCCTTCCAATCCCATCCTTGGATAGGTTATCCCTACCTCTACCAGATACTCAAATGTCAATACACTGTGGTCACTCATTCCTATGGCTTCAAATTTGACTTCCCCTATTTCTGAGTCATTCAGGGTGAATATCAGATCGAGTCTAGCTGGTTCGTCATTTCCTCTCATTCTTGAGAGTTCCGTGACATGTTGGCTAGGAAAGTTCCTTGTAGTCACTTCCAAGAGTTTAGTTCTCCATGTATCTTCACCTCCATGTGGATCCCAATTCTCCCAGTCTATCTTTCCGTGGTTGAAATCGCCATGATTAAGAGTCTGGATCCACTCCTGCAGGCAACTGAAGCTGCTCTCTCTATTATATTAATGGTAGCCATGTAGTTTCTGTCGAACTCTTGTCTAGGTCTTCTGTCATTTAATGGAGGGTTGTAAATGACTTCCACCATTATCTTATGTCCCCCCATTGTCATAATTCCTGTTATGTAATCTCTGAATCCGTCGCAGCCCGGAATTTCCATCTCTTCAAAGCTCCAGTCCTTCCTTATCAGCAGAGCCACTCCTCCTCTCCCTTCCCTCTTTCTCCTTACTATATAGTAATCCGTTTGAAACACAGCATTTGTTATGACTCCTGACAATTTTATTTGTGAGTCCTATTATATCTGGGTTTTCTTCCTGCGCCTTTTCTGCCAGTTCACTTGCTTTGTTGGTAATCCCATCGATGTTTGAGTACATTACCTTGAAGCTCATTTTCCATTTTCACCCACCCTCCCCACTAGTGCAGGCAGCTGTTCCATGGGCATTATGGCGTGGGTAGGCTCATCCTCCTATGGGGTAGTTACTAGGGGTTCTGGGGGAGGTAGGGGGAAGGAGAGGTGGGAGGGGGAAGGAGAGGTGGGAGGGGGAAGGCTTAGAACTTGCCCAGGCCTGCTTGGGACAGGGAGAATTCCTAGGGGTGGAGGGGCAGGGAGTGCTCGAGGTTGGGGGGCAGTGAGTGCTCGGGATGAGGGGCACGCCCTCCTATGGTATAGGTAACAGGGGCTTGGAGGGGGGTGGGGTGGGGGATGGAGGACTCAAATCTTGCCTGGGCCTGCTTGGGGCAGAAGGAAGACCAGGGGATGGGAGGGCAGAGGGTACTCAGGGTAGGGAGGGAGGGTGGAATTGGGTGGTATGGTGGGCATTGTGTAGGGGAGGAGATGGATTTGTGCTTGGGGGGGGGGGGGGGGGTACCTATGGGGTGGTGAGTTGGGATGTTGCAGTTCCTTCTGGGGTCCCCGAATTGTTGGATTGGGGATCCCCACTTCCCTCTGGGATTGCTGGGTTGGAAGTTGAGGTTCCCTGGCTCCTTCCCTCAGCCTGTGCCTTTTCCTTGCATCTGCTGTGTGCATTATTTCTTCCCTGGTCATGTCCCTCTGAAGGAATACCTGTCTGTAATTCGTTACATATTTCAGTTTGCTCTTTTTAACTAGGATGTCCTCTTTGGTGGACTCGTTCCTGAGTACTACCTTGATCACCCGGTCTTTGTCTTTGTTGTACTGGCCAATCTGGAACAAACTTTTCTATGTCTTTTTCGGCCCTTTCCATACCTATCTCCTTTAGTATCCCTGCCACTGCAGCTTTGTCCTTAGTTATCCATTCGTCCCTTGTGGAACCATCTTGTTCCTTAACCCCTATCACTACTACAGTTCTTTTCCTTTCCAGTAGCTGGCTCGTGCATCTCGCTGCCTCCTGTGAGGTTACTGCTTTCATTACAACTTCCTTGACTGTGGACATGGCATCTGGGCTCTTCAGTATTTCAGCAAAGGTGGCACCCATTGTAGAGATCCCTGCCATTGCTTCATCTCCTGGTACCTGGGGTTGGTTGCCTGGGCCACAGTCTGAGGAGATCCTGTTTTTAGGTTTGTAATCTCCTCTTGCGCTGCACTTAACTCATTCTGCAGTCTATTTATGATTCCCCTCACGTCTTTCAATTCCTCAGTAATTTCCCCTCCATGCACGAACAGTCATCTCCATATATGACTCGCCCTGAATCATATAGATTCTACTCTTCCTGACGATTTTTTCCTTCATAGGCACCTTCTTGATTCCATGGATTCCTCTGTTACTTTCAACCCCACCCGTCTCGGTACTCGTGTCGTTGCTGCTCCTTCTCAGGTTGCAGCTTGGCTGCCTTTTCCTGCATTGGCATGACCCTTGTTCGGGTCTCCAATTACGCTCGGTTAAACGATAGTGTTGGCACTATTCTCCTCCCGCACCATGTTTCGACCGGTGTTAAGAATCTAAAGGACTGCCACGAAGACATTAAGCATATCCTTGAAGCCCAGGGCCATTCTGTCCTCCAGGTGGACACGTTTACTCATCCCTCTCGTGGTCGTCGCCCTCAGCCCTTTCGGGTTGTGAAAATTACCTTTGATGGTAGGATCCTTCTGCCCTCTGTCATTCTTGCTGATGACAGGTGCTCTGTTCAGAAGTACATTCTCTCTCCTCGACTCTGTAATAAGTGCTGGAAGTTTGGGCATGGTGCCCTCCAGTGCTCCAGTACTGTCTTTCTCTGTCCCTTATGTGGGGACGAAAGTCATTCTAAGTCGGAGTGCACTTCTTCCCAGGCTCGCTGCCTCAAATGCGGTGAGGCCCATCCTACCTTCTCCAGCGCATGTATGCACTACAAGCTTGAGGCAGCAGTCCTCAACTTGAAGCACCAGGAGCATTTGTCTTTTCCTGAGGCGAGGCACCAAGTTCGCCATCTCCCCCCTTACACAGGTGTCTCTTCTGCTTGCATGTTGGCTCTTTCTCTCCTCGTCTTTCCCACCTTCCTCAGTCTCACAACCGTTTCCAGGCCTTAGATCCAGACACGCCCACTGCCTCCTTCCCTGTTCCTTAACGTTCTGTCCCAAAGGGTCCCCCTCCTGGTTCTGTGTCTGGGGTTCCCCTTCTTTCTACTCAGTCTGTCATGTTTCCGGTGACTTCTTTCTCATCTCCTTCCGAACCTCCTTCCCATCCTTCTCCTCCGTCTCTTAGCTCTCCACATCGTCTGTCTGTGCGGGCTGACACTGCACAGACAGCTAAGAGACACCACCGCCAGCAGACGGCTGATTCTTTTGTTTTGATTTGGAAGGCGAGTGCGGTGGCCCATAGGACCATACGTACAGCTAAACGTGAGTGTTGGAAGTCTTATGTTTCCACCATCATGTCCGAAACTCCTCTGCCGCAGATCTAGAAGTGTATCCGCAAGATAGCGGGTAAGTTTGTTCCCAATGTCTCGTTGGTCCTTCACCTCAGTGGTACTCTTGTGGCGGACCCGTGCAGGTTGCGGCCGAACTGGGTTTCCACTTTTCAACTGTTAGCTCTGGTTCTCATCTTCCTCAGTCGTTCTTTATTTGTAAGCCTGTTCTTGAATCTCATCCTTCAGATTTCTGTACCAATCTCAGCCTTCCCTATAATGATCCCTTCTCTCTCTCTCTCTCTCTCTCTCTCTCTCTCTCTCTCTCTCTCTCTCTCTCTCTCTCTCTCTCTCTCTCTCTCTCTCTCTCTCTTCTCTCTCTCTCTCTCTCTCTCTCTCTCTCTCTCTCTCTCTCTCTCTCTCTCTCTCTCTCTCTCTCTCTCGTCTCTCTCTCTCTCTCTCTCTCTCTCTCTCTCTCTCTCTCTCTCTCTCTCTCTCTTCTCTCTCTCTCTCTCTCTCTTTCTTTCTCTCTCTCTCTCTCTCTCTCTCTCTCTCTCTCTCTCTCTCTCTCTCTCTCTCTCTCTCTCTCTCTCTCTCTCTCTCTCTCTCTCTCTCTCTCTCTCTCTCTCTCTCTCTCTCTCTCTCTCTCTCTCTCTCTCGTTCTCTCTCTCTCTCTCTCTCTCTCTCTCTCTCTCTCTCTCTCTCTCTCTCTCTCTCTCTCTCTCTCTCTCTCTCTCTCTCTCTCTCTCTCTCTCTCTCTCTCTCTCTTATTTTTCTCTCCCTCGTTCTCTCTTCTCTCTCTCTCTCTCTCTCTCTCTCTCTCTCTCTCTCTCTCTCTCTCTCTCTCTCTCTCTCTCTCTCTCTCTGAACTTCAGTCTGCCCTGGCCCTCTGCGGTTCTATGGCAGTGGGCTCCGATGACATTCATTATGAGATGCTTCACCATCTCCCTCCGTGCTCGTCTCAGTATTTGCTGAGTCTGTATAACCAGGTCTGGGAGTCGTCGTCAGTCCCTGAAGTTTGGCTCGATGCTGTTATCCTCCCTGTTCGGAAACCAGGGTCTTTTGGTACATCCCCTCAGGACTTCTGCCCAATTGCCTTCACGAGTTGTGTCTGCAAACTTTTTTGAACATATAGTCAACGTTCGTTTGATATGGTTCTTAGAACACTATTACCTCCTCTCCCATTCTCAATTTGGTTTTCGCAAATGCCGCAGCACAACAGATGTCCTGGTGAACTTGGAGGTCTATATTCGTACTGCTTTTGCTGCGAAGACCTCCATTGTTGCCGTCTTTTTTGACCTAGAAAAGGCTTACGACACTACCTGGAGATATCATACTCTGTCCCAACTTCGTTCTCTTGGCCTTCGTGGTAATCTCGCTCTCTTCCTCCAAAGCTTCCTCTCTCGTCGTTCTTTTCAAGTGAGGCTTGGTGCCACTCTCTCTGCCTCTTTCATCAATACGAGGGTGTGCCCCAAGATAGTTTTCTGAGCACTGCTCTTTTTTTTCTGGTTGCCCTCAATGGTCTTGTTTCCTCTCTTCCTTCTGGGTTCTTCTCCGCTCTCTATGTCGACGATCTTACCCTTTGTTGTCGGGGTGATGATTCGCCTTTCCTTCAACGGCGGCTTCAACTTGCGATTGATGCCGTGTCGTCTTGGGCCACTGATCATGGTTTTTCGTTCTCTATGTCTAAGACTTGTGCTATGTCTTTTACTCAGAAGCGTGTCGCTCCTCGTCCCTCTTTGTCGCTTTATACTCATCCCCTTGTGTACAGGGATTTCGCTAACCTTTTGGGGTTAATCTTTGACACTAGTTTGTCTTGGTCGCCCCATATCTCATACCTCCGAGTTGAATGCTCTAAGGCCCTTAACCTTTTTAAGGTTTTGTCCCATACTTCTTGGGGAGCGGATAGGTGCACGCTCCTTTATTTACATTCCTCTCTCGTCCTGTCTAAACTCGATTATGGTTGCCCTGCTTATTCGTCTGCATCTCCTACTCTTCGTCATCTTGATGCATTGCACCATACTGGGTTGCACCTCAGCTCTGGTGCCTTTTGTTTGACTCCTGTCCTCAGCTTGTATGTCGACACTGGCTTCCTGTCTCTTCAGGACCGCCGTGATCGCTTCTGTTTTTGCTATCTTGCGCGATCCTTGCAACATCCTTACTCTCGCCTCTGTCGTGCTTTTACATTTACTACTCCTGTCGTTCCCGTTCCTCTTCACCACCTTCCTCTTTCTGTTCAGTTATCTCGCTTACAAGATTCCCTTTCCTTTTTCGATTCGTATTACTGATGTTTCTCCTCATATTGTTCTGTTCTTTCCCACATGGAGGGTCCCCCTTCCTAAATTTTGTACACTCCTGACCCGAATCTCTAAAGCTTTTACCACTCCTATGGTTCTGAGATGCCTTTTCCTTGAACACTCTTCTTCACACTCCCACTCCGTTTCCATCTTCACCGATGGACCTAAGTCTGCAGACGGTGTTGGCTACTCGGTGTTGTTTTTCCTGACCACACTTATATGTGTCGCCTACCTACAGAGACTAGGGTCTTCACAGCGGAACTATATGCTATTCTCTATGATCTTCGTCTCTTGCTTTCTCGTTGTCAATCTTCCTTTGTGGCTGTCGGTGACTCTCGTACTGCCCTCTTGGCTCTCGGGTCCATTAATCCAGTCCACCCAGTGGTCGTCGAGTTTCAACATTGGCTGTTTCTTATTTCCAGTAAATTTAAGTCAGTTGAGTTTTGTTGGGTTCCCAGCCATATTGGTGTGTCTTTAAATGAGCGTGCTGACGGTGTCGATAAGGAAGCTGTCCGCTCTTATCCCATCTCCTGTAAAGGTATTCCTTATTCCGACTTTTACCCAGTTATTCATCCCTCCATCGTTACCCGTTGGCAGGAATGTTGATCTTCTGTTACTGGTAACAAACTGCGTATTCTTAATAGTAGTGAGTTCTCATGGCCTTCCACCTACCACCGTAACTAGCGATGGGAAACGGCTCTGGCGAGGTTTGGTACTGGCCATATTCGCTTAACTCACGGTCACTTAATGGAGCGCCGCCCTGCTCCTTATTGTCCTAATTACATTGTCCCTCTTATGGTCGTGCATATTCTTATTGAATGTCCTGACTTCCAGGACGAGCGTGTGTCTTGCTTTCAGACTGTCCCTCACAGTCACTAGTCCCTTGATAGTATTCTTGGTGAATCAGATACTTTTGATATTGTTCACCTTATGCGTTTCTGTTCTCGTATTGGCATCCTCAGAGATATTTAGAGCCCTCTGACTATTCCGCACATTTGATGGTGCTATATAGCCTTCCCGGTTTGGTGCCTTCTTTGATAATTACTTGTGGCTAGTCTGTCCTGCCTGGTGGCCTGTCTGCCCCACCTGGTGGCCTGTCTGCCCCACCTGGTGGCCTGTCTGCCCCACCTGGTGGCCTGTCTGCCCCACCTGGTGGCCCGTCTGCCCCACCTGGTGGCCCGTCTGCCCCACCTGGTGGCCCGTCTGCCCCACCTGGTGGCCCGTCTGCCCCACCTGGTGGCCCGTCTGCCCCACCTGGTGGCCCGTCTGCCCCACCTGGTGGCCCGTCTGCCCCACCTGGTGGCCCGTCTGCCCCACCTGGTGGCCCGTCTGCCCCACCTGGTGGCCCGTCTGCCCCACCTGGTGGCCCGTCTGCCCCACCTGGTGGCCCGTCTGCCCCACCTGGTGGCCCGTCTGCCCCACCTGGTGGCCCGTCTGCCCCACCTGGTGGCCCGTCTGCCCCACCTGGTGGCCCGTCTGCCCCACCTGGTGGCCCGTCTGCCCCACCTGGTGGCCCGTCTGCCCCACCTGGTGGCCCGTCTGCCCCACCTGGTGGCGTGTCTGCCCCACCTGGTGGCGTGTCTGCCCCACCTGGTGGCGTGTCTGCCCCACCTGGTGGCGTGTCTGCCCCACCTGGTGGCGTGTCTGCCCCACCTGGTGGCCTGTCTGCTTCACCTGCCGTCCTCCTGCTCAGCCAATACGGCATCCTCTCCAATTATTCCTGCTTAACATTGCATGGGTTTTCAACGCTTATATGAATGCTCCAGTTGTTGCTGCCTTGCCGGCTCCTTGCAACTGTGTGCAGCACCCTTGTTGTACCTCTTGGAGGACAGGTGCGTGTACACACATGTGGTACACAGGTACAGTATGATGGCTGGTGGTACGCAGGTACAGTATGATGGCTGGTGGTACACAGGTACAGTATGTTGGCTGGTGGAACACAGGTACAGTATGATGGCTGGTGGTACACAGGTACAGTAAGATGGCTGGTGGTACACAGGTACAGTAAGATGGCTGGTGGTACACCGGTACAGTATGATGGCTGGTGGTACACCGGTACAGTATGATGGCTGGTGGAACACAGGTACAGTATGATGGCTGGTGGAACACAGGTACAGTATGATGACTGGTGGTACACAGGTACAGTATGATGGCTCGTGGTACACAGGTACTGTATGATGGCTGGTGGTACATAGGTACAGTATGATGGCTGGTGGTACACCGGTACAGTATGATGGCTGGTGGTTCACCGGTACAGTATGATGGCTGGTGGTACAAAGGTACAGTATGATGGCTGGTGGTTCACCGGTACAGTATGATGGCTGGTGGTACAAAGGTACAGTATGATGGCTGGTGGTTCACCGGTACAGTATGAGGGCTGGTGGTACAAAGGTACAGTATGATGGCTGGTGGAACACAGGTACAGTATGATGGCTGGTGGTACACAGGTACAGTATGATGGCTCGTGGTACACAGGTACAGTATGATGGCTGGTGGTTCACCGGTACAGTATGATGGCTGGTGGTACAAAGGTACAGTATGATGGCTGGTGGAACACAGGTACAGTATGATGGCTGGTGGTACACAGGTACAGTATGATGGCTCGTGGTACACAGGTACAGTATGAGGGCTGGTGGTACACAGGTACAGTATGAGGGCTGGTGGTACACCGGTACAGTATGATGGCTGGTGGTACACAGGTACAGTATGATGGCTGGTGGTACACCGGTACAGTATGATGGCTGGTGGTTCACCAGTACAGTATGATGGCTGGTGGTACAAAGGTACAGTATGATGGCTGGTGGTATACAAGTACAGTATGATGGCTGGTGGTACACAGGTACAGTATGATGGCTCGTGGTCAACCCGTTCTCGCACTTGCTTATAGTCAATATTGGCTTATTTAATAAGTGCATATGTGACATACTAACTGATTGTTAGGTGATGTCAGTGTTTTCTATGAAGCTTTTCAAGGTAAACTAAAATATTTAAAATTTTTATTTATTTATTTATGCATATACAAGAAGGTATATAGGGAATGTGAGGATGCATAATATGGTAATTACAGTCTTGTAAGGACCTGCCCAAAACGCTGTGTGTACTAGTGGCTTTACAAGACTGTAATTACCATATTATGTATCCTCACATTCCCAATATACCTTCTTGTATATGCATAAATAAATAAATAAATAAATAAAAGTTGTAAATATTTTAGTTTACCTTGAAAAGCTTCATAGAAAACACTGACCTCACCTAACCTTCTTAGTATGTTAAGATAAGCATCTTATTGCTTCTTAATTACAATTATTACTTAACCTATACCGTTGATAGATTAAGTAATAATTGTAAATAAGAAGTAATAAGATGCTTATCTTAACATACTAAGAAGGTTAGGTAAGGTCGGTGTTTTCTATGAAGCTTTTCAAGGTAAACTAAAATATTTACAATCAATTAGTATGTCACATATGCACTTATTAAATCAACCAATATTGACTGTAAGCAAGTGCGAGAACGGGTTGTGGTGGTACACAAGTACAGGGCGAGGACGACGAGGACGAGTAGGAGGAGGTCGAGGAGGACGAGGAGGACGAGGAGGTCGAGGAGGACGAGGAGGTCGAGGAGGACGAGGAGATCGAGGAGGACCAAGAGCACGAGGAGGACGAGAAGGTGGAGGAAGACCAGGAGGACGAGAAGGTCGAGGAGGACGAGGTGGTCGAGGAGGACCAAGAGCACGAAAAGTTCGAGGTAGACGAGGAGGTCGAGGAAAACGAGGTGGTCGAGGAGGACCAAGAGGACGAGGAGGACGAGAAGGTCAAGGAGAACGAGGAGGACGAGGAGGTCGAGGAGGACCAAGAGGTCGAGCAGGACGAGCAGGACGAGCAGGACGAGCAGGACGAGCAGGACGAGCAGGACGAGCAGGACGAGGAGGACTTAAGCACAAAGTGCGCCCCGGTGCTCAGAAATAATTCTAAATTCACCGAACTGTAAAAGTCTTTTACAAAAGATCTGTCAGTAAAAAATATACAGTAGGTCTTTGAGTTAAAAATACATGCTCTTCTTTTTATTTAAATTCTGTGAGTGTTGCCTAAGAGGATTGGCTGAGTGTACATGTTGAAGCGGAGGGTGTGGCCGTCTCTGTCTGTATACACACACAGGCACACACGCTAGGTACACACACTGGGTACACACACGCTAGGTACACACACACTGGGTACACACACACTGGGTACACACACTGGGTACACACACACTGGGCACACACACACTGGGTACACACACACTGGGTACACACACACACACGCTGGGTACACACACACACACACTGGGTACACACACACGCTGGGTACACACACACGCTGGGTACACACACACGCTGGGTACACACACACACTGGGTACACACACACTGGGTACACACACTGGGTAACCACACACACACACACACACACACACACACACACTGGGTACACACACACACACTGGGTACACACACTGGGTAACCACACACACACACACTGGGTACACACACACACACTGGGTACACACACACACACACTGGGTGCACACACTGGGTAACCACACACACACACACACACACACACTGGGTACACACACTGGGTACACACACACACACACTGGGTACACACACACTGGGTACACACACACACTGGGTACACACACACTGGGTACACACACACACACACTGGGTACACACACACTGGGTACACACACACACTGGGTAACCACACACACACTGGGTACACACACACTGGGTACACACACACTGGGTACACACACACTGGGTACACACACACTGGGTACACACACACACACACACTGGGTACACACACACACACACTGGGTACACACACACACACACACTGGGTACACACACACACACACACTGGGTACACACACACACACACTGGGTACACACACACACACACACTGGGTACACACACACACACACACTGGGTACACACACTGGGTAACCACACACACACACACACACACACACACACACACACACACACACACACACACACACACACACACACACTGGGTACACACACTGGGTACACACACACACACACTGGGTACACACACACTGGGTACACACACACTGGGTACACACACACTGGGTACACACACACACACACTGGGTACACACACACACACACACACACACTGGGTACACACACACACACGCTGGGTACACACACACACACACTGGGTACACACACACACACACTGGGTACACACACACACACTGGGTACACACACACTGGGTACACACACACACACACACACTGGGTACACACACACACACACACACACACACTGGGTACACACACACACACTGGGTACACACACACTGGGTACACACACACACTGGGTACACACACACTGGGTACACACACACACTGGGTAACCACACACACACCGGGTACACACACACTGGGTACACACACACTGGGTACACACACACTGGGTACACACACACACACACTGGATACACACACACACACACACTGGGTACACACACACACACACACACTGAATACACACACACACACGCTGGGTACACACACACACACTGGGTACACACACACACACACACTGGGTACACACACACACACTGGGTACACACACACACACACTGGATACACACACACACACACACTGGGTACACACACACACACACACACTGGGTACACACACACACACGCTGGGTACACACACACACACGCTGGGTACACCCACACACACACTGGGTACACACACACACACACACTGGGTACACACACACACACTGGGTACACACACACACTGGATACACACACACACACACACTGGGTACACACACACACACACACTGGGTACACACACACACACACACACTGGGTACACACACACACACACACACTGGGTACACACACACACACGCTGGGTACACACACACACACACTGGGTACACACACACACACACACTGGGTACACACACACACACACACTGGGTACACACACACACACGCTGGGTACACACACACACACGCTGGGTACACACACACACACACACTGGGTACACACACACACACACACACACACTGGGTACACACACACACACACGCTGGGTACACACACACACACGCTGGGTACACACACACACACACTGGGTACACACACACACACACACTGTAAACACACACACACACACTGGGTACACACACACACACACACTGGGTACACACACACACACTGGGTACACACACACACACACTGGGTACACACACACACGTACACACACACACACACACACACACACACACACACTGGTACACACACACACACACTGGGTACACACACACACACACACACACACTGGGTACACACACACACACACACACACTGGGTACACACACACACACTGGGTACACACACACACACACTGGGTACACACACACACACACTGGGTACACACACACACACTGGGTACACACACACACACTGTGTACACACACACACACACTGGGTACACACACACACACACACACACACACTGGGTACACACACACACACACTGGGTACACACACACACACACACTGGGTACACACACACACACACACACACACACTGGGTACACACACACACACACTGGGTACACACACACACACACTGGGTACACACACACACACACTGGGTACACACACACACACACACACACACACACTGGGTACACACACACACACACTGGGTACACACACACACACACTGGGTACACACACACACACACACACTGGGTACACACACACACACACACACACACACACACACACACTGGGTACACACACACACACACACACACTGGGTACACACACACACACACACACACACACACACACTGGGTACACACACACACACACACACACACACACACACACACTGGGTACACACACACACACACACACACACACACACACACACACACACACTGGGTACACACACACACACACACACTGGGTACACACACACACACACACACTGGGTACATACACACTGGGTACACACACACACTGGGTACACACACACACACACACTGGGTACACACACACACTGGGTACACACACACACACACACACACTGGGTACACACACACACTGGGTACACACACACACACACACACACACTGGTACACACACACACTACACACACACACACACACTGGGTACACACACACTGGGTACACACACACACACTGGGTACACACACACACTGGGTACACACACACACACACACTGGGTACACACACACACTGGGTACACACACACACACACACACTGGGTACACACACACACACACACTGGGTACACACACACACACTGGGTACACACACACACACACACACACACTGGGTACACACACACACACACACTGGGTACACACACACACACACACACTGGGTACACACACACACACACTGGGTACACACACACACACACACTGGGTGGGTACACACACACACACTGGGTACACACACACACACACACACACTGGGTACACACACACACACACACTGGGTACACACACACACACTGGTTACACACACACACACACTGTGTACACACACACACACACTGTGTACACACACACACACACACACACACTGGGTACACACACACACACACACACTGGGTACACACACACACACGCTGGGTACACACACACACACACTGGGTACACACACACACACACACTGGGTACACACACACACACACACACTGGGTACACACACACACACACGCTGGGTACACACACACACACGCTGGGTACACACACACACACACTGGGTACACACACACACACTGGGTACACACACACACACACTGGGTACACACACACACACACACACTGGGTACACACACACACACGCTGGGTACACACACACACACACTGGGTACACACACACACACACACTACACACACACACACACACTGGGTACACACACACACGCTGGATACACACACACACCCACACTGGGTACACACACACATACTGGGTACACACACACACACACACTGGGTACACACACACACTGGGTACACACACACACACACTGGGTACACACACACACACTGGGTACACACACACACACACTGGGTACACACACACACACTGGGTACACACACACACACTGGGTACACACACACACACACACTGGGTACACACACACACACACTGGGTACACACACACACTGGGTACACACACACACTGGGTACACACACACACACACTGGGTACACACACACACACACACACACTGGGTACACACACACACACACACACACACACACTGGGTACACACACACACACACTGGGTACACACACACACACACTGGGTACACACACACACACACACTGGGTACACACACACACACTGGGTACACACACACACACACTGGGTACACACACACACACACTGGGTACACACACACACACACTGGGTACACACACACACACACTGGGTACACACACACACACACACACACACACACTGGGTACACACACACACACTGGGTACACACACACACACACACTGGGTACACACACACACTACACACTGGGTACACACACACACACACACACACTGGGTACACACACACACACACTGGGTACACACACACACACACTGGGTACACACACACACACACACAGTACACACACACACACACACACACACACACACACACACTGGGTACACACACACACACACACTGGGTACACACACACACACACACTGGGTACACACACACACACACACACTGGGTACACACACACACACACACACACACACACACACACTGGGTACACACACACACTGGGTACACACACACGCTGGGTATACACACGCTGGGTACACACACACACTGGGTACACACACACACACTGGGTACACACACACACTGGGTACACACACACTGGGTACACACACGCTGGGTACACATGCACTGGGTACACACACACACTGGGTACACACACACACTGGGTACACACACACACTGGGTACACACACACTGGGTACACACACTCTGGGTACACACACACTGGGTACACGCACACTGGGTACACACACACTGGGTACACACACGCTAGGTACACACACACTGGGTACACACACACACTGGGTACACACACACACTGGGTACACACACGCTGGGTACACACACACTGGGTACACACACACTGGGTACACACACACTAGGTACACACTGGATACACACACACTAGGTACACACACACTGGGTACACACACACTGGGTACACACACACACTGGGTACACACACACACTGGGTACACACACGCTGGGTACACACACACTGGGTACACACACGCTAGGTACACACACACTGGGTACACACACACTGGGTACACACACACACTGGGTACACACACGCTGGGTACACACATACTGGGTACACACACACTGGGTACACACACACTAGGTACACACTGGATACACACACACTAGGTACACACACACTGGGTACACACACACTGGGTACACACACACACTGGGTACACACACACACTGGGTACACACACGCTGGGTACACACACTGGGTACACACACACTAGGTACACACTGGATATACACACACTAGGTACACACACACTGGGTACACACACGCTGGGTACACACACGCTGGGTACACACACACTGGGTACACACACACTGGGTACACACACACTAGGTACACACACACACACTGGGTACACACACACTGGATACACACACACTAGGTACACACACACTGGGCGCAACCTACGTGAAGCATGACCAGTACTGGTGTGAGCGCCACCAGCGTGAAGCATGACCAGTACTGGTGTGAGCACCACCAGCGTCAAGCATGACCAGTACTGGTGTGAGCACCACCAGCGTCAAGCATGACCAGTACTGGTGTGAGCGCCACCAGCGTGAAGCATGACCAGTACTGGTGTGAGCGCCACCAGCGTGAAGCATCACCAGTACTGGTGTGAGCGCCACCAGCGTGAAGCATGACCAGTACTGGTGTGAGCGCCACCAGCGTGAAGCATCACCAGTACTGGTGTGAGCGCCACCAGCGTCAAGCATGACCAGTACTGGTGTGAGCGCCACCAGCGTGAAGCATGACCAGTACTGGTGTGAGCGCCACCAGCGTCAAGCATGACCAGTACTGGTGTGAGCGCCACCAGCGTGAAGCATCACCAGTACTGGTGTGAGTTGTGGGAAAAACCTGCTGGGATTGATATTAGAGAAGACTACCAGGGACTTGTACTGAACTAAATTAAAAATTTACTGTCTGCAAACTAATTCAACTAAAATCTCTAGCTAGGGTTGTAAATCCTAGCTCCTCTTTTTTTAATGACAGATTGTGGGCTGTAAGGGACAGGTGGGGTGAATGAATTAGTTGATAGAAGTTCCAGTCCACCTGTAGACAGGGATTCTCACATCAGCTTGTATTTTATACAAGGATTAGATTTGATAAATTCAGTTATATGACTGAACACTGGCTCTGCTTAAATCAGAGATTTAAACATGTACATAGTCTAGCCTAGCACCATAACTATTAACAGCCAATATGTTCTTATACTATAAACCAAGTACTGTTAACTAAGTACTAAAAATTATATTCAATTAAATGAACTTATATGATAACTTAAAAATTAACTAAGCAAGCAATTGTTAACTTAATTTATATATTCAAGTATATATGCAAAGTATTTATACTCAATTTATTTGATTAGGTAAAGCCACCTTGACTGATTCTCTTCCAACACCACGGACACTTATGAGGTTTTATTTACTTATTGCAGCAGAATTTTTTTTCTGACACAAATGGACACTCATGAGGTCTAGTGCTTGGATAAAGATTCACTGCTACACTACAATTTTAATAAACTTACTGAGATATAAGGCGTGGCCTCGCTTTATAACCGACAGACAGATTTATAGAATATTAAAGTCACACAAGCATACAATTGGCCAATTATATACACTAGTAACATGCAATATATTTATCTGAATGCCGGTGTGCCTGTCTGACAAGTGTGCCAGACTGATTAACTCTCTTGTCCCAAGTTTAGGCACGATATTTTATTTCACAGCGTTGCTGTATGATGTACTAGTAGCGTTGCTACTTGGATTTTTCTTTAACTGCGTTGCAGAAGAATGATAGTTGATGGTGAAGGTGGAGCCAAGTCACTGTGTGCTCCACTCTACACTTATAGATATAAATGTTCTAGGGATATTCCTTTGTAGATATATTGTCCAGGTACTCCCCCAGTTCTAGAGAGTATTCACTGTTGATAAAGATAATTAGATAAGGAGTCCTAAGCCAAATAATGTTCGCTAAGGATCCGTCACACTTGTTCACTGTTTTGTCAACAAACGTGTAGTGCCGCAAGGTGTAGTCGTGGGCGGTTCTTGTTCCCAAGATGCTCCTCCCTCTCCCTTGAGAGGTAACTTTCAATGAATATTGATTGATTATTTTTACAGTCTAGACTTATGATTGAGATAAGATGTGATTATAATATAATTAGGTATAGGATTTAAAAATTATAAGTAGTACTTGATAGTACCACTGATTCTTATTAAGGATTCGATTTTTAATCTCTACTGAGCGCGATTAATGTTCCAATAGATTTTTAATTAACAAATACTTCTAGAAGCTTCTGGATCCTTTAGAGATCATGCACAAAGTCACGTAGGCATCTATTGGGCCCTATGGCATAGGTGATCATAGTGGCATTGCCATCTAGGATCAAGCTGTATAATGAATCTATTATGATTCGGATATGACTTTGATATGATATAGATATAATATAGAAATTATACATTTCTTAGATGATTATTAGATATGGTGGGTAAAAATTTCCTACATCAACACCAGCGTGAAGCATCACCAGGACTGGTGTGAGCGCCACCAGCGTGAAGCATGACCAGTACTGGTGTGAGCGCCACCAGCGTGAAGCATCACCAGTACTGGTGTGAGCGCCACCAGCGTGAAGCATCACCAGGACTGGTGTGAGCGCCACCAGCGTGCAGCATCACCAGGACTGGTGTGAGCGCCACCAGCGTGAAGCATCACCAGTACTGGTGTGAGCGCCACCAGCGTGAAGCATCACCAGGACTGGTGTGAGCGCCACCAGCGTGAAGCATCACCAGGACTGGTGTGAGCACCACCAGCGTGAAGCATCACCAGTACTGGTGTGAGCGCCACCAGCGTGAAGCATCACCAGTACTGGTGTGAGCGCCACCAGCGTGAAGCATCACCAGTACTGGTGTGAGCGCCACCAGCGTGAAGCATCACTAGTACTGGTGTGAGCGCCACCAGCGTGAAGCATCACCAGTACTGGTGTGAGCGCCACCAGCGTGAAGCATCACCAGGACTGGTGTGAGCGCCACCAGCGTGAAGCATCACCAGGACTGGTGTGAGCGCCACCAGCGTGAAGCATCACCAGGACTGGTGTGAGTGACACCAGCGTGAAGCATCACCAGTACTGGTGTGAGCGCCACCAGCGTGAAGCAACACCAGGACTGGTGTGAGTGACACCAGCGTGAAGCAACACCAGGACTGGTGTGAGTGACACCAGCGTGAAGCATCACCAGGACTGGTGTGAGTGACACCAGCGTGAAGCATCACCAGTACTGGTGTGAGCGCCACCAGCGTGAAAGCAACACCAGGACTGGTGTGAGTGACACCAGCGTGAAGCAACACCAGGACTGGTGTGAGTGACACCACCGTGAAGCATCACCAGGACTGGTGTGAGTGACACCAGCGTGAAGCATCACCAGGACTGGTGATGCTGACTTTCCGGATTTCAAAACTTTCCATCGCCTGACTAGAGGTTTATTCTGGCCAAGGGTGAAACAGGACGTCGAAGGTACTTTAAGTCGTGTCATGTATGTCAGCTGACAGGGAAGGTGAACCAAGCCTGTCCTAACGGCCCTCTCTGTCCATTACCCTAGGACAGAGAGGCGGACAAAGAGAGCAACAGGGATGCGCTGGACTGGTTATGTACACAGGTTGCTTGCTGCATGGGAACTAACCAAAGAGAACCTGTTACATTCTCAGGTAACTGCCAAGAAGAGATACAACAGCAAAGTGAATGTCAGGCAGGAGACCTAGTACTGGTATGTTCTTCAACGTCAACAGGAAGCTTGAGTACCAAATTCATTGGTTCTTATCCTGTTCTCAAGAACGTTAATGCTCCTTAACACTCGAGACAGAAAAAAGGATCAGATGTTGGTACACGTGAGCATCGTGAAGTTATAAGGAGCGTCATATACCTATAAGATAGGTGTAGCGAGCAGGCCATGTACAAGGTATCATTTGGGAGATGAAATTCTTCTTGAATCAGAGAGACAGAGAGACTTGAGGGTTGATATCACGCCAGACCTGTCCCCTGAAGCTCATATCAAAAGAATAACATCAGCGGCATATGCCAGGTTGGCTAACATAAGAACGGCCTTTAGAAACTTGTGTAAGGAATCATTCAGAACTTTGCATACCACATATGTCAGACTAATCCTGGAGTATGCGGCTCCAGCATGGAGTCTATATCTCGTCAAGCATAAGACTAAATTGGAGAAGGTTCAGATGTTTGCCACCAGACTAGTACCCGAGCTGAAGGGTATGAACTACGAGGAGAGACTACAGGAACTGAACCTCACTTCGTTGGAAGACAGAAGAGTTAGGGGGGACATGATCACCACATTCAAGATTCTCAAAGGAATTGACAGGGTGGATAAAGACAGGCTATTTAACGTAGGGAGGCACACACACAAGCAGAAACTGAGTGCCCAAATGAGCCACAGAGATATTAGAAAGAACTTTTTTAGTGTCAGAGTGGTTGACAAATGGAATGCATTAGGAAGTAATGTGGTGGAGGCTGACTCCATACACAGTTTCAAGTGTAGATATGATAGAGCCCAATAGGCTCAGGAACCTGTACACATGTTGATTGACGGTAAAAGAGGCGGGACCAAAATACAGAACTCAACCCCCGCAAGCACAGCTAGGTGAGTATTTACACACACACACACACACACACACACACACACCACACACACACACCACACACACACACATACACATACACATACACACACACACCACACACACACACACACACACACACACACACACACACACACACACACACACACACACACACAGAAGGGAGAGGAGGAGGTGGTGTAACTTTGCTACTAAGAGAAGGTTGGAGTTTCGAAGAGATGGTAATTCAGAACTGTGAAGGTTTCAGTGACTACATATCAGGCACCATAGCAACTGGAGGACAGAAAATTATAGTAGTAGTCATATATAACCCCCCACCGAATGACAGAAGACCCAGACAGGAATATGATAGAAACAACTTGGCCACCATCAATATAATAGAGAGAGCAGCTTCTGTGGCTAGCAGGAATGGATCCAGGCTACTAATCATGGGAGACTTCAACCATGGAAAGATAGATTGGGGGAACAGAGACCCACATGGAGGCCCAGACACACGGAGAGCTAAGCTGCTGGATGTGGCAACAAGAAACTTTCTAAGTCAACACGTCAAGGAACCGACTAGAACGAGAGGAGGGGATGAACCAGCCTTGCTTGATCTGATATTTACCCTAAATGAGTCGGATATAAGGGAAGTTAAGTTGGAAGCCCCCTTGGGAATGAGTGATCATAGTGTATTGAGCTTTGAGTACCTGGTTGAGTTAGGAATTATCACCCCCAAAAAAGAACTGGGAAACAAAGGGCTGGCGTACCGAAAGGGAAACTATGAGGAGATGAATAAATTCCTATGGGATATACATTGGGACACAGAACTCGGAACCAAGTCCGTACAAGACATGATGGACTATGTCACCCAAAAATATCAGGAGGCTGTAAGCAGGTTTGTCCCAGCCCAACAGGAAAAAACAGAGAAGCAAAGGAAGAATCCGTGGTTTAATAAGGAATGTATGAAAGCAAAGGAGCTGAACAAAAGGGCACGGAGGAACTTCCGTAATAACAGAACACCAGAAAGTAGAGAGAGATACCAGAGAACCAGGAACGAGTATGTTAGTGTGAGAAGAGCAGCTGAGAAAAGATATGAAAATGTTATAGCTAATAAAGCCAAGACCGAACCAAAGCTACTACACAGTCACATCAGGAGAAAGACAACAGTGAAGGAACAGGTGATGAAACTTAGGGTGGGCGAGGACAGGTACTCAGAGAATGACAAAGAGGTGTGTGAAGAACTCAACAAAAGGTTCCAGGAGGTCTTTACAATAGAACAGGGAGAAATCACGACGCTAGGAGAGGTGGCAGCAAACCAGGTGACCTTGGAAAGGTTCGAAATTACAAGAGATGAGGTCAAGAAGCACCTATTGGAGCTGGATGTGAGAAAAGCTGTTGGGCCGGATGGAATCTCACCATGGGTATTGAAAGAGTGTGCAGGAGCACTTTGCTTGCCACTCTCCATAGTGTATAGTAGGTCACTGGAAACGGGAGACCTACCAGAAGTCTGGAAGACTGCTAATGTAGTACCAATATTTAAAAAGGGTGACAGGCAAGAGGCACTGAACTACAGGCCAGTGTCCTTAACTTGTATACCATGCAAGGTGATGGAGAAGATTGTGAGAAAAAACCTAGTAACACATCTGGAGAGAAGAGACTTCGTGACAACCCATCAACATGGGTTCAGTGAGGGTAAATCTTGCCTTACAGGCTTGATAGAATTCTATGATCAGGTGACAAAGATTAAGCAAAAAAGAGAAGGATGGGCGGACTGCATTTTTTTGGACTGTCGGAAAGCCTTTGACACAGTACCCAATAAAAGGTTGATGCATAAGCTGGAGAAACAGGCAGGAGTAACTGGTAGGGCGCTCCAGTGGATAAGGGAATACCTAAGCAATAGGAAGCAGAGAGTTATAGTGAGGGGTGAGACCTCAGAATGGCGTGAAGTCACCAGTGGAGTCCCACAGGGCTCTGTGCTTGGACCTATCCTGTTTCTGATATACGTGTGTGTGTGTGTGTGTGTGTGTGTGTGTGTGTGTGTGTGTGTCTGTGTGTGTGTGTGTACTCACCTAGTTGTACTCACCTAGTTGTGCTAAATTTCTGATCTCCCAGAGGGTATAGACTCATTCCTCTCAATGTTTGCTGACGACGCCAAAATTATGAGAAGGATTAAGACAAAGGAGGACAGCTTGAGGCTTCAAGAAGACCTGGACAAGCTGCAGGAATGGTCGAACAAATGGATGTTAGAGTTTAACCCAAGCAAATGTAATGTAATGAAGATAGGGGTAGGAAGCAGGAGACCAGATACAAGGTATCACTTGGGAGATGAAATACTTCAAGAGTCAGAGAGAGAGAAAGACCTGAGGGTTGATATCACGCCAGACCTGTCCCCAGAAGCTCATATCAAGAGGATAACATCAGCAGCATATGCCAGGTTGGCTAACATAAGAACGGTCTTTAGAAACTTGTGTAAGGAATCTTTCAGAACATTATATACCACATATGTCAGACCAATCCTGGAGTATGCAGCTCCAGCATGGAGTCCATATCTAGTCAAGCATAAGACTAAACTGGAAAAGGTTCAAAGGTTTGCCACCAGACAAATACCCGAGCTGAGAGGTGTGAGCTACGAGGAGAGACTACGGGAAATGAACCTCACTTCGTTGGAAGACAGAAGAGTTAGGGGGGACATGATCACCACATTCAAGATTCTCAAGGGAATCGACAGGGTTGATAAAGACAGGCTATTTAACACAAGGGGCAATCGCACTAGGGGACACAGGTGGAAACTGAGTGCCCAAATGAGCCACAGAGATATTAGAAAGAACTTTTTTAGTGTCAGAGTGGTTGATAAATGGAATGCATTAGGAAGCAATGTGGTGGAGGCTGACTCCATACACAGTTTCAAGTGTAGATATGATAGAGCCCAATAGGCTCAGGAACCTGTACACCTGTTGATTGACGGTTGAGAGGCGGGACCAAGGAGCCAGAGCTCAACCCCCGCAAGCACAACTAGGTGAGTACAACTAGGTGAGTACACACACACACACAGACACACACACACACACACACACACACACACACACACACACATCTGTGTGTGTGTGTGTGTACACACAAACTAGGTGGGTACAACTAGGTGAGTACACACACACACACACACACACACACACACACACACACACACACACAGTCTGTGTGTGTGTGCGTGTACACACAAACTAGGTGGGTACAACTAGGTGAGTACACACACACACACACACACACACACACACACACACACACACACACACACACACACACACACACACACACACACACACACCCAGACACACAGACACACACACAGACACACACACACACACCCAGACACACACACACACACACACACACACACACACACACACACACACACACACACACACACACACACACACACACACACACACACACACACACACACACACACACACACACACACACACACTCAGACACACACACACATACACACACACACACACACACACACACACAGACACACACACACACACAGACACAGACACACACACACACACACAGACACACACACACACACAGACACACACACACACACACACACACACACACACAGACACACACACACACACACACACACACACACACACACACACACACACACACACACACACACACACACACACACACACACACACACACACACACACAGAAGGATTAAAACAGAAGAGGACTGTTTGAGGCTTCAAGAAGACCTAGACAAGCTGAAGGAATGGTCGAACAAATGGTTGTTAGAGTTTAACCCAACCAAATGTAATGTAATGAAGATAGGTGTAGGGAGCAGGAGGCCAGATCCAAGGTATCATCTGGGAGAGGAAATTCTTCAGGAGTCAGAGAAGGAAAAAGACTTGGGGGTTGATATCACGCCAGACCTGTCTCCTGCAGCACATATCAAGCGGATAACATCAGCAGCATATGCCAGGCTGGCCAACATACGAACGGCATTCAGAAACTTGTGTAAAGAATCATTCAGAACTTTGTATACCACATATGTCAGGCCAATCCTGGAGTATGCAGCCCCAGCATGGAGTCCATATCTAGTCAAGGATAAGACTAAACTGGAAAAGGTTCAAAGGTTTGCCACCAGACTAGTACCCGAGCTGAGAGGTATGAGCTACGAGGAGAGACTACGGGAATTAAACCTCACTTCGCTGGAAGACAGAAGAGTTAGGGGGGACATGATCACCACATTCAAGATTCTGAAGGGGATTGATAGGGTAGATAAAGACAGTCTATTTAACACAAGGGGCACACGTACTAGGGGACACAGGTGGAAACTGAGTGCCCAAATGAGCCACAGAGATATTAGAAAGAACTTTTTTAGTGTCAGAGTGGTTGACAAATGGAATGCATTAGGAAGTGATGTGGTGGAGGCTGACTCCATACACAGTTTCAAGTGTAGATATGACAGAGCCCAATAGGCTCAGGAATCTGTACACCTGTTGATTGACGGTTGAGAGGCGGGACCAAAGAGCCAGAGCTCAACCCCCGCAAACACAACTAGGTGAGTACAACTAGGTGAGTACACACAGACACACATACACACACACACACACACACACACACACACACACACACACACACACACACACACACACACAGTCTGTGTGTGTGTGCGTGTACACACAAACTAGGTGGGTACAACTAGGTGAGTACACACACACACACACACACACCCAGACACACAGACACACACACAGACACACCAACCTTCGTGTTCGTCTCCGTCATGACAAAGGGGGAAACATCCGTCACAACTTCAAAGACGCAGACACAGGCGGGGAGACCTGAACGAGGTTAGTCGGGGGGTGGTGGTGGGGGAGGGGCCGGGGGGAGAGAACAGGGAGGGGGGGAGTGGTGGGGGAATGGGGGGGGGCTTGTGAGTAGAGGAGCGGAGAAAGGTGGCTGGAGAGAAGAGGAGAAAAGCGAAAAGGTACTGGAGAATGATTAGGAGCAGGGGAGAAGTGGGAAACCTCAGGAACACCAGCCAAAGCCCAGGAACACCAGCCAAAGCTCAGGAACACCAGCCAAAGCCCAGGAACACCAGCCAAAGCTCAGGAACACCAGCCAAAGCCCAGGAACACCAGCCAAAGCCCAGGAACACCAGCCAAAGCCCAGGAACACCAGCCAAAGCCCAGGAACACCAGCCAAAGCCCAGGAACACCAGTCAAAACCTCAGGAACACCAGCCAAAGCTCAGGAACACCAGCCAAAGCCCAGGAACACCAGCCAAAGCCCAGGAACACCAGCCAAAGCTCAGGAACACCAGCCAAAGCTCAGGAACACCAGCCAAAGCCCAGGAACACCATCCAAAGCCTAGGAACACCAGCCAAAGCTCAGGAACACCAGCCAAAGCTCAGGAACACCAGCCAAAGCCCAGGAACACCAGCCAAAGCTCAGGAACACCAGCCAAAGCCCAGGAACACCATCCAAAGCCCAGGAACACCAGCCAAAGCTCAGGAACACCAGCCAAAGCCCAGGAACACCATCCAAAGCCCAGGAACACCAGCCAAAGCTCAGGAACACCAGCCAAAGCCCAGGAACACCAGCCAAAGCCCAGGAACACCAGCCAAAGCCCAGGAACACCAGCCAAAGCTCAGGAACACCAGCCAAAGCTCAGGAACACCAGCCAAAGCTCAGGAACACCAGCCAAAGCTCAGGAACACCAGCCAAAGCTCAGGAACACCAGCCAAAGCCCAGGAACACCAGCCGAAGCTCAGGAACACCAGCCAAAGCTCAGGAACACCAGCCAAAGCCCAGGAACACCAGCCAAAGCCCAGGAACACCAAGAGATGGGCTCCAAACATAAACTCTGGTCCCAGACAGTTCCAAATGAGGCTGGGACTGTTGACTGGCTTTCTCTCACACCATTCTTGTCACGACCGCCCACCATCCTCCACGACCACTAGTTCTGACCAAGGCCGGCCACAAATTCTGACCAAGGCCGGCCACAAATTCTGACCAAGGCCGGCCACAAATTCTGACCAAGACCGGCCACAAATCCTGACCAATATTATCCAAGTCGGTAGACTCACCCGAACACCCCTCACAAGTTACGAGCAAATTGGAACCTCTAATATGCTCGCTCGCAAATTTTGACCAATGTCGTTGACGCTTACAATTTTGGCCATATATTGTCCGCGGCCCAGAATTCTGACCCATGCCAGCGACGCTATCAACTCTGAAGCAGAGCTGTTCACGCCCACATGTGCTATACCACTCACAATGGGAGTGAACACTGCTATACCACTCATCCTGGGAGTGAACACAGTGCTATACCACTCACCCTGGGAGTGAACACACTGCTATACCACTCACCCTGGGAGTGAACACACTGCTATACCACTCACCCTGGGAGTGAACACAGTGCTATACCACTCACCCTGGGAGTGAACACAGTGCTATACCACTCACCCTGGGAGTGAACACACTGCTATACCACTCACCCTGGGAGTGAACACACTGCTATACCACTCACCCTGGGAGTGAACACAGTGCTATACCACTCACCCTGGGAGTGAACACACTGCTATACCACTCACCCTGGGAGTGAACACACTGCTATACCACTCACCCTGGGAGTGAACACACTGCTATACCACTCACCCTGGGAGTGAACACAGTGCTATCCCACCAAACACACATCGAAACTACGACGTTGGTACAACGTTCGAACAAGTTTTAACCCTTCCTAACCAGTTATAACAACCAATATAGCAAGTTGTAACAACGTTCTAATACGTCATAAACACGTTAAGCCAAGATGTAACAACTTTATTACAAGTTGTAACAAGCGGAAAATAGAGACGGTTTCGGTTTGTGTTTGCAGGGATACCACTCACCCTGGGAGTGAACACAGTGCTATACCACTCACCCTGGGAGTGAACACAGTGCTATACCACTCACCCTGGGAGTGAACACAGTGCTATACCACTCACCCTGGGAGTGAACACACTGCTATACCACTCACCCTGGGAGTGAACACACTGCTATACCACTCACCCTGGGAGTGAACACACTGCTATACCACTCACCCTGGGAGTGAACACACTGCTATACCACTCACCCTGGGAGTGAACACAGTGCTATACCACTCACCCTGGGAGTGAACACACTGCTATACCACTCACCCTGGGAGTGAACACAGGACTGTCCAGACGCAGCTGGGATTTGTCCAATTATTGCAATTGAAGGACACATTGTCAAGCAAGGGAGTTGTTGTGTCATCTCAAGGTCTGTTCCCCTCTTTTTATCGCATGTGTGTCTGTGTTTGTGTGTGTGTTTGTGTGTATGTGGGTGTGTGTGTGTGTGTGTGTATGTATGTGTATGAGTGTACTCACCTACTCTCTATACTGAGTGGTATAGCAGTGTGTTCACTCCCAGGGTGAGTGGTATAGCAGTGTGTTCACTCCCAGGGTGAGTGGTATAGCAGTGTGTTCACTCCCAGGGAGAGTGGTATAGCACTGTGTTCACTCCCAGGGTGAGTGGTATAGCAGTGTTCACTCCCAGGGTGAGTGGTATAGCAGTGTTCACTCCCAGGATGAGTGGTATAGCAGTGTTCACTCCCAGGGTGAGTGGTATAGCAGTGTGTTCACTCCCAGGATGAGTGGTATAGCAGTGTTCACTCCCAGGATGAGTGGCATAGCAGTGTGTTCACTCCCAGGATGAGTGGCATAGCAGTGTTCACTCCCAGGATGAGTGGTATAGCAGTGTGTTCACTCCCAGGGTGAGTGGTATAGCACTGTGTTCACTCCCAGGATGAGTGGTATAGCAGTGTTCACTCCCAGGATGAGTGGTATAGCAGTGTGTTCACTCCCAGGATGAGTGGTATAGCAGTGTTTACTCCCAGGATGAGTGGTATAACAGTGTTCACTCCCAGGATGAGTGGTATAACAGTGTTCACTCCCAGGATGAGTGGTATAGCAGTGTTCACTCCCAGGATGAGTGGTATAGCAGTGTTCACTCCCAGGATGAGTGGTATAGCAGTGTTCACTCCCAGGATGAGTGGTATAGCAGTGTTCACTCCCAGGGTGAGTGGGGTATAGCACTGTGTTCACTCCCAGGGTGAGTGGTATAGCAGTGTTCACTCCCAGGATGAGTGGTATAGCAGTGTTCACTCCCAGGATGAGTGGTATAGCAGTGTTCACTCCCTGGGTGAGTGGTACAGCACTGTTTTCACTCCCAGGGTGAGTGGTATAGCACTGTGTTCACTCCCAGGGTGAGTGGTATAGCAGTGTTCACTCCCAGGGTGAGTGGTATAGCACTGTGTTCACTCCCAGGGTGAGTGGTATAGCAGTGTTCACTCCCAGGGTGAATGGTATAGCAGTGTTCACTCCCAGGGTGAGTGGTATAGCAGTGTTCACTCCCAGGGTGAGTGTTATAGCAGTGTGTTCACTCCCAGGGTGAGTGGTATCTTGAGGTTATCTTGAGATGGTTGAGCTTTGTCTCTTTGGTCCCGCCTCTCAACTGTCAATCAACTGGTGTACAGGTTCCTAAGCCTATTAGTCTCTATCATATCTACATTTTAAGTTGTATATGGAGTCAGCCTCCACCACATCACTGCCTAATGCATTCCATCTGTTAACTAATCTGACACTGAAAAAAGTTCTTTCTTACGTCACTGTGGATAATTTGGGTTCTCAGCTTCACCAGTGTCCCCTTGTTCGCATACCACCCGTGTTAAACAGTTTATTTTTATCTACCCTGTCGATTCCTCTTAGAATTTTGTAGGTAGTGATCATGTCTCTCCGAGCTCTCCTGTCTTCCAGCGACGTGAGGTGCAGTTCACGCAGCCTTTCTTCGTAACTCATGCCTCTTAGTTCTGGGACTAATCTAGTGGCATACCTCTGAACATTTTTCAGCTTCGTCTTGTGCTAGTTAAGGTACAGGCTCCATGCTGGGGCCGCATACTCCAAGATTGGTCTTACATATGTGGTATAAAAGGTTCTGAAAGATTCCATACACAGGTTTCTGAAGGCAGTTCTGATGTTAGCCAGCCTCGCATACGCCGCAGACGTTATTCTTTTGATATGGGCTTCAGGATACAGGTTTGGCGTGATAACTATTAGACCTTTCTATCTGTCCGTTTCATTAAGAACTTCATCTGTCATTCATTATCCTATGTCTGTCCTCCTGTTGCCTCTGCCTTGTTTCATTACCTTACCCTTACTTAGATTGAACTTTAATAGCCATTTGTTGGAGCATTCGTTCAGTTTTCTAGGT
The DNA here is from genome assembly GCF_020424385.1 of Procambarus clarkii. NCBI lineage: Eukaryota > Metazoa > Arthropoda > Malacostraca > Decapoda > Cambaridae > Procambarus > Procambarus clarkii. Next base: position 9,606,742 of record NC_059632.1, read on the forward strand.
TATCTTGTAGCCTCATACTATCTTCCTGTCTTCATCCTCTCATAATTTTTACATCATCAGCAAACAATGAGAGGAATGATTCTATACCCTCTGGGAGATCATTTACATATATCAGAAACAGTATAGGTCCAAGGACTGATCCCTGCGGGACTCCACTGGTGACGCCTCGCCACTTCGAGACCTCACCCCTCACAGTGACTTGCTGTCGTTTATTGCATAAGTACTCCCTTATTTAATGGAGTTCTTTCCCTTTCACTCCTGCCTGCATCTCCATCTTGTGCACTAGTCTCTTATGTGGTACTGTGTCAAAGGCTTTCTGGCAATCCAAAAATATGCAATCTGTCCACCTTCTCTTTCTTGCCAGATTTTTGTTGCCTGATCATAGAATTCAATTAATCCTGTGAGACATGATTTGCCATCCCTGGACCCATGGTGGTGATGTGTCACAAAGTTCCTTCGCTCTAGATGTTCCACTAGCTTTATCCACACAGTCTTCTCCGTCATCTTGCATAATGCATGATATGCAAGTTAGAGACACTGGCTTACAGATCAATACCTCCTGTCTATCACCTTTCCTGTATATTGGTACTACTTTAGTCGTCTTCCAAGTTATTTGGCAGTTCACCTGTTACCAGTGATTTGTTATACACCATGGAGAGGAGCAGGCACAGTGCTTCTGCTCCTTCCTTTAGTATCTATGGTGAGATTCCATACGGACATATAGCCTTTGTCACATCCAACTCTAGCAGATGCTTCCTCACCTCCCCACTGGTAATCAGAAACTCCTCTAGTGAAGTCTGGTTAGATATTCCCTTCTTATCTCTGAAATTTCTCCTTACTCTAATGTGAAGACCTCTTGGAATTTCTTATTGAGTTTCTCTCACATTTCCTTGTCGTTTGTAATGAATCTGTCTGCCCCTGTCCTCAGTTTCATTACCTGTTCCTTCACAGTTGTTTTTCTCCTGATGTGGCTGTGCAGCAATTTAGGTTGAGTCTTTGTCTTGCTCGCTATATCGTTTTTGTAACGTCTTTCTGCCTTCCTTCTCACCCTAACGTATTCATTTGTGGCATTCTGGTATCTTTCTCTGCTCTCTAGTGTCACAATATTTCTATAGTTTCTCCACGCTCTTTGACTTGCTTTGCTAGCTTACACCTCTGATTAAACCATGGGTTTCTCGTCTGCATTTCCGTTTTTATTTTTGGACTGGGGCAATTTTCTTGTCTTCTCATAGATTCCCTTCCGGAATGCCAGCCTTTTGTTTTCGGGTTCCTTCCTTCCATTTTCCTTATGTTGCAGTTGCTCAGAGTGAAGACTAGGTCGAATCTCGCTGGTTCATCGTTGCCTCTCATTCACGTTGGTCCCCTGACATGCTGGCTTAAAAGGTTTCTTGTCGTTACGTTCAATAGGTTAGCTTTCCATGTTTCCACACCTCCATGCAGTTCCATGTCCTCCCAGTCTGTCCTTCAGTGATTAATGTCCCCCATGAGAAGCAGATAGGATCGATTTCTACAGGCAGCAGAGGCTGCTCTCTCAATTATAGTGATAACTGTGTTTGCGTACTCACCTATTTGTACTCACCTATTTGTCTGCAGGATCGAGCATTGACTCTTGGATCCCGCCTTTCGAACCATCGGTTGTTTACAGCAATGACTCCGGTCCTATTTCCCTATCATACCTAGTTTTATAATTATGAATGGAATTTGCTTCCATAACCTGCTCCTTAAATGCATTCCATTTTTCCACCACTCTCACGCTTAAAGAAAACTTCCTAACATCCCTATGACTCATCTGAGTTTCCAGCTTCCACCCATGTCCCCTCGTTCTGTTACTATTCCGTGTGAAAATTTCGTCTATGTCCACTCTATCGATCCCCCATTATTTTATTTTATACGTTCCTATCATATCCCCCCCCCCTCTCCCTTCTTTTTTCTAGTGTCGTGAGGCTCAGTTCCTTCAGGCGCTCTTCATACCCCATCCCTCATAATGCTGGGACGAGTCTCGTTGAAACTTCTGAACCTTTTCCAGTTTCCTTGTGTGTTTCTTCAGGTGGGAATTCCATGATGGAACGGCATACTCTAAGACTGGCCTCTCGGAGGCAGTGTAAAGCGCCCTAAATGCCTCCTTACTTAGGTTTCTGAATGATGTTTTAACTTTTGTCAGTGTAGAGTACGCTGCTGTCGATATCCTATTTATATGTGCCTCAGGAGTTAGATTAGGTGTTACGTCCACCCCCAGGTCTCTTTCTCGCGTCGTCACAGGTAGGCAGTTCCCCTTCATTGTGTACTGTCCCTTTGGTCTCCTATCATCTAGTCCCATTTCCATAACTTTACATTTGCTCGTGTAAAGTTATGGAATAGTAGTAGCCATTTCTCTGACCATCTCTGCAACTTGTTCAAGTCCTCTTGGAGGATCCTACAATCTTCATCTGTCACAACTCCTCTCATCAACTTTGCGTCATCCGCGAACATCGACACGTAGGATTCTACTCCTGTAAACATGTCATTAACGTATTTTAGAAATAGAATTGGTCCCAGGACTAATCCTTGAGGTACTCCACTCGTTTCTGTTCACCAGTCCGACTTCTCGTCGATTACTGTAACTCTCTGGCTCCTTCCTGTTAGGTAGTTCCTTACCCATGCTAGGGCCTTTCCGCTCACTCCCGCCTGCCTCTCAAGTTTGAATAACAGTCTCATGTGCGGTACTGTATCAAAGGCTTTTTGGCAGTCCAGAAATATGCAGTCTGCCCAACCTTCTCTGTTCTGCCTTATCATCGTTATTTTATCATAGAATTCCAAAAGGTTTGTTAGGCATCATTTCCCTTTCCAGAACCCATGTTAATGTTTGTTTACAAACCCAATGTTCTCAATGTGTGCAACCAGTCTTAGCCTAATTATTCTTTCAAGTATTTTACAGGGAATGCTTGTCAGTGATATGAGTCTATAGTTAAGTGCCTCCTCCATATCACCTTTCTTGAAAATCGGTACATTTGCCCTCTTCCAGCAATTGGATAATATTCCCAACATAAGTGACTCATTAAAGATCCTTGCCAGAGGCACGCTGTGGGCCTGCGCTGCCTCTTTTAATATCCTCGGTGATACTTTGGTCCAACCACTTTAGTTGCATCCAGTGTTGTCAACTGTTTCATTTCCTTCTCTGATGTCACCTCTATATCTGATAGTCATTCGTCTAGGGTAATCTCTTCTAACAATGGGAGTTGCTCAGACTCAGCTGTGAACACTCCATGGGAACTGGCATTCAGTGCCTCGCAGATTTCCTTGTCACTTTCTGTATATGCCCCCTCTGTTCTCCTTAGTCTTGTCACTTGGTCGTTCACCGTTATTTTTCTTCTTATCTGGCTATGTAGTAATTTAGGTTGCTTTTTCGTTTTGATCGCAATATCGTTCTCATAATTTCTTTCCGATGCTCTTCTTATGTTAATATAATCGTTCCTAGCTCTGTTGCATCTGATCCTGTTATCTTTTGTCTTCTGTACTTCCTCCACTCCCTCCTGCTTCTCATTTTTGCTTCCTGACACTATTAAACCATGGGTTATTATATTCCCTCTTACTTTTTTCCTTTACTGTTGGTATAAATCTCTCTCCGGCCACCTGGCATTTACGTTTGACTAAGTCCATCATATCTTGGACTGTTTTTCTTGTAATTTCTTCCTCCCGCTGCACTTCTCCCAGATAATCCCTTATACTCCTGTAGTCCCCCTTTCCTGTAGTCAACTCTCCTTTCCCAGACCTCTTGTCCCTTGGTCACAAGTTTGAGTTCCATCATGTAGTCAAAGACTAGGACACAATGGTCACTGGCTCCTAGTGGTATTTCATGTTCCAAATTCTCGATGTATTCTACGATCTGGGTGAAAATCAGGTCTAATAGGCTCGGTGTATCCCCCTCCTCTTTCCCTTGTGTCTTCCTTCAAATGTTGTGTCAGGAAATTCCTGTCTGTAACATCTTAACTTTGCTCCCCACGTTTCATCCCTGCAATGGGGATTCCTTGATTCCCAATTTATCCATGATTTAGGTCCTCCATGACCAGCAGTTTCGCTCTCATTCTGTGGGCTAGTGTTGCTGTCTTCTGCAGTTCATCTATGCATGCCTTGTTGTTGTCATTCCGGGTTGGTGTTGTTGGTGGCCTGGTTGATCAGTCCGGCAACCAGGAGGCCTGGTCGACGGCCGGGCCGTGGGGACGCTAAGCCCCAGAAGCACCTCAAGGTAACCTCTAGGTAGGTCATCTATGCATGCCTTGTTGTTGTCATCATACTCCTGCCTGGGTCTTTTACTGTTTGGTGGGGGATTGTAGATTACCAAGATCACAATCTTCCTCCCATCTACTGTCAGAGTTCCATGTATGGAGCCTGTGTTCTCATTGGTACCCCGAATTTCCAGGTCTTCAAACTTTAATTTCCGCTTTAATAGGAGTGCCACTCCCCCTCCCTTTCTGTGTTCTTTCTTTTCTTATCGCCTGGAACCCCTCTGGAAATATTCCATCCGATATCATGCCATTTATTTTAGTTTCCACTATTGCAAACTATGCCAGGATCTGCCTCACTAACTTTTATCCATTCTGCTTTATTAGATACCCCATCAGCATTGATGTACCAAACCTTGAGACTCTTCCTGGAAACTCTGGTACCTGAGTTCACTCTTTCTCTGGGGGTCTGGGGGGGATCTGGGGGATGTCTTGGGGGTGAATGGGGTCTGGGGGGATCTGGAGGGTGTCTGTGGGTGAATGGGGTCTGTGGGGGTGCCTGGGGGGCGAATGGGGTCTGGGCCTTGGAAGGTAGGTAGGAAAGTCTTGGGGTAGTAAGGCCTGGGTAGGTAAGTCTGGAGTATGAAGGGTATACTGGCTCTGAAAATTAGGGAGAGTCTAAGAGGCATAGGGGGGTTGACAGGTAGCGTGAGGCTGAGAGTCAGATAGAGGTTGAGAGGTTGGGAAAGTGGGAGAAGGATAGTGGGGATGGGGGAAAGAGGGGAGGATGGAGCATGGATAGTGAGAGTGGGAAAGAGGTTGTATTAGTCAGCGGGGACTTAGGGGTAGGTGTGGGCACTTGGGCAGAAGGGGGGAAGAGGGAAATGGAGGAAGAGGTCGGAGGGGGGAGGTTGCAAGGGAAGGGGGTCATATGGAAGAAGGGGGGCAGAGGAGAGGTGAAGGCTGGGCGGGTTTTGGGGGTTGAGGGGATGAGGATGGTCATTGGAAGGTGGGAAGAAGCAGATGAAATTGAATGCAATGGAGTCCGAGGGGTCAGGTTATCTTGAGAGGTTATCTTGAGATGATTTCGGGGCTTTTTAGTGTCCCCGCGGCCCGGTCCTCGACCAGGCCTCCACCCCCAGGAAGCAGCCCGTGATAGCTGACTAACATCCAGGTACCTATTTTACTGCTAGGTAACAGGGGCATAGGGTGAAAGAAACTCTGCCCATTGTTTCTCGCCGGCGCCTGGGATCGAACCCAGGACCACAGGATCACAAGCCCCGCGTGCTGTCCGCTCGGCCGACCGGCTCCCCTGGTCAGGGGAGTTGTTGGGTAGATAAGCAGGGGCGAGGGATAGGAGGGCTGATTTGGGGAGAGTGTGACTTGGAAAGGAGTTGTGGGGTGGGTAGCGAGGGTGGAGTGGGGTAACTATACCCGAATAGGGAGAGTTGTGGGCTGCAGGTCGGCTCGCCCTGTGGGCTATCTGTTCATCTTTTGTCATGTATCTGTCAATATACACATTGTAATAGTTTTCGCTACCTCTGAGTAAATGTTTGTGTTGCAGTATGTAATCCATTGGCCCTTCGTTAGAGAACTGCACCAGGACAGGTCGATTTTTGTTACAGTTGTAAGGCCCAATCTGGTGGCAGCTTTCCACCACCTGCCATCTCTGCTCTAATACATCTCAAGATCTCCTGTAACTTAAATTCTTCCATGTCCATCCTTTCCTGCCTCGATGATGCCCTGGATTAGAGTAATCTACGGAGGATAATTGTTTGCCTTCTCAGTGGTGTGCACTCATGCTGGTCGCCCCTCCCATGGATACCCCTCATCCCTCCCACACTCGCTACTCCATCTCCCACTACTCCCCTTCCCTTGCCATACTGTTATTCCTGCCAAATTCAGTTTCAAGCCAAGTTATTTCACTTTCCCATGCTTCCCTGCTCTTTCTCATTTCTCCCTGAATATAGTCCATAAGCTCTTGTTTTTGTCTCTTAACCTCGTCCTGAATTTTTTGAAAGATCTCACTTTTAATCCCTTGGATTAAATCCTCTATCCAAACATCTCTCCTCTCGACAAATTTCCCTATCAGCTTCTCCACAAACCTATCGTCTTCTTCATTTATAATACTGCTGGACCTAGACGCCCTTCCTGATCTAGCCATTGCTATAAACAACCTTACCCACAGGCGTTCCAATTACCTTACCAATCTGCTATACACAATATAGGTGAGTGAATCTCCAGGCGTCTTCCCATGGGGTGTACTAAGGGTTGCCAGAGTGAGGTCACGTCGGTCACAGATTGAGACTGGTGAGATCAGTCAGCGCGAGGTCTGCTCCACTACTTCACACTGCCACAATGCGTTCAACACCTATTTTCAATTACGCTATGTCTACTTTTTTTCTTCACTTCCTTATGGTTTGAGTCAAATTCCAAGTTTTTCATTCACTTGTATACACTATTTCCGGAAGTAGCCTGATCATCCCTCCCACTTCACTAGTGACCCAGGAGCTCCCAACCCCACGTCCATCCAACACAACTGATTACACACGACTGTGTGTGTGTGTTTGTGTACTCACCTAGTTGTACTCACCTAGTTGTGTTTGCAGGGGTTGAACTCTGGCTCTTTGGTCCCGCCTCTCAACCGTCAATCAACAGGTGTACAGATTCCTGAGCCTATTGGGCTCTATTATATCTACACTTGAAACTGTGTATGGAGTCAGCCTCCACCACATCACTTCCTAATGCATTCCATTTATCAACCACTCTGACACTAAAAAAGTTCTTTCTAATATCTCTGTGGCTCATTTGGGCACTCAGTTTCCACCTGTGTCCCCTTGTGCGTGTGCCCCTTGTGTTAAATAGCCTGTCTTTATCTACCCTTTCAATTCCCTTCAGAATCTTGAATGTGGTGATCATGTCCCCCCTAACTCTTCTGTCTTCCAACGAAGTGAGGTTCAATTTCCGCAGTCTCTCCTCGTAGCTCATACCTCTCAGCTCGGGTACTAGTCTGGTGGCAAACCTTTGAACCTTTTCCAGTTTAGTCATATGCTTGACTAGATATAGATTCCATGCTGGGGCTGCATACTCCAGGATTGGTCTGACATATGTGGTATATAATGTTCTGAAAGATTCCTTACACAAGTTTCTAAAGACCGTTCTTATGTTAGCCAACCTGGCATATCCTGCTGATGTTATCCTCTTGATATGAGCTTCAGGGGACAGGTCTGGCGTGATATCAACCCCCAGGTCTTTATGTGTGTGTGTGTGTGTGTGTGTGTGTGTGTGTGTGTGTGTGTGTGTGTGTGTGTGTGACCTATGGACACGAGCGCCTTCCTTCACAATGAAACATGGAGCCAAGCCTGCGAGTGTGTACATGTGTCGAGCAGTCATCGAGAGGACAAACCCTTCATGCAAATGTAAATACCATCAAGAGGAGGAAGTATATATGTGACTGTCACTTAGTGTTCATGTATAGACACCTATATGTAAGTTGCATGAGGTAAACCTCACACACGCTCACAGCTTCCCGACAAGAGGGAGCAAGCTTAGCTTAGCTACCAAACGCACAGTGTAAGCAAGGGGGACAGCCCACCTGCTAACAGTCTCCGTGGTGTAGTGGTAAGACACTCGCCTGGCTTTCCGCGAGCGCTATGTCATGGGTTCGTATCCTGGCCGGGGAGGATTTACTGGGCGCAATTCCTTAACTGTAGCCTCTGTTTAACGCAACAGTAAAATGTGTACTTGGATGAAAAAACGATTCTTCGCGGCAGGGGATCGTATTCCAGGGACCATAGGATTAAGGACTTGCCCGAAACGCTACGCGTACTAGTGGCTGTACAAGAATGTAACAACTCTTGTATATATCTCAAAAAAACAACAACTTAACTCACTCGGTATTCCACATTTGCAAAATATTTTCCTCCACCTTCACCATTCCATCTTTATTATCCCCCCCAAAAATAAATAAATATATATATATATATATATATATATATATATATATATATATATATATATATATATATATATATATATATATATATATCCTGATTTCCTCATTCTGTAGTCTTAATCTCATTCTCTTTTTGTTTTGCCTTCCCTTCCCACCTCTCACCACGTGGTCAGGTCTCCCTCCCTCCAGCCCTCCCACACCTGCTCAGGTCTTCAACCCTCCCACACCTGCTCAGGTCTCCCTCCCTCCAGCCCTCCCACACCTGCTCAGGTCTCCCTCCCTCCAGCCCTCCCACACCTGCTCAGGTCTTCAACCCTCCCACACCTGCTCAGGTCTCCCTCCCTCCAGCCCTCCCACACCTGCTCAGGTCTTCAACCCTCCCACACCTGCTCAGGTCTCCCTCCCTCCAGCCCTCCCACACCTGCTCAGGTCTCCCTCCCTCCAGCCCTCCCACACCTGCTCAGGTCTTCAGCCCTCCAGCCCTCCCACACCTGCTCAGGTCTCCCTCCCTCCAGCCCTCCCACACCTGCTCAGGTCTCCAGCCCTCCCACACCTGCTCAGGTCTCCAACCCTCCCACACCTGCTCAGGTCTCCCTCCCTCCAGCCCTCCCACACCTGCTCAGGTCTCCCTCCCTCCAGCCCTCCCACACCTGCTCAGGTCTCCCTCCCGCCAGCCCTCCCACACCTGCTCAGGTCTCCCTCCCTCCAGCCCTCCCACACCTGCTCAGGTCTCCCTCCCTCCAGCCCTCCCACACCTGCTCAGGTCTCCCTCCCTCCAGCCCTCCCACACCTGCTCAGGTCTCCCTCCCGCCAGCCCTCCCACACCTGCTCAGGTCTCCCTCCCTCCAGCCCTCCCACACCTGCTCAGGTCTCCCTCCCTCCAGCCCTCCCACACCTGCTCAGGTCTCCCTCCCTCCAGCCCTCCCACACCTGCTCAGGTCTCCCTCTCTCCAGCCCTCCCACACCTGCTCAGGTCTCCCTCCCTCCACCCCTCCCACACCTGCTCAGGTCTCCCTCCCTCCACCCCTCCCACACCTGCTCAGGTCTCCCTCTCTCCAGCCCTCCCACACCTGCTCAGGTCTCCCTCTCTCCAGCCCTCCCACACCTGCTCAGGTCTCCCTCCCTCCAGCCCTCCCACACCTGCTCAGGTCTCCCTCCCTCCAGCCCTCCCACACCTGCTCAGGTCTCCCTCTCTCCAGCCCTCCCACACCTGCTCAGGTCTCCCTCCCTCCACCCCTCCCACACCTGCTCAGGTCTCTCTCTCTCCAGCCCTCCCACACCTGCTCAGGTCTCCCTCTCTCCAGCCCTCCCACACCTGCTCAGGTCTCCCTCCCTCCACCCCTCCCACACCTGCTCAGGTCTCCCTCTCTCCAGCCCTCCCACACCTGCTCAGGTCTCCCTCCCTCCAGCCCTCCCACACCTGCTCAGGTCTCCCTCCCGCCAGCCCTCCCACACCTGCTCAGGTCTCCCTCCCTCCAGCCCTCCCACACCTTCTCAGGTCTCCCTCCCTCCAGCCCTCCCACACCTGCTCAGGTCTCCCTCCCTCCAGCCCTCCCACACCTGCTCAGGTCTCCCTCTCTCCAGCCCTCCCACACCTGCTCAGGTCTCCCTCCCTCCACCCCTCCCACACCTGCTCAGGTCTCCCTCCCTCCACCCCTCCCACACCTGCTCAGGTCTACCTCTCTCCAGCCCTCCCACACCTGCTCAGGTCTCCCTCTCTCCACCCCTCCCACACCTGCTCAGGTCTCCCTCCCTCCAGCCCTCCCACACCTGCTCAGGTCTCCCTCCCTCCAGCCCTCCCACACCTGCTCAGGTCTCCCTCTCTCCAGCCCTCCCACACCTGCTCAGGTCTCCCTCCCTCCACCCCTCCCTCACCTGCTCAGGTCTCCCTCTCTCCAGCCCTCCCACAACTGCTCAGGTCTCCCTCTCTCCAGCCCTCCCACACCTGCTCAGGTCTCCCTCCCTCCACCCCTCCCACACCTGCTCAGGTCTCCCTCTCTCCAGCCCTCCCACACCTGCTCAGGTCTCCCTCTCTCCAGCACTCCCACACCTGCTCAGGTCTCCCTCCCTCCACCCCTCCCACACCTGCTCAGGTCTCCCTCTCTCCAGCCCTCCCACACCTGCTCAGGTCTCCCTCCCTCCACCCCTCCCACACCTGCTCAGGTCTCCCTCTCTCCAGCCCTCCCACACCTGCTCAGGTCTCCCTCTCTCCAGCCCTCCCACACCTGCTCAGGTCTCCCTCCCTCCAGCCCTCCCACACCTGCTCAGGTCTCCCTCTCTCCAGCCCTCCCACACCTGCTCAGGTCTCCCTCCCTCCACCCCTCCCACACCTGCTCAGGTCTCCCTCTCTCCAACCCTCCCACACCTGCTCAGGTCTCCCTCCCTCAACCCCTCCCACACCTGCTCAGGTCTCCCTCTCTCCAACCCTCCCACACCTGCTCAGGTCTCCCTCCCTCCACCCCTCCCACACCTGCTCAGGTCTCCCTCTCTCCAACCCTCCCACACCTGCTCAGGTCTCCCTCCCTCCACCCCTCCCACACCTGCTCAGGTCTCCAGCCCTCCCACCCTCCCACACCTGCTCAGGTCTCCAACCCTCCCACACCTGCTCAGGTCTCCCTCCCTCCAGCCCTCCCACACCTGCTCAGGTCTCCCTCCCTCCAGCCCTCCCACACCTGCTCAGGTCTCCCTCCCTCCAGCCCTCCCACACCTGCTCAGGTCTCCAACCCTCCCACACCTGCTCAGGTCTCCCTCCCTCCACCCCTCCCACACCTGCTCACACCGTGCATCTCCTTCAACTGAACCTAAAGTGTTCATGAACTCTTGTTCATAACTCGTCCATATTCCTCGCCTCCCTCCTTGCTCACCTTCCTTGTCCTCCCTCTCTCCCTGTCCTCCCTCCTTGACTTCCTCCCTGACTCCTTCCTGCTCAGCTCAGGCGGAGGTCCACTCCATCTCGTTACCGTGCCAGTCGTCCGCTCGTGGAGGTCAACACGAGCAGGTGAGGTAGCCAGCCCCTGTCGGAGGGGCCTCGACCTTCCCGGCTCCGACCTCCCATATAGCGCTAGTAATCGCCTGTAGTGTCCACTCGTGAAGACATCATTAGAGGCATCGGCAAGAAACCCCTCGATCCTGGAGGCAGTGACCCGGTAGGAGCAGAGGCAGAGACCCGGTAGTAGCAGAAGCAGAGACCCGGTAGGAGCAGAGGCAGAGACCAGTAGTAGCAGAGGCAGTGACCAGTAGGAGCAGAGGCAGTGACCAGTAGGAGCAGAGGCAGAGACCAGTAGGAGCAGAGGCAGAGACCCGGTAGGAGCAGAACACCAGTAAATACCACACTCGGTGCTCTAGACCATTAGAACAAGGCCCATACAGTTTACTGAACTACAGCAATAACACCCACCGTGATCTAATAACGCTATTAATAATCACGGCCCAACAGTTTGCAACCCAGTTGCAATGACAATTACTGCAACTAGCAGTAAAATAGGTACCTGGGTGTTAGTCAGCTGTCACGAGCTGCTTCCTGGGGGTGGAGGCCTGGTCGAGGACCGGGCCGCGAGGACACTAAAGCCCCGAAATTATCTCAAGATAACCTTAAGATAACCACAGTAATAACACACTAGGCTCCATGACACTATAATTATATATTATACCTGTTGACCTCACCTGTAGTTCTCAGCTATTTAACGCTAATGAGGAACACGAGGGAGGTAACACACTCCCGGTCAACTTGGGCAAGTGATTAGCGATCCCACGGATTGATAATTACTCCTGTGAATTACGTTATTCAAGAGAGCTGTCAGCTGTCACTCCCGACAGCAACATTACTCACGCTTCACCAAAAATCCACCAAATTACGTTAAACAGGTCAGCGACACACACACACACACACACACACACACACACACACACACACACACACACACACACACACACACACACACACACACACACACACTGGTGCAGTATTTGTAGTATGTGGCCACCCCTCAGGGTGACACGGCTAGGCTGTGAGTAGCCCGGGTGGAGTCTCACGCTGCTCAGCTCGTTTCGTATCCTGCCTCACTAGGCGGGCTTTGCACCTCCTCAGGGCGAACCATGGCGCTCGTATAAAATGGCGGCAAACACTGTGAGCGTCTGTCTACCGAAATTCCTACAAATTTCTATGGGAAAACTGCCCTGAACACTGGCAAGACATTCCCAGATCTCTCCACTGCTAAATGACACTAGCAGATCAGATGGTCTGATTGATGGCTGGAGACGGGGACTTGCGACCGTCTGTTGCACTCTCCTCGTATGGATTACCCACTTCTCACTTTCCGTTAATACACATCCTTGATATCACACACAAATACGACGAGTTCCCGAATTCTGCTACGTTCCCTGCTGATCCACGTCGATGTTGCATAGATGTAAAATGTACTAGAGCCTCTAGAGACAGTAGTTTCACTTGGCTGGCTGACCCAGTGAAATCCAGGTCCTACAAGTTTACTTTAGGGAAAATGACGTAAGAATGCCCCGGGGGGCAAGGTGCCGGCTTCCTGGTCCTCCTCAAACTACCCAATCATAGAGAAGTGCACATCCTCCTATATATCCTGGCCAATCACAGCTCTCCCTGCTTGGCGCCCAAATGTGGCATCTCCAAGGCTCTGGGTTGCTATGGGAATGGCGCGGGGTGGCTGCTGGTCCCACACGCCTCATCCGCCGCTCTCTCTCTCACTCTTTCTGTTATAAACTGCCACACACTCTTACTCTTTCCATAAATGCGCTACAACGGCCATAATAACACATGTACCATGCTGATGCCTTAGGTTCTCCAACGAGCCTAAACACGGGATGTTTCGAGTACAGGTCACCAAATATCGTCAGTGTGCACAGCCATTTACGTGCCCCGTGCACCTTCACACTCTACAACCCCTACAACTCCAGAGGTTGTAGAGAGAAGCACGCCAAGTGCCGACACATGGTGACGGCGGGACACAAGCGTCTCTCATCTACATTAATGACATACATGATATATGTGTGTATATGTATGTTGTTTCCTGAGCAGCCTTACACTCAACACCTCCCCACACACCTGGTCATCACCATGTATCCACAAGGATCCCCACACACCTGGCCATCACCATGTAACCACAAGGATCCCCACACACCTGGTCATAACCATGTATCCACAAGGATCCCCACACACCTGGTCATCACCATGTATCCACAAGGATCCCCACACACCTGGTCATCACCATGTATCCACAAGGATCCCCACACACCTGGTCATCACCATGTAACCACAAGGATCCCCACACACCTGGTCATCACCATGTAACCACAAGGATCCCCACACACCTGGTCATCACCATGTAACCACAAGGATCCCCACACACCTGGTCATCACCATGTAACCACAAGGATCCCCACACACCTGGTCATCACCATGTATCCACAAGGATCCCCACACACCTGGTCATCACCATGTAACCACAAGGATCCCCACACACCTGGTCATCACCATGTATCCACAAGGATCCCCACACACCTGGTCATCACCATGTATCCACAAGGATCCCCACACACCTGGTCATCACCATGTATCCACAAGGATCCCCACACACCTGGTCATCACCATGTATCCACAAGGATCCCCACACACCTGGTCATCACCATGTATCCACAAGGATCCCCACACACCTGGTCATCAGTAGTGGGAAAAAGCACTACGAGGGACCGTTTAGCTTTCCCCAGCGGTCCCTGGTAGGGCCCAGGGGGGTTTTCCATGTTTTTTCCCAACGGTCCCTCGTAGTCTTCTAATATTTTCATTGTACATACCAGTTGCGTTGCTCCTGGGAGTATGGGTTCGAGTCACTTCTGGGGTGTGAGTTTTCAGTTGCATATTGTCCTGGGGACCATTCAGGCTTGTTCGCATTTGTGTTCCTCACGTGTGCCCCAAAGAATGAGGTGATTTGGTAAAATGCTATGCCCAAGATTACTATCCGAGTGCCGGCGGTGGGGTGGTTCAAATAGCCTCAGCTATCACCTCATTATGTCCGGTCGTGATGGTCAAGTGGATTAAGGCGTCTTGTACATACCAGTTGCGTTGCTCCTGGGAGTATGGGTTCGAGTCACTTCTGGGGTGTGAGTTTTCAGTTGCATATTGTCCTGGGGACCATTCAGGCTTGTTCGCATTTGTGTTCCTCACGTGTGCCCCAAAGAATGAGGTGATTTGGTAAAATGCTATGCCCAAGATTACTATCCGAGTGCCGGCGGTGGGGTGGTTCAAATAGCCTCGGCTCTCACCTCATTATGTCCGGTCGTGATGGTCAATTGGATTAAGGCGTCTTGTACATACCAGTTGCGTTGCTCCTGGGAGTATGGGTTCGAGTCACTTCTGGGGTGTGAGTTTTCAGTTGCATATTGTCCTGGGGACCATTCAGGCTTGTTCGCATTTGTGTTCCTCACGTGTGCCCCAAAGAATGAGGTGATTTAGTAAAATGCTATGCCCAAGATTACTATCCGAGTGCCGGCGGTGGGGTGGTTCAAATAGCCTCGGCTATCACCTCATTATGTCCGGTCGTGATGGTCAAGTGGATTAAGGCGTCTTGTACATACCAGTTGCGTTGCTCCTGGGAGTATGGGTTCGAGTCACTTCTGGGGTGTGAGTTTTCAGTATATATATATATATATATATATATATATATATATATATATATATATATATATATATATATATATATATATTATATATATATATATGTCGTACCTAATAGCCAGAACTCACTTTTTGGCCTACTATTCAAGGCCCGATTTGCCTAATAAGCCAAGTTTTCCTGAATTATTATATTTTTTCTAATTTTTTTCTTATGAAATGATAAAGCTACCCATTTCATTATGTATGAGGTCATTTTTTTTTATTGGAGTTAAAATTAACGTAAATATATGACCGAACCTAACCAACCCTACCTAACCTAACCTAACCTATTTTTATAGGTTAGGTTTGGTTAGGTAGCCGAAAAAGTTAGGTTAGGTTAGGTTAGGTAGGTTAGGTAGTCGAAAAACAATTAATTCATGAAAACTTGGCTTATTAAGCAAATCGGGCCTTGCATAGTAGGCTGAGAAGTGCGTTCTGGCTATTAGGTACGACATATATATATATATATATATATATATATATATATATATATATATATATATATATATATATATATATATATATATATATATATATATATATATATATATTATATATTATATATATATATATATATATATATATTATATATTATATATATATATATATATATATATATATATATATATATATATATATTATATATATATATACTATATATATTTTGTGATGGTAACGCGTTGGTGTTCGGCTGTTTAAGGCTAGGGGTATGGCCTCGTCACATAGTTATTAAAAAAAATAGAAAACTGGAACTTCGTCTGTGGTAAGGTAAGGAGAAGACACACAAAACACAAGTAAATTTTAACAATGAAATTTTAATTACGTTAAATAAATCAAAACATGAAAAAATGGACAAACAAATTTGTATAATGAAATCAATCAATCAAAAGAATAAGAATAATTAAATGACACAATGAAAAGTTACGTTAAGACAAAATAACAAGAAGTGCAACACAAAAATAAAGGGAAGGCGCTGGAATATTGGCTTTAAGCTACCACCTCTCTCAGTACACGCTAACGTCTAGCCGGGAGAAGTGTTAACTGTGGAAGCACTGAATATTCTGAGGTCTGAGGTCGTGGCGACCCCAGACATCAAGTAGTATGGGGGGGGCGAGTGCAGTTGCAGCCCAGCCGGCGACCAATCAGCGGAGAGCCGGCAGCGATCAACAGGTAGTTTGGCGGTTTGAGTCTGAACAGGTGTCTCTGGCTGCATACGTTTTGCTCGCTGGCAAACCTTGCTGGTGTTGTTGTCGTTGTTGGACATTTCTTCCCTAGTAGTTTTATATAATTTCAACGACGTAATTGGGAAGGGAAGAGCAGGCTCAATCTCTTGAAGGAGATTATCGTCACAATTTATATATATATATATATATATATATATATATATATATATATATATATATATATATATATATATATATATATATATATATATGTCGTACCTAATAGCCAGAACGCACTTCTCAGCCTACTATTCAAGGCCCGATTTGCCTAATATGCCAAGTTTTCATGAATTAATGTTTTTTCGTCTACCTAACCTACCTAACCTAACCTAACCTAGCTTTTTTTGGCTACCTAACCTAACCTTACCTATAAATATAGGTTAGGTTAGGTTAGGTAGGGTTGGTTAGGTTCGGTCATATATCTACGTTAATTTTAACTCCAATAAAAAAAATTGACCTCATACATAGAGAAAAGGGTTGCTTTATCATTTGATAAGAAATAAATTATAGTAAATATAATAATTCAGGAAAACTTGGCTTATTAGGCAAATCGGGCCTTGCATAGTAGGCTGAGAAGTGCGTTCTGGCTACTAGGTACGACATATATATATATATATATATATATATATATATATATATATATATATATATATATATATATATATATATATATATATATATGTCGTACCTAGTAGCCAGAATGCACTTCTCAGCCTACAATGTAAGGCCCGATTTGCCTAATAAGCCAAGTTTTCTTGAATTAATATATTTTCTCTAATTTTTTTCTTATGAAATGATAAAGCTACTCATTTCATTATGTATGAGGTCAATTTGTTTTTATTGGAGTTAAAATTAACGTAGATATATGACCGAACCTAAGCAACCCTACCTAACCTAACCAAACCGATCTTTATAGGTTAGGTTAGGTTAGGTAGCCGAAAACGTTAGGTTAGGTTAGGTAGGTTAGGTAGTCGAAAAACAATTAATTCATGAAAACTTGGCTTATTAGGCAAATCGGGCCATGTATAGTAGGCTGAGAAGTGCGTTCTGGCTACTAGGTACGACATATATATATATATATATATATATATTATATATATATATATATATATATATATATATATATATATATATATATATATATATATATATATATATATATATATATATATATATATATATATATATATATATATATATATATATATATATATATATATATATATATATATATATATATATATATATATATATATATATATATATATATATATATATATATATATATATATATATATATATATATATATATATATATATATATATATATATATATATATATATATATATATATATATATATATATATATATATATATATATATATATATATATATATATATATATATATATATATATATATATTTATATATATATATATATATATATATATATATATATATATATATATATATATATATATATATATATATATATATATATATATATATATATATATATATATTATATATATATATATATATATATATATATATATATATATATATATATATATATATATATATATATATATATATATATATATATATATATATATATATTATATATATATATATATTATATATGTGAGAAAGCTGCATGAACGCGCAAGCCATATATCACTAAGAACTCTTTGACCCGGCCAGGATTCGAACCCATGCCGTCCAGGATCACCCCTAAACGTACACAGTACCGTGACCACCGCACCAATGATCGTCTATAAGGATTGGTCAGTCTTGGCGCTTATTAACTAAGCTCCCTGACTGACTAATCCCGGACGACACTCATGGATCCATTTGGGTACAGTTTTTCATCAAAT
>NC_059632.1:9629675-9694675 GCF_020424385.1 Procambarus clarkii
ATTGTTTATCTTCACTTGTGGTTTATGCAAGTATAGGCTTATAAGCTGGACACGAGTTCTCTCACATTGACAGTGGCTTGACGAAAATTGCAGACTGACCCCTCACTCATCTGGTGCCTTCGGGAGGTAGAGATGTTTGAGATATATATATCTCGAACTATCTACTTCTTTTGTAAGGTCTGATGGCGTAGTGGGTTAAAGCATACTAGTTATGCCAGCTACTGGAAGGTAGTTGTGCTTTCTGGGTTCGAGTCCCACTGGTGGGTGTTGTCCAAAGATTGTTTATCTTCACTTGTGGTTTATGCAAGTATAGGCTTATAAGCTGGACACGAGTTCTCTCACATTGACAGTGGCTTGACGAAAATTGCAGACTGACCCCTCACTCATCTGGTGCCTTCGGGAGGTAGAGATGTTTGAGATATATATATCTCGAACTATCTACTTCTTTTGTAAGGTCTGATGGCGTAGTGGGTTAAAGCATACTAGTTATGCCAGCTACTGGAAGGTAGTTGTGCTTTCTGGGTTCGAGTCCCACTGGTGGGTGTTGTCCAAAGATTGTTTATCTTCACTTGTGGTTTATGCAAGTATAGGCTTATAAGCTGGACACGAGTTCTCTCACATTGACAGTGGCTTGACGAAAATTGCAGACTGACCCCTCACTCATCTGGTGCCTTCGGGAGGTAGAGATGTTTGAGATATATATATCTCGAACTATCTACTTCTTTTGTAAGGTCTGATGGCGTAGTGGGTTAAAGCATACTAGTTAGGCCAGCTACTGGAAGGTAGTTGTGCTTCTGGGGGAGGTAGAGTTTATCTTCGTACTGGAAGGTAGTTGTGCTTTCTGGGTTTCCCACTGGTGGGTGTTGTCCAAAGAGTTTATCTTCACTTGTGGTTTATGCAAGTATAGGCTTATAAGCTGGACACGAGTTCTCTCACATTGACAGTGGCTTGACGAAAATTGCAGACTGACCCCTCACTCATCTGGTGCCTTCGGGAGGTAGAGATGTTTGAGATATATATATCTCGAACTATCTACTTCTTTTGTAAGGTCTGATGGCGTAGTGGGTTAAAGCATACTAGTTAGGCCAGCTACTGGAAGGTAGTTGTGCTTTCTGGGTTCGAGTCCCACTGGTGGGTGTTGTCCAAAGATTGTTTATCTTCACTTGTGGTTTATGCAAGTATAGGCTTATAAGCTGGACACGAGTTCTCTCACATTGACAGTGGCTTGACGAAAATTGCAGACTGACCCCTCACTCATCTGGTGCCTTCGGGAGGTAGAGATGTTTGAGATATATATATCTCGAACTATCTACTTCTTTTGTAAGGTCTGATGGCGTAGTGGGTTAAAGCATACTAGTTATGCCAGCTACTGGAAGGTAGTTGTGCTTTCTGGGTTCGAGTCCCACTGGTGGGTGTTGTCCAAAGATTGTTTATCTTCACTTGTGGTTTATGCAAGTATAGGCTTATAAGCTGGACACGAGTTCTCTCACATTGACAGTGGCTTGACGAAAATTGCAGACTGACCCCTCACTCATCTGGTGCCTTCGGGAGGTAGAGATGTTTGAGATATATATATCTCGAACTATCTACTTCTTTTGTAAGGTCTGATGGCGTAGTGGGTTAAAGCATACTAGTTATGCCAGCTACTGGAAGGTAGTTGTGCTTTCTGGGTTCGAGTCCCACTGGTGGGTGTTGTCCAAAGATTGTTTATCTTCACTTGTGGTTTATGCAAGTATAGGCTTATAAGCTGGACACGAGTTCTCTCACATTGACAGTGGCTTGACGAAAATTGCAGACTGACCCCTCACTCATCTGGTGCCTTCGGGAGGTAGAGATGTTTGAGATATATATATCTCGAACTATCTACTTCTTTTGTAAGGTCTGATGGCGTAGTGGGTTAAAGCATACTAGTTATGCCAGCTACTGGAAGGTAGTTGTGCTTTCTGGGTTCGAGTCCCACTGGTGGGTGTTGTCCAAAGATTGTTTATCTTCACTTGTGGTTTATGCAAGTATAGGCTTATAAGCTGGACACGAGTTCTCTCACATTGACAGTGGCTTGACGAAAATTGCAGACTGACCCCTCACTCATCTGGTGCCTTCGGGAGGTAGAGATGTTTGAGATATATATATCTCGAACTATCTACTTCTTTTGTAAGGTCTGATGGCGTAGTGGGTTAAAGCATACTAGTTATGCCAGCTACTGGAAGGTAGTTGTGCTTTCTGGGTTCGAGTCCCACTGGTGGGTGTTGTCCAAAGATTGTTTATCTTCACTTGTGGTTTATGCAAGTATAGGCTTATAAGCTGGACACGAGTTCTCTCACATTGACAGTGGCTTGACGAAAATTGCAGACTGACCCCTCACTCATCTGGTGCCTTCGGGAGGTAGAGATGTTTGAGATATATATATCTCGAACTATCTACTTCTTTTGTAAGGTCTGATGGCGTAGTGGGTTAAAGCATACTAGTTATGCCAGCTACTGGAAGGTAGTTGTGCTTTCTGGGTTCGAGTCCCACTGGTGGGTGTTGTCCAAAGATTGTTTATCTTCACTTGTGGTTTATGCAAGTATAGGCTTATAAGCTGGACACGAGTTCTCTCACATTGACAGTGGCTTGACGAAAATTGCAGACTGACCCCTCACTCATCTGGTGCCTTCGGGAGGTAGAGATGTTTGAGATATATATATCTCGAACTATCTACTTCTTTTGTAAGGTCTGATGGCGTAGTGGGTTAAAGCATACTAGTTATGCCAGCTACTGGAAGGTAGTTGTGCTTTCTGGGTTCGAGTCCCACTGGTGGGTGTTGTCCAAAGATTGTTTATCTTCACTTGTGGTTTATGCAAGTATAGGCTTATAAGCTGGACACGAGTTCTCTCACATTGACAGTGGCTTGACGAAAATTGCAGACTGACCCCTCACTCATCTGGTGCCTTCGGGAGGTAGAGATGTTTGAGATATATATATCTCGAACTATCTACTTCTTTTGTAAGGTCTGATGGCGTAGTGGGTTAAAGCATACTAGTTATGCCAGCTACTGGAAGGTAGTTGTGCTTTCTGGGTTCGAGTCCCACTGGTGGGTGTTGTCCAAAGATTGTTTATCTTCACTTGTGGTTTATGCAAGTATAGGCTTATAAGCTGGACACGAGTTCTCTCACATTGACAGTGGCTTGACGAAAATTGCAGACTGACCCCTCACTCATCTGGTGCCTTCGGGAGGTAGAGATGTTTGAGATATATATATCTCGAACTATCTACTTCTTTTGTAAGGTCTGATGGCGTAGTGGGTTAAAGCATACTAGTTATGCCAGCTACTGGAAGGTAGTTGTGCTTTCTGGGTTCGAGTCCCACTGGTGGGTGTTGTCCAAAGATTGTTTATCTTCACTTGTGGTTTATGCAAGTATAGGCTTATAAGCTGGACACGAGTTCTCTCACATTGACAGTGGCTTGACGAAAATTGCAGACTGACCCCTCACTCATCTGGTGCCTTCGGGAGGTAGAGATGTTTGAGATATATATATCTCGAACTATCTACTTCTTTTGTAAGGTCTGATGGCGTAGTGGGTTAAAGCATACTAGTTATGCCAGCTACTGGAAGGTAGTTGTGCTTTCTGGGTTCGAGTCCCACTGGTGGGTGTTGTCCAAAGATTGTTTATCTTCACTTGTGGTTTATGCAAGTATAGGCTTATAAGCTGGACACGAGTTCTCTCACATTGACAGTGGCTTGACGAAAATTGCAGACTGACCCCTCACTCATCTGGTGCCTTCAGGAGGTAGAGATGTTTGAGATATATATATCTCGAACTATCTACTTCTTTTGTAAGGTCTGATGGCGTAGTGGGTTAAAGCATACTAGTTATGCCAGCTACTGGAAGGTAGTTGTGCTTTCTGGGTTCGAGTCCCACTGGTGGGTGTTGTCCAAAGATTGTTTATCTTCACTTGTGGTTTATGCAAGTATAGGCTTATAAGCTGGACACGAGTTCTCTCACATTGACAGTGGCTTGACGAAAATTGCAGACTGACCCCTCACTCATCTGGTGCCTTCGGGAGGTAGAGATGTTTGAGATATATATATCTCGAACTATCTACTTCTTTTGTAAGGTCTGATGGCGTAGTGGGTTAAAGCATACTAGTTATGCCAGCTACTGGAAGGTAGTTGTGCTTTCTGGGTTCGAGTCCCACTGGTGGGTGTTGTCCAAAGATTGTTTATCTTCACTTGTGGTTTATGCAAGTATAGGCTTATAAGCTGGACACGAGTTCTCTCACATTGACAGTGGCTTGACGAAAATTGCAGACTGACCCCTCACTCATCTGGTGCCTTCGGGAGGTAGAGATGTTTGAGATATATATATCTCGAACTATCTACTTCTTTTGTAAGGTCTGATGGCGTAGTGGGTTAAAGCATACTAGTTATGCCAGCTACTGGAAGGTAGTTGTGCTTTCTGGGTTCGAGTCCCACTGGTGGGTGTTGTCCAAAGATTGTTTATCTTCACTTGTGGTTTATGCAAGTATAGGCTTATAAGCTGGACACGAGTTCTCTCACATTGACAGTGGCTTGACGAAAATTGCAGACTGACCCCTCACTCATCTGGTGCCTTCGGGAGGTAGAGATGTTTGAGATATATATATCTCGAACTATCTACTTCTTTTGTAAGGTCTGATGGCGTAGTGGGTTAAAGCATACTAGTTATGCCAGCTACTGGAAGGTAGTTGTGCTTTCTGGGTTCGAGTCCCACTGGTGGGTGTTGTCCAAAGATTGTTTATCTTCACTTGTGGTTTATGCAAGTATAGGCTTATAAGCTGGACACGAGTTCTCTCACATTGACAGTGGCTTGACGAAAATTGCAGACTGACCCCTCACTCATCTGGTGCCTTCGGGAGGTAGAGATGTTTGAGATATATATATCTCGAACTATCTACTTCTTTTGTAAGGTCTGATGGCGTAGTGGGTTAAAGCATACTAGTTATGCCAGCTACTGGAAGGTAGTTGTGCTTTCTGGGTTCGAGTCCCACTGGTGGGTGTTGTCCAAAGATTGTTTATCTTCACTTGTGGTTTATGCAAGTATAGGCTTATAAGCTGGACACGAGTTCTCTCACATTGACAGTGGCTTGACGAAAATTGCAGACTGACCCCTCACTCATCTGGTGCCTTCGGGAGGTAGAGATGTTTGAGATATATATATCTCGAACTATCTACTTCTTTTGTAAGGTCTGATGGCGTAGTGGGTTAAAGCATACTAGTTATGCCAGCTACTGGAAGGTAGTTGTGCTTTCTGGGTTCGAGTCCCACTGGTGGGTGTTGTCCAAAGATTGTATATATATATATATATATATATATATATATATTATATATATATATATATATATATATATATATATATATATATATATATATATATATATATATATATATTTTATATATATATATATATATATATATATATATATATATATATATATATATATATATATATATATATATATATATATATATATATATATATATATATATATATATATATATATATATTCATGCAACCCGTTCTCGCAAATTTAATAAGTCAATATTGACTTATTAAATATGTGCATAGGTGACATACTTAACATAATAGATACCCTTAAAAAGATTCATAGAAAACACCGACCTTACCTAACCTTGTTAGTAACTTAAGATAAGCATCTTATTGCTTCGTAATTACAATTATTACCTAACCTATAATAGGTATAGGTTAAGTAATAATTGTAATTACGAAGCAATAAGATGCTTATCTTAAGATACTAACAAGGTTAGGTAAGGTCGGTGTTTTCTATGAATCTTTTTAAGGGTATCTATTATGTTAAGTATGTCACCTATGTACGTAGTTAATAAGTCAATATTGACTTTACGAATTTGTGAGAACGGGTTGATTCATGGACAATCACTCGCTGGGGTAACGGGAAATACATGGACCATAGTCCAGCTTTTTAATCCGCTTGATCGTACCTGTGGAGGTCACTGAGCGGTTAGCTGGTGACGTCACTGCCCATTAGTAATGCTAGGGGTCGCTGGGGTAACGAAATTCGGCTACGACAGGGGCCGACCTTTTAATCCCCTCGAACAAAATGGCCGGGGCCTAGGAGCGAACCTTTTAATCTAACATTTGGAAAATTGTATATGACGGACGGGAGGGGACAATACAATGAATGAAAATATTAGAAGACTACGAGGGACCGTTGGGAAAAAACATGAAAACCCCCCTGGGCTCTACCAGGGACCGCTGGGGAAAGCTAAACGGTCCCTCGTAGTGCTTTTTCCCACTAGTGTCATCACAATGTGTCCACGAGGACACACACACACCTGGTCATCACCATGTGTCCACGAGGACACCCACACACCTGGTCATCACCATGTGTCCACGAGGACACCCACACACCTGGTCATCACCATGTATCCACAAGGATACACACCTGGTCATCACCATGTATCTAGGAAGAACACGCTCAGTTGGTCATTAACATATTTATAAGTATACCTGTACATATATATGTATGCATGTTTGTGTATGCGTTTATTGTGTGTAATTGCTTGTACACGGTGTGTACACGCTTGTGAATGTATAAATATTATTTATTTTTACACTAACATCACTTGTTGCGGCGCCATTGTTGGCAGCAAAAGTTAGATGGTTTGAAAATAGCGGCGGTGTTGGGAAAACATTTGGCTGTTTTACAGGCATTGGTAATACTGGGGCGGGTGGCGCGCCCTCCGGGGGGGGGGGAGGAGGGAGGGAGGGAGGGAGGGAGGGAGGGAGGGGAGAGAGAGAGAGAGAGAGAGAGAGAGAGAGAGAGAGAGAGAGAAGAGAGAGAGAGAGAGAGAGAGAGAGAGAGAGAGAGAGAGAGAGAGAGAGAGAGGGTGAGAGAGAGGGGGAAGAGGGGTGGATACAATGTCACTCACACATGGAGAAGAGAAACTGAGACATCAGTAATCAGGATGACCCACTGGCACATTAATTGTTCTGTTAAGATGCAGTGGCCATTAAACAGGTGATGTTCAGCATCTTCCCCAAAGAGTAGCCAAAGGTAACAACACCACGAGGCCGCCTGAGGTGATCCCGAGTCCGGTACTCACCTGTGCAGACCTTACTGCTCTTTGCCCTTGCCTACTCTGTCATTTTCATGTTGAATTTCTGCTCTCCCTTCTAACTTTCGTATGTTCACTTCATGGTTCTCTGTAGCTTCTCCTATTCTCGTCATTTTCTTTCATTACCCTTTCCAGGCCGTGTTGCTTTTCCTTTCGCCTCATGACACTATTTACAAATTGTTGTTGATCTTGTTGGTGTATAACTGAGCGGGCTTGTGTGTGGATTACTTGAGCCGTCCTCCTCTGCCCCCATCTTCCTTAACAGCTCCCTGCTCTGTCTGCAGGTCTCATATTATATTTTATTTGTTGCTTTTATGTTCTCATCTTTATTACATACATCAGCGGCAACATGCATAGGTCGTTGACTGGACGCGGTGTCTTCAACCTTGTGTGTGGCAGATGTCGGAAAATCCGACACCATTTAATAATATCATACAGACAGATAATATTGCTGTGTTGTATAAACAAGTTAACCCATAGAAAATGTAACTTGTAGTGGAATTTCCGTCTATAGAAAACGGGATATCATTACCACATACTATTTTAAATTCACCACCTATTATGGTGGGAATTATTTTTAAATACATTAGTCTTTGGACTTTACCATCATAAAAACATCTCATATAAATTAACTTAATTATCAGAATTAAAATAGAGTAAATGTGACCCTTCTATCACTTACTGTCATCTGGACAATGTAGGCCAGTAGAGTCAGTGAGGAGGGGTGGTCAGCCATTGTTGTTGTCACCTCCGAGACGCGTGGAGCAAATTCGGCTCCTATCATATCTGGACAATGTCGGCCAGTAGTGTCAGTAGTATAGAGTGTCAGCCATTGCTATTGTACTTAGACCAGAGGCACGGGAGCAAATACGGCTCCTGTTAATTTTACTTGGACGAAGTGTTATGGAAACCAAAGGTGTACCATCATCAACACGCTGTCAACAAATACAAGTTAAGTGTTCTGCCGAAAACCGTTTATCTAATTATTTGTGGCCATGAATATTAGGTAGATATAAAGGACGAGCCGGTTAGAATACGAACTGCCTCTTAATAAAAGGTAATTAAGCCTAGGTCTTTATGGTTCCCTGTACAGTGTTTTCTCTGATATAGCTGTCATATATTAGGATTCTGGCTTTACAGCTAGCGCCCTTTTGACAGGTCAAGACGAGGAAGCATGCTTTGTGTACCAGTTACTGGGTGATGGAAGCTACCTCAAAGAGGATAATTTGGTGTCTACATCCTAGTTATACCTGGTGGACTAAGGCCTGCAGTACAAATAAGATAAGGAACCTCTTCAATGTATGTAGTCTAATACTGTAGTTTGATTGGCTGCATATATATATAAATTCAATAAAACCCCCCCTAATGTATAGAGGATCGATTTGTGAGATTATTGTAGAAATACAGTCCACTTATCATCATACAAATTGCTATCGAAGTATATAAATTAACGTAAATATAAATTCATATAAATTAAATAAATATAAATCTCACAGGTCGGTTCCCACAGCAGATGTGCTGCCTCGCCCTGGCGGCTCACCTTCCCTGGGTCTACCTAATTGTTCTCCATGTGTTAAGAACCTGCGATCACGTGTCTCCATCACTCATGTTCCTCTAGACTCCATTCCTCCACAGCTTCATTGATGCCCTCTCTATGAGAAGCAGTGGAGGCACTGAGGGAGACAAGACCAGTACTGGGGTATACAGTCCCTGCATGGTACACTCCCCGTGTGACAAGACCAGTACTGGGGTATACAGTCCCAGCATGGTACACTTCCCGTGTGACAAGACCAGTACTGGGGTATACAGTCCCTGCATGGTACACTCCCCGTGTGACAAGACCAGTACTGGGATATACAGTCCCAGCATGGTACACTCCCCGTGTGACAAGACCAGTACTGGGGTATACAGTCCCAGCATGGTACACTTCCCGTGTGACAAGACCAGTACTGGGGTATACAGTCCCAGCATGGTACACTCCCCGTGTGACAAGACCAGTACTGGGGTATACAGTCCCAGCATGGTACACTTCCCGTGTGACAAGACCAGTACTGGGGTATACAGTCCCTGCATGGTACACTGCCCGTGTGACAAGACCAGTACTGGGATATACAGTCCCAGCATGGTACACTCCCCGTGTGACAAGACCAGTACTGGGGTATACATCAGTCCCAGCATGGTACACTCCCCGTGTGACAAGACCTGTACTGGGGTATACAGTCCCAGGATGGTACACTCCCCGTGTGACAAGACCAGTACTGAGGTATACAGTCCCAGCTTGGTACACTGCCCGTGTGACAAGACCAGTACTGGGGTATACAGTCCCAGCATGGTACACTTCCCGTGTGACAAGTCCAGTACTGGGGTATACAGTCCCTGCATGGTACACTTCCCGTGTGACAAGACCAGTGCTGGGGTATACAGTCCCAGCATGGTACACTTCCCGTGTGACAAGACCAGTACTGGGGTATACAGTCCCAGCATGGTACACTGCCCGTGTGACAAGACCAGTACTGGGGTATACAGTCCCAGCATGGTACACTGCCCGTGTGACAAGATCAGTACTGGGGTATACAGACCCAGCATGGTACACTCCCCTTGTGACAAGACCAGTACTGGGGTATACAGTCCCAGCATGGTACACTCCCCGTGTGACAAGACCAGTGCTGGGGTATACAGTCCCAGCATGGTACACTTCCCGTGTGACAAGACCAGTACTGGGGTATACAGTCCCAGCATGGTACACTTCCCGTGTGACAAGACCAGTACTGGGGTATACAGTCCCTGCATGGTACACTCCCCGTGTGACAAGACCAGTACTGGGGTATACAGTCCCAGCATGGTACACTGCCCGTGTGACAAGACCAGTACTGGGGTATACAGTCCCAGCATGGTACACTTCCCGTGTGACAAGACCAGTACTGGGGTATACAGTCCCAGCATGGTACACTTCCCGTGTGACAAGACCAGTACTGGGGTATACAGTCCCATGATACCTGGTTGATACCTGGTTGATGGGGTTCTGGGAGTTCTTCTACTCCCCAAGCCCGGCCCGAGGCCAGGCTTGACTTGTGAGAGTTTGGTCCACCAGGCTGTTGCTTGGAGCGGCCCGCAGGCCCACATACCCACCACAGCCCGGTTGGTCCGGCACTCCTTGGAGGAATAAATCTAGTTTCCTCTTGAAAATGTCCACGGTTGTTCCGGCAATATTCCTTATGCTTGCTGGGAGGACGTTGAACAACCGCGGACCTCTGATGTTTATACAGTGCTCTCTGATTGTGCCTATGGCACCTCTGCTCTTCACTGGTTCTATTCTACATTTTCTTCCATATCGTTCACTCCAGTACGTTGTTATTTTACTGTGTAGATTTGGTACTTGGCCCTCCAGTATCTTCCAGGTGTATATTATTTGATATCTCTCTCGTCTTCTTTCTAGTGAGTACATTTGGAGGGCTTTGAGACGATCCCAATAATTTAGGTGCTTTATTGCATCTATGCGTGCCGTAAATGTTCTCTGTATTCCCTCTATTTCAGCAATCTCTCCTGCTCTGAAGGGGGAAGTGAGTACTGAACAGTACTCAAGACGGGACAACACAAGTGACTTGAAGAGTACAACCATTGTGATGGGATCCCTGGATTTGAAAGTTCTCGTAATCCATCCTATCATTTTTCTGGCTGTCGCAATATTTGCTTGGTTATGCTCCTTAAACGTTAGGTCGTCAGACATTATTATTCCCAAATCCTTTACATGCTGTTTTCCTACTATGGGTACATTTGATTGTGTTTTGTACTCTGTATTATGTTTAAGGTCCTCATTTTTACCGTACCTGAGTACCTGGAATTTATCACTGTTAAAAATCATGTTATTTTCTGATGCCCAGTCGAAAACTTTATTAATATCAGCTTGAAGTTTTTCAATGTCCTCAGCCGAGGTAATTTTCATACTGATTTTTGTGTCATCTGCAAAGGATGATACGAAGCTGTGACTTGTATTTTTGTCTATATCTGATATGAGAATTAGGAAAAGCAGCGGTGCCAGGACTGTACCCTGAGGTACAGAGCTTTTCACTGCACTTGGACTAGATTTTATATGGTTGACAGTTACTCGCTGAGTCCTGTTTGACAGAAAACTGAGTATCCAGCGTCCTACTTTACCGGTTATTCCCATTGACTTCATTTTGTGTGCTATCACGCCATGGTCACATTTATCGAAAGCCTTTGCGAAGTCCGTGCATATCACATCAGCATTCTGTTTCTCTTCTAATGCCTCAGTGACTTTGTCGTAGTGCTCAAGTAGCTGTGAGAGGCACGATCTTCCCGCTCGAAATCCATGTTGGCCTGGGTTGTGAAGGTCATTGGTCTCCATGAAATTGGTGACCTGACTCCTAATCACTCTCTTAAATACTTTTATGATGTGCGATGTTAGTGCAACTGGTCTATAATTTTTTGCTAATGCTTTGCTCCCTCCCTTGTGTAGAGGGGCTATGTCTGCTACTTTAAGTGCATCTGGTATCTCCCCCGTGTCCAAGCTCTTCCTCCACACTATACTGAGTGCCTGTGCTACCGGCACTTTGCATTTCTTTATAAATATTGAATTCCATGAGTCTGGACCTGGGGCCGAGTGCATGGGCATGTTTTCAATTTCTTTTTCAAAATTTAGTGCGCTCGTGTTTATATCAGTAATATTTACAGGGGTTTGAATATCCCGCATAAAGGAATTGTCTGGATCTTCCACCTTCATGTTGTTTATTGGAGTGCTAAACATGTCCTCATACTGCTTTTTTAGGATTTCACTAATTTCTTTGTCATCCTTCGTGTATGAACCTTCACTTGTACGAATAGGTCCAATACTGGCAGTGATTTTTGCTTTTGTACACTTCCCGTGTGACAAGACCAGTACTGGGGTATACTGTCCCAGGATGGTACACGTCCCGTGTGACAAGACCAGTACTGGGGTATACAGTCCCAGCATGGTACACTTCCCGTGTGACAAGACCAGTACTGGGGTATACAGTCCCAGCATGGTACACTTCCCGTGTGACAAGACCAGTACTGGGGTATACAGTCCCAGTATGGTACACTTCCCGTGTGACAAGACCAGTACTAGTGTATACAGTCCCAGGATGGTACACTTCCCGTGTGACAAGACCAGTACTGGGGTATACAATCCCAGCAAGGTACACTTCCCGTGTGACAAGACCAGTACTAGGGTATACAGTCCCAGCGTGGTACACTTCCCGTGTGACAAGACCAGTACTGGGGTATACAGTCCCAGGATGGTACACTCCCCGTGTGACAAGACCAGTACTGGGGTATACAGTCCCAGCATGGTACACTCACCGTGTGACAAGACCAGTAGTGGGGTATACAGTCCCAGCATTGTACACTCCCCGTGTGACAAGACCAGTACTGGGGTATACAGTCCCAGCATGGTACACTCCCAGTGTGACAAGTCCAGTACTGGGGTATACAGTCCCAGCATGGTACACTCCCCATGTGACAAGTCCAGTACTGGGGTATACAGTCCCAGCATGGTACACTTCCCGTGTGACAAGACCAGTACTGGGGTATACAGTCCCAGCATGGTACACTCCCCGTGTGACAAGACCAGTACTAGGGTATACAGTCCTAGTACACTCATGGTACACTCCCCATGTGACAAGTCCAGTACTGGGGTATACAGTCCCAGCATGGTACACTCCCCATGTGACAAGTCCAGTACTGGGGTATACAGTCCCAGCATGGTACACTTCCCGTGTGACAAGTCCAGTACTGGGGTATACAGTCCCAGCATGGTACACTTCCCGTGTGACAAGACCAGTACTGGGGTATACAGACCCAGCATGGTACACTCACCGTGTGACAAGACCAGTACTGGGGTATACAGTCCCAGCATGGTACACTTCCCGTGTGACAAGACCAGTACTGGGGTATACAGACCCAGCATGGTGCACTCACCGTGTGACAAGACCAGAACTGAGGTATACAGTCCCAGCATGGTACACTTCCCGTGTGACAAGACCAGTACTGGGGTATACAGTCCCAGCATGGTACACTTCCCGTGTGACAAGACCAGTACTGGGGTATACAGTCCCAGCATGGTACACTTCCCGTGTGACAAGACCAGTACTGGGGTATACAGTCCCAGCATGGTACACTTCCCGTGTGACAAGACCAGTACTGGGGTATACAGTCCCAGCATGGTACACTCCCCGTGTGACAAGACCAGTACTGGGGTATACAGTCCCAGCATGGTACACTCCCCGTGTGACAAGACCAGTACTGGGGTATACAGTCCCAGCATGGTGCACTCCCTGTGTGACAAGACCAGTACTGGGGTATACAGTCCCAGCATGGTACACTTCCCGTGTGACAAGACCAGTACTGGGGTATACAGTCCCAGCATGGTACACTTCCCGTGTGACAAGACCAGTACTGGGGTATACAGTCCCAGCATGGTACACTTCCCGTGTGACAAGACCAGTACTGGGGTATACAGTCCCAGCATGGTACACTTCCCGTGTGACAAGACCAGTACTGGGGTATACAGTCCCAGCATGGTACACTCCCCGTGTGACAAGACCAGTACTGGGGTATACAGACTGTCCAGCGTGAATACCCAGCGTCGCATCGGCTAATTGGAAGCAAAGAATAAAACAAAATAATACAGGGAAACAACCCTTTACACATAACAAAATCTTGCACAAGGTTACAAGCAGTCCTAACGCTAAATGCAGGCCTTCCCTCCCTAACTATCCCTCACTGCCTGACTCCCTCACTACATTCCCATCCTTAATGACTCTGTCCCTGCTTCACCTCCTCCCTTCCTACATCCCTCCCTCCCCCCACCTGTCTCCCCCAGCCTGCCTCCCTTCCTCCTTGCCTTCCTCTCACTATATTCCCTTCCTGTCTGCCTCCCTTCCTGCATGTCAGTGTCCCTGCTGCCTTGCCTCTCTCCCTGCTTGCCTCGTTGCCTCCCTCCCTCCCAATCCGAGAGTTGCGAGCCTTTGCGTGGAGCTGGGTGGAGACTGAAGCCAGCGGAGTGAGGTGTGGCTGTGAGGCAAGGCCATTACACAGCCTCTAGTTGACTTGGGCTCCGTTAACCGCCCTATATTGATCAAAGAACAAGGAACTCCGTGATTGCCTTGTCCTGCTCACTCTCTCTGCCTTTCTCTGTCTATCTTTCTCTCTCACTTTCACTACTTCCCTCACCCTCTCTCATACATTCTCACTCATTCACTCTTTATCACTCTCACTCTTTCTCTCTCTGTCTGTCTGTCTCTCTGTCTGTCTCTCTCTCTCTCTCTCTCTCTCTCTCTCTCTCTCTCTCTCTCTCTCTCTCTCTCTCTCTCTCTCTCTCTCTCTCTCTCATACAATCTCACTCATTCACTCTTTCTCTCTCTGTCTGTCTGTCTGTCTCTCTCTCTCTCTCTCTCTCTCTCTCTCTCTCTCTCTCTCTCTCTCTCTCTCTCTCTCTCTCTCTCTCTCTCTCTCTCTCTCTCTCTCTCTCTCTCTCTCTCTCTCATACATTCTCACTCATTCACTCTTTATCACTCTCACTCTTTCTCTCTCTGTCTGTCTGTCTCTCTCTCTCTCTCTCTCTCTCTCTCTCTCTCTCTCTCTCTCTCTCTCTCTCTCTCTCTCTCTCTCTCTCTCTCTCTCTCTCTCATCCTTCCCCTTCTATCTCGCTCTCTTTGATACCCGGAACAAGAGGGGTGAAAACGATATCAATTCTGTTTAGTTCGGTGCTCCGAGGGTGTTAAATAACCGTGTGTGTGTACTCTCCTGGTTGTAGTCTCCTGTTTGTTCTCACCCTGTTGTACACTCTTAGTTGTACTCTCCTGTTTGTTCTCACAGAACTCTGCTGGTTGTACCCTATGGATGGCTGAATAGTTGGTAGGCTTGCACGCTGACTTTCTGGCTGGCTGACTGACTGGCAGGCTGGCAGGCAGGCTGCCAGGCTGGTAGGTTGCTAGGGAGCAATCTAACCTCAACATTATATAACCCAAAGATAAAGTATGCATCATTTTCACCAGCAAAGAATTCAATTTTGACTGCTTCCCTGACAGTTCTGTGGGGCTCCCGCCACCCTTGCAAAAATATCCATTTGGCCGAGATTAACATAAATTAAATCAACTTCGCCGGAGTCTATCTGCGAGAGAGGATTACCATATTCTTAATCATGGGTGTATAATTTTTTACGATACCTACTTAAATTATAATTATATCATTCGTTTTATTTTTAATTATTAGGGATTTAATTTTTTTGGGAGGATTCGTCGTCAGTAAGGAAAGTGAAATTGTTGGATTGTTTCTAGCGTAGGTGAGACATTTTTATAAGGGAATTTGGTTGAGTGCATACAGGAGCTGCATGGGCCACTATGTGACTTCTGCCAGTTCCTGAACTGGGAGTCACTTCCACAGACGTTGCACTTACAGAGTTGTGGGTTACTTCATCTACCTCACCTGGAACTACAGTATTTACAGCAGCGGGTTCATTTCCTGATACACTATCCTCTATTAATGGCGGAAAGTCATGTTCATGAAAAATGTTGATCCGTTCCGATGCCTCCACCTGGCAGGCAGCAGCCATGTGACCAGTACGCCCACACTTAAAACAAGTTTGCATTTGGCCATTGTATATAAATTTAATATAATGACCTGCTACTGACATTGATGAAGGAATATTACGGTGAAGTTCCATCTTTACTGTTCGTGTTCCATTAAAACACCCTTTCCCTGGGCCATACGTATATTTATTAAAACTAACATTGTCCACTTTCCCATATTGTTCCAGTATGTGTACAATAGTTCCATTCAACATTTCAAATGGCGCATCCCTCACAGAAACGTATGTAAACGTTTTGCTCAAATTAATCACTTGTACTGATCCTTTCCCATTAGGTAAACTTATAATGTCATCATCATACTTCTTAAGAAACTCTGAAAACGCCACATTGTTTTCAAATTTCAACACCACCCTGTTCCCTGGCAGTGGTTGGTAACCAAATATTTCTTCCTGCTTGATCTGTAACACTTCGAAGATCGTGGTGGATACAAGGTCGGGAGCAGCATGACAACTAAACTTGAGTCCTATGGACTCCTTGCGCTTTAGTGGAGGTGTGTAGGAGCACATGATGGCACATATACCACCCTCAGCGTGACGTTATCCGCCCATCCGTCAACACGCCGGCCAACAGCGACGACAAACACGTCCACCCACCAGACGCCAGTAGCAGAGCGAATCAAAAACACGTCTGCTCACCACCACGTCCACGACGAGACTCCACTGTTATACTGGAAGAGACCCCCAGGGTATGCTGTATGTGTATGCTGGCGAGGCGCTGGTCACAGTATAACTCACAAAATATTAAGGTGCCTCTCATTGTTACTGAGAGCAGGACCTGCACAGCTAATTATGTAGAAGTTGTCTGGCATCATTAGTGGGCGCTTCTTCCTGGTGTGTGTGTTCTTACCTAGTTGTGCTTGCGGGGGTTGAGCTCTAGCTCTATGGTCCCGTCTCTTAACTGTCAATCAACAGGTGTACAGGTTCCTGAGGCTATTGGGCTTTATAATATATTCAATTTTTCAACTACTGTGCCACTAAAAAAGTTTGTTCTAATGTCTCTAAAGGCCGTTCCTATGTTGGCCAACCTGGCTTATGCTGTTGTTATCCTCTTGATATGGGCTTCAGGGGATAGGTCTGGTGTTATATCTCGCCAGTCTGAGGTCTCACCCCTCACAGTAGCTCTCTGCTTCCTATTGCTTAGGTACTCCCTTATCCACTGGAGCGCCCTACCAGTTACCCTTGCCTGTTTCTCCAACTTGTTCACTAGCCTCTTATGAGGTTTTCTGTAAAATGCTTTCAGACAGTCCAAGAAAATGTAGTCTGCCCACTCTTCTCTTTCTTGCTTAATCTTTGTCACCTGATCGAAGAATTCTATTAGACCTGTGAGGCAAGATTTACCCTCCCTGAACCCATGTTGATGGGTTGTCACGAAGTCTCTTCTCTCCAGATGTGTAACTAGGTGTTTTCTCACGATCTTCTCCATCACCTTGCATGGTATACAAGTTAAGGACACTGGCTTGTAGTTCAGTGCCTCCTGTCTGTCACCCTTGATGTATATTGGTACTGTATTAGCCGTCTTCCATATTTCTGGTAGGTCTCCTGTCTTCAGTGACCTACTATACACCACGGAGTGTGTCAAAGTTGTTCTTCACACTCTTTCAATACCCATGGTGAGATTCCATCCGGTGTGTACTCGCATATTTGTACTCACCTAGTTGTGCTTACTGGGGGTTGAGCTCTGGCTCTTTTGTCCTGCCTCTCAACTGTCAATCAACTGGTGTACAGATTCATGAGCCTACTGGGCTTAATCATATCTACATTTGAAACTGTGTATGGAGTCAGCCTCCACCACATCACTGCTTAATGCATTCCATCTGTTAACTACTCTTGACACTGAAAAAGTTCTTTCTAACGTCTCTGGCTAATTTGGGTACTCAGCCTCCACCTGTGTCCCCTGTTCGCGTACCACCCGTGTTAAACAGTTTATCCTTATCTACCCTGCCAATTCCTCTGATAATTTTGTAGGTAGTGATCATGTTTCCCCTTACTCTTCTTTCTTCCAGTGTCAAGAGGTGCATTTCATGTAGCTTTTCCTCGTAACTCATGCCTCTTAATTCTGGAACTAGCCTAGTGGCATACCTCTGAACTTTTTCAAGCATCGTCTTGTGCTTGACAAGGTACGGGCTGCATACTGGGGCCGCATACTCCAGGATTGGTCTTACATGTGGTTTATAAGGTTCTGAATGATTCCTTACACAGGTTCATGAAGGCAGTTCTGATGTTAGCCAGCCTTGCATACGCCGCAGATGTTATTCTTTTTATGTGGGCTTCAAAAGATAGGTTTGATGTGATATCAACTCCTAGATCTTTCTTTATGTCCGTTTCATGATGGACTTCATCTCCCATTCTGGTCTCCTGTTTCCACTGCCTTGTTTCATTACCTTACATTTATTCAGGATGAACTTTAGCAGCCATTTGTTGGACCGTTCATTGAGTTTGTTTAGGTCATCTTGTAGCCTCATACTATCTTCCTCTGTCTTAATCCTTCTCATAATTTTTGCATCATCAGCAAACAATGAGAGGAATGATTCTATACCCTCTGGGAGATTATTTGCATATATCAGAAACAGTATAGGTCCAAAGACTGAACCCTGTGGGACTCCACTTGTGACGCTTCGCCAATCTTGGGCTTCACCCCTCATAGTGACTCACTATGTTCTGTTACTTAGTTATTCCTTTATCCAATGGCGTACCTTCCCTTTTACTCCTGCCCGCCTCTCCAGCTTTTGCACTAGTCTCTGGTGCGGTACTCTGTCAAAGGCTTTCTCGTAATCCAAAAATATGCAGTCTGCCCACCCTGCTCTTTTTTGCCCGATTCTTCTTGCCTGATCATAGAGTTCAATTATTCCTGTGAGGTATGAGTTGCCATCCCTGAACCCATGTTGATGCTGTGTTACAAAACTCCTTCGCTCCAGATGTTCTGGAGCACACGTTCTCGCACAATTTTATCCTTGCATGGTATGGAAGTTAGGGACACTGGCCTGTAGTTCAGTGCTTCCTGTCTATCCCCCTTCTTGTATTTCGGGACTACATTAGTCGTCTTCCAAATTTTTGGCAGTTCCCCTGTTACCAGTGATTTGTTATACACTATGGAGAGTGGCAAGCACAGTGTTTCTGCTCCTTCCTTTAGTATCCAAAGGGAGATTCCATCTGGACCTATAGCCTTTGTTCCATCCAACTCTAGCAGAAGTTTCCTGACATCCCCACTGGTAATCCCAAACTCCTCTAATGGTGCCTGGTTAACTATTCCTTCTATTATCTCAGGAATTTCTTCTTGCTCTAATGTGAAGACCTCCTGGAATTTCTTAATGAGTTCTTCACACACTTCCTTGCCATTTTATAGTGAATCTGTCTGCCCCTATCCTCAGTTTCATTACCTGTTCCTTCACTGTTGTTTTTCTGATGATGTGGCTGTGCAGCAATTTAGGTTGAGTCTTGAGATGATTATCTTGATGATTTCGGGGCTTAGCGTCCCCGTGGCCCAGGTCTCAGACCAGACCTCCTTTTTGTTACACACCCTGTAATTCGTAACTCGTAATTCTGTGGCTCGGGTTCGATTCCCGCACGAGGCAGAAACAAATGGGCAAAGTTTCTTTCACCCTGAATGCCCCTGTTACCTAGCAGTAAATAGGTACTCGGGAGTTAGTCAGCTGTCACGGGCTGCTTCCTGGGGGTGGAGGCCTGGTCGAAGACCGGGCCGCGGGGACACTAAAAAGCCCTGAAATCATCTCAAGATAACCTCAAGATAACCCCCAGGAAGCAGCCGTCTAACTCCTAGGTACCTATTTACTGCTAGGTAACAGGAGCATCAGGCTGAAATAAATTTTTGCCCATTTTTCTCTGCTCCACCGGGGATCGAATCCAGAACCTCAGGACTACGAATCCTATGCGCTGTCCACTCAACTCTCAGGCGCCCTCTCTGCCATACTTGCTATGTCGTTTTCTTATTGCCCTTCTGCCTCTCTTCTCACTCTGACGTATTCATTCCTGGCGCTCTGGTATCTTTCTCTGCTCTCAAGTGTCCTGTTATTTCTATAGTTTCTCCACGCCTTATACTAGTTGCTTTGCTAGCTTACATCTCTACATCTCTGATTAAATCATGAGTTTCTCATCTGAATTATTTTTTTTCCTTTTGGATCGGGCTAAACTTATCTGCTGCCTCCTTACACTGCGTGATGGACTACATCATGTATTGGGCCGTCTTTGTGTGTGTGTATTAATCTAGTTGTTCTTGCGGGGGTTGAGCTCTGATCTTTCAGTACGCGTCTTAGCTGTCAATCAATCAACTGTAACTACTAATTTTTTTTCCACACACACACATACACACACACACACACCCAGGAAGCAGCTCCGTAACAGCTGTCGAACTCCCAGGTCCCTATTTACTGCTAGGTAACAGGGGCATCAGGGTGAAAGAAACATCTCCCAATTGTTTCTACCTGCTCCGGGAATTGAACCCGGGCCACAGAATTATGAGTCCTGCACGCTGTCCGCTCAGCTACCAGACCCTTAGTAGGATGTATGTGTGTGCGTGTGTGTGTGTGTACTCACCTAGTTGTACTCACCTAGTTGTGTTTGCGGGGATTGAGCTCTGGCTCTTTGGTCCTGCCTCTCAACCGTCAATCAACAGGTGTAGATTCCTGAGCCTATCGGGCTCTATCATATCTACACTTGAAACTGTGTATGGAGTCAGCCTCCACCACATCACCCCCTAATGCATTCCATTTGTCAACCACTCTGACACTAAAAAAGTTCTTTATAATATCTCTGTGGCTCATTTGGGCACTCAGTTTCCACCTGTGTCCCCTTGTGCGTGTTCCCCTTGTGTTAAGTAGACTGTCTTTATCTACCCTATCAATTCCCTTCAGAATCTTGGATGTGGTGATCATGTCCCCCCTAACTCTTCTGTCTTCCAGCGAAGTGAGGTTTAATTCCCGTAGTCTCTCCTCGTAGCTCATACCTCTCAGCTCGGGTACTAGTCTGGTGGCAAACCTTTGAACCTTTTCCAGTTTAGTTTTATCCTTGACTAGATATGGACTCCATGCTGGGGCAGCATACTCCAGGATTGGCCTGACATATGTGGTATACAAAGTTCTGAATGATTCTTTACACAAGTTTCTGAATGCCGTTCGTATGTTGGCCAGCCTGGCATATGCCGCTGATGTTATCTGCTTGATATGTGCTGCAGGAGACAGGTCTGGCGTGATATCAACCCCCAAGTCTTTTTCCTTCTCTGACTCCTGAAGAATTTCCTCTCCCAGATGATACCTTGTATCTGGCCTCCTGCTCCCTACACCTATCTTCATCACATTACATTTGGTTGGGTTAAACTCTAACAACCATTTGTTCGACCATTCCTTCAGCTTGTCTAGGTCTTCTTGAAGCCTCAAACAGTCCTCTTCTGTTATAATCCTTCTCATAATTTTAGCATCGTCCGCAAACATTGAGAGAAATGAATCGATACCCTCCGGGAGATCATTTACATATATCAGAAACAAGATAGGACCGAGTACAGAGCCCTGTGGGACTCCACTGGTGACTTCACGCCAATCGGAGGTCTCACCCCCTCACCGTAACTCTCTGCTTCCTATTGCTTAGATACTCCCTTATCCACTGGAGCACCTTACCAGCTACACCTGCCTGTCTCTCCAGCTTATGTACCAGCCTCTTATGCGGTACTGTGTCAAAGGCTTTCCGACAATCCAAGAAAATGCAGTCCATCCAGCCCTCTCTTTCTTGCTTAATCTTTGTCACCTGATCGTAAAATTCTATCAAGCCTGTAAGGCAAGATTTACCCTCCCTGAACACATATTGGCGATTTGTCACGAAGTCCCTTCTCTCCAGATGTGTTACCAGGTTTTTTCTCACGATCTTCTCCATCACCTTGCATGGTATACAAGTCAAGGACACTGGCCTGTAGTTCAGTGCCTCTTGCCTGTCGCCCTTTTTGTATATTGGGACCACATTCGCCATCTTCCATATTTCTGGGAGGTCTCCCGTCTCCAGTGACTTACTATACACTATATGGAGAGTGGCAAGTAAAGTGCCTCTGCACACTCTTTCAGTACCCATGGTGAGATCCCATCTGGACCAACAGCCTTTCTAACATCCAGATCCAGCAGGTGTCTCTTGACCTCCTCTCTCGTAATTTCGAACTCTTCCAAGGCTTCCTGGTTTACCTCCCTTTCTCCTAGCACAGTGACCTCACCTTGTTCTATTGTGAAGAACTCCTGGAACCTCTTGTTGAGTTCTTCACACACCTCTCTGTCATTCTCTGTATACCTGTCCTCGCCTGTTCGAAGTTTCAATACCTGTTCTTTCACTGTTGTTTTCCTCCTGATGTGACTGTGGAGTAGCTTTGGTTCGGTCTTGGCTTTGTTTGCTATATCATTTTCAAAATTTTTATCTGCTTCTCTTCTCACCCTGACGTACTCATTCCTGGTTCTCTGGTATCTCTCTCTGCTCTCTGGTGTTCTGTTATTCCAGAAGTTCCTCCACGCCCTTTTGTTCAGTTTCTTCGCTTCCATACATGCCCTATTATACCATGGATTCTTCTGTTGCTTCTCAGATTTTTCCCTTTGGGCCGGGATGAACCTGTTTACTGCCTCCTGACACTTTTGGGTAACTTAGTCCGTCATATCTTGTACAGACTTATCTCTGAGGTCTGTGTCCCAAGGTATTTCACTTAGGAAACTTCTCATCTGTTCATAATTCCCCTTTCGGTATGCCAGCCTTTTGATTCCTAGTTCTTTTTGGGGGGAGATAAGTCCTAGCTCTACCAGGTACTCAAAGTTCAATACACTGTGGTCACTCATTCCCAAGGGCGCTTCCATCTTAACTTCCCTTATATCCCACTCATTTAGGGTAAATATCAAATCAAGCATTGCTGGTTCATCTTCTCCTCTCATTCTTGTTGGTTCTTTGATGTGCTGGCTTAGAAAGTTTCTTGTTGCCACGTCCAGCAGCTTAGCTCTCCATGTTTCTGGTCCTCCATGTGGGTCTCTGTTCTTCCAATCTATCTTCCCATGGTTGAAGTCTCCAATAATTAGTAGTCCAGATCCATTCCTGCTAGCAACAGACGCTGCTCTTTCTATTATGTTAATGGTAGCCATGTTGTTTCTATCATATTCCTGTCTAGGTCTTCTGTCATTTGGTGGTGGATTATATACGACTACGACTATAAGTTTTTTCCCTTCATTTGTTACAGTACCTGCTATGTAGTCACTGAAACCTTCACAGCCCTGAATATCCATCTCTTCAAAATCCCAGCCTTTTCTTACCAGCAGAGCTACACCACCCCCATCTCTTCCTTCCCTCTCTTTCCTCATAACATAATAGTCCTGTAGGAACACTGCGTTTGTTATCGTTTTCGTGATCTTTGTTTCTGTGAGGGCTATCATGTCTGGGGTTTCCTCTAGTACCCGTTCTCCAAGCTCATTTGCTTTATTTGTAATTCCATCTATGTTAGTGTACATCGCTTTGAGGCTCACTTTCTTCTGTCCCTTCTCAAATCGCCTCCTTGGTGAGTGTTCTGCTGGTGGGGGAGGCTGTTCCATGGGTGTGAGGACCTGTGAGGTGGATTACAGGGTCTCAGAGGATACTGGGA
Source organism: Procambarus clarkii (assembly GCF_020424385.1). Taxonomy (NCBI): domain Eukaryota; kingdom Metazoa; phylum Arthropoda; class Malacostraca; order Decapoda; family Cambaridae; genus Procambarus; species Procambarus clarkii. The sequence goes on from NC_059632.1 coordinate 9,653,025, forward strand.
TGAGGGGCGGGGGATCCAGTGAAGGGGAAGGGACAGGGAGGGTATGGGGTGAAAGGGGAGGGAGGACTTGAGAGGAGGGGAGGGGCAGAAGGGTGGGGATTGGGTGTGGGGGGAGGGAGATTGGCTGAACATTTGAGTGGGGGCAGGGAGGGTTTGGGGTAGGGGGGTTTTCTATGCAGAGGAGGGTGGTGGGGTTGTCCTCCCTTCCGGTGTTACTGGGTAGCTGGTTGTGGGTTCCCCCCTCGCCTCTGGGGGTGTTGTGTTGGGAGCTGTGACTTCCTGGTTTTCCCCTCTCGCCCTGCGCCTCTTCCTTGCTTCTGCTGCCACGGCTCTCTCCTCCCTTGTCATGTCTCTCTGGAGGAATACATTTTTTAATTTTCCCACGTTTTTCAGGGAGCTCTTCCTTGATAGGATCTTCTCCTTTGTGCTCTCGTTTGCAAACACTATCTTTATCATTCGGTCTCGGTCTTTGTTGTACCAACCTAGCCTGAAAACCTTCTCAATGCTATGCTCAGCCCCTTCCATGTCTAGTGCCTTTAGTACTTCATTCACTGCTGCTTTGTCCTTGTCATTACACTCTGTCCTATTAGAGCCTTCCTTCTCTTTAATACCCACAGTAACCACTGATCTGTTCCTTTCCAGCAGTTGGCTAGTGAAGCGTGCCGCCTCCTGTGAGGTGGCTGCTTTCATGGCCACCTCCATCACTGCAGTCATTACTTCAGAGTTATTTTTTTTTAGTATTTCTGCAAATGTTGCTTTTATTGTGGCATTCTCATCCAAAAAACTATTACCACCTTCTCCCTGGATGGTTTTTTGATTCTCAGCCTCGATACCATTCTCTTTGAGGGCTCTAATCTCCTCCTTTGCTGCTGTCAGCTCTCTTTTCAGGTTGCTTATTTCGTTCTTCATTTCCTGCATCATTTCTTGCATCTCACTCTTGATGTCCCCCAGAAACTGGGCGAACATGTCCTTCATTTCGTCACCTTGGCTCTTCCCTGTTCCCCTGGTACCTCTGGCTGCCATGCTTGACCCTGTTCTTATAGTTGTGCCGTGATAGGATTTGTCAGGAGGGCAGAGCGGGATGGGGGAGGGAGAGAGAGAGAGAGAGGAAGAGAGAGAGAGAAAGAGAGAGGAAGAGAGAGAGGAAGAGAGAGAGAAAGAGAGAGAAAGGGAGTGATAAAGGGAGAGATAAATGGGTGGGTGGGGGGGATCCGACCCTTCCACTGAAGTGAGAAGAAAGTAGAAGGGGAGGGGGGGAGGAGATGGAGAGGCGGGAGGGAGAGAGGGAGAGAGAGGAGAGGGAGAGAGATGGAGAGGGAGAGAGCAGGTGAGGGAGAGAGGGGGGGAGGTGTGTGTGTGTGTGTGTGTGTGTGTGTGTGTGTGTGTGTGCATGTGTGTGTGTCTGTTTTAGTGTGTGCACACTTGTGTGCGTGTATACGTACGAGGACGGGCGTGCGTGTATGTGTCAAGATATCCCTTATGCGTTACCTCTAAATGAGCCACCCTGAGATTTATAAATATATATGATATCCTGAACAAGAATTTGATAATATTTTACCTCAATCTGTACACCTGATTAATTGACCAGAGAGGGGGGTACATACTAGTCTCCTCCCGCTCACACAACCAGATGAGTAAGGACGATGTATGATGACGATGGTTATCCGTCGTTGTCTCCCACTAGGTGATTCACTAAGTGCTGGTAGATTGATGAGGTCGGTTCTTCTCTGTGTACACAAAGCTCTGGAGTCAGTCACTGTATCGTTGTGTGACAGTTCACTAATTCACTGTACCACTGATCACAGTCACCACTCAACAGCACAATCAGGTAGTTCCATGGCGGGGCGTCCCACCCGGTCAGGTAGCACACTTACATGCACTGGTGATGCCACTAGCTCCACTTTGGTTTCTTCGCCAAATCTTCGCACTATCGCTAGCGATATGACTATGCTATGTTGCACCCTGCTAGCTACACACTGCGAGAGGCCAAATACTATGATCTAGCCTCTATACTCCTTCAATGTCCCGATAAATTGACGAATTTCCGCGGACCTCACTAATCGTGTCTGTCTCCTACCGTCTCCCGGCCTGTGTGTGTGTGTGTGTGTGTGTGTGTGTGTGTGTGTGTGTGTGTGTGTGTGTGTGTGTGTGTGTGTGTGTGTGTGTGTGTGAGTAACAAAACTCTCACATGAATATTAATGAATCAAGTTTGTGGGTGATGGCCGTGTGTGATAGCTGCCGTTATTATATCGAGCCTCAGTCAGTGATGTCAGTCATAGGTCGTCGCTTAACAAATGGTCTGTTTACCTGTTATGGCCAGATGGGGGGGGAGGAAGTAAAGGCGTAGTGATGGGATAGCGAAGGATAATGGGAAGTGTTTGGTAATGGGTAGAGTGTAGGGTAATGGGAAGTGTTTGGTTATGTGTAGTGTAGGGTACTAGAAACTGCTGAAGAAATGTTCGAACATAATCAGGGGTTGAGCAGGCTGATTTTGGCGATATTAAAATCACGTGTACGAGGCCGGACTGCTAGCTGGCAGTAGTGTGGCTGGGAATACTTGACAGACAAGATTGTCTTCAGGACTCAACATACACCGCTCAGAAGCTGCTGGCTTAATTATGCCTCTGGGTTCATTTCAGGTGGCTGACCTACACAGCCTCCTGGCTTGGGTACACCCTGAAGTAAGCCAAGACGGGGTACGTGTACCGGGTATGTTTACCGGGGTAAGTGTACTGGGATAAGAGTACTGGGGTAAGAATACCCGGATAAGAGTACCAGGGTACGTGTACCAGGTAAGAGTACAGAGTACGTGTACTGGTGTAAGTGTATTGATAAGTCGTTGTCATGAAACCCCACAGCATCGCTGGCGGCGTGGAACCTTCCAGAAATTACCCAAAGCCTCCTAGCCGACAATAGTTACGTCTAGGGGGCGATAAAGGAAAGTCCAACAATTCACCAGTTTACTTAGGGCGAAATTTAAGCATGACACCTCATTATACACATACATATTTACCTTAAACAAAATCACAGTAACACTAGTCAGGTCGCTAGCTGTCACTAGGCTCCAGCACCTAGTAAAAGTGGTACACTAGTCCCTTGCTGACAATGAGGGCTTGAACAAGGTGCGGGGGTGACAGATAACCACTAACCGGGTGGAGAAGAGGGGTCAAGTCTCAATATGGGCATCGAAAATCCTAATCATGTCCTCACCTGCCCACAACACTAAGTCCTCTTGGGACGGGCAAAGTGCGCCCTCCTGCAGAGTCCACAACAGCTTGACACAAAGATAAGTCGCCTACCACACTGTTAAAAATATCTAAAGGTGATACACAATGATAGTCCTGAACCATCACCTTAATAATGCACTTGGCTTCCATAAATGCTGATACAAAGTTCTGAAACAGAACTATATACAAAAATAGCCAGAGCTCTGGAACGCGTGTGTCCGCCCTTCCACCTCCCACAGGCCAGTGAGGCGCGCCGGCGGGGCGGCAAACATTGGTACCAACTCCGTAAATAAACCGCCAGTATTAAGAACAAACAATTAAACCATACAACTAAATATATAACACAATAGAATCTTGAGCATACACAGGTGCTCACTACACCAGAATATAAGACCCACAGAATAATATTATACATGCATATAAACACAACACGAAGCATATAAGAATGTAATAGTGCGTACACAAAGAATACCAACATAATCAGCGCTTGGCTATACTTAATCTCTCACCGGCAAAGAGAGGAGGGGGGTGGGGGGGGGGGGGGGGGCGGAGGGGAGGGATGACTGTAACCTAGCCGGCCTATCAACACATATATATATTTTGTACTATCTGGTTATGATATGATAGAGCCCAGTAGGCTCAGGAATCTGTACACCAGTTGATTGACAGTTGAGAGGCGGGACCAAAGAGCCAAAGCTCAACCCCCGCAAGCACAATTAGGTGAGTACACACACACACATATATATATATATATATATATATATATATATATATATATATATATATATATATATATATATATATATATATATATATATATATATGTCGTACCTAGTAGCCAGAACTCACTTTTTGGCCTACTATTCAAGGCCCGATTTGCCTAATAAGCCAAGTTTTCCTGAATTATTATATTTTTTCTAATTTTTTTCTTATGAAATGATAAAGCTACCCATTTCATTATGTATGAGGTCAATTTTTTTTTATTGGAGTTAAAATTAACGTAGATATATGACCGAACCTAACCAACCCTACCTAACCTAACCTAACCTATCTTCATAGGTTAGGTTTGATTAGGTAGCCGAAAAAGTTAGGTTAGGTTAGGTTAGGTAGGTTAGGTAGTCGAAAAACAAATAATTCATGAAAACTTGGCTTATTAGGCAAATCGGGCCTTGCATAGTAGGCTGAGAAGTGCGTTCTGGCTACTAGGTACGACATATATATATATATATATATATATATATATATATATATATATATATATATATATATATATATATATATATATATATATATGTGTGTGTGTATATCACGAAAATAAACACGTGATTAAGAATGTGACAATGTCAGACCACGGAGGAAAATGAAACAGGAATTTCCTTAAGTACTTTCGTATATTAAATACATCTTCAGAAGGAATCATTCCTTCTGAAGATGTATTTAATATACGAAAGTACTTAAGACAATTCCTGTTTCATTTTCCTCCGTGGTCTGACATTGTCATATATATATATATATATATATATATATATATATATATATATTTATAAAAGCATAACCACTGAAGGTGATTACGATGCTTTTACAAGCTCAGATTATATAGTTACATCACATACATTATATAATTAAACATTACATGGTCAATTTTGGGTACAAGTCCAATATATCATCAAGTGTTCCAGTATTCATATAGTAGTTACACAGTTCAGCATACCTCAGCCCAGGAGGGCGAAAGTCAGTCAATATGGGACATTCTTCAATATAATCTTCAGGGGAGTGTATGCTTTCTCTTTCACAAAGTTGACTCATTGTGTATTGGACACTTTCACAGTGTTGACACATGGTATATTGTACATTTGGGTTTTGAGAAAGCTGCCAGATAGTCTATATCCTAGACATATTCTGGCCACTATAACATCACATTGCCAAGTTTTTGTTTTATTAGTTCCGTATGTGAATGTCTCCTCACGATATTTATCATAATGTAGAGGTGACCCACGTGTTACAACAATAGTACAGTAATTCACCTGGAACTGTCGTCGTAGGGAGAGGAAGGGCTGGTAGGGTAGGTGGAGCAAGTCTAGGCTCCTCAGGAAGGGTAGGACAGAGGGAATCAATGCCTCTTAGGGGTCCTATGGGCACATATCCTAAGTGCCAGTGGTGCCGGGCAGGCGTCGTCCGCGTTGGGTCACATGCAGTTCAAATCTGGCCCACTCGGCCTGCGCGGGCTGCCGCGCGGGTAGGCCGTGCGCCGTCGTCGTCCACCAATCAGGGCACAGCCCTGCCTATACTGTAAAATGTCTCCTTGGCGGGCACTTTGAATGTGGTTCCCTCTACACTCCTCCCGTCCCTATAGAACAATGGGTATGTTGGAGGGAAAACGTTTGACTATATACAACATGTCTTTTTTGTAAAAAAGTCTGGTTTCATGAATGGGTCCTATTACAATTATTACCCGTATTATCTTTGCACTGTACACGAACATTACGATTATTACCCGTATTATCTTTGCACTATACACGAACTGTTTCAACATTGCATACACTACACTATTCCCTTTCCTTTTTTCTTTTTTTTTCTTTTTTTTTCTTTTCTGCTCCTATGGCTCACACCGAGGACATGCATACTCTGGTTTTGACCGTACACTCGCCAGAGTCACTCCCACGCAGACCCCATGGAACCACTCCGCGCACATATCGCATTGCACCATAAACTTTCCATCGTATGGTTGCCGACACACACAGTAAAGGTCCTTATATGGCCCTCCCACTGGGTCCTGAGCCTGTGACATATGATGTTTAAACTTCTCAATCCAGCCCGGGCATGTACGGTCCTTGCACTTCTTTAGTTTATCATGATTTGCTGTGATGTTGTCATTCCGGAGCTTGACCCTAAATAAGCAAGATGAGAACTTGTGGATGATGACGCCTGGGCCCTTCCACTGCGGTGATAGCTTCCGGCACTGCCCCTTCACCTGTGCCGTGTCTAGCAGGTAAACCAGGTCCCCTTTCTCATAGACCTGTAGCCGTGCCCGTAGGTCATAATCTCTCTTCATTCGCTCCTGGTTCGTGGATAGAGACTTCCGTGCCAGTCCATGCGCCTTCTCAATTTCCTTCTGCAAATTTGCTAGGTAAGGTACTGCACCTGATTGAAGTTGCACCTCCCGGGGGTACATTAAATCTATTGGCTGGTTGGTTTCCCAACCGAGCATTAACTTGTTGGGCGTGAACCCCGTCTGTCGGTTCACACTAGACCTGATGGCCCCTGCTATGTGTTGAATATAGGTGTCCCAGCTGTCATGTTGGGAACTGGCATAACACCGCAATGCATCCATGATGGTTCTGTTATACCTTTCCACCTGCCCATTCGCCGACGGCCTGTAGGCGGTAGTACGGGCCTTGTGGATGTGCATCAATTCGCAGAGCTTCGTAAACAAGTCACTTTCAAAATTCCTGCCCTGATCGGTGAAGATTTCAAACGGATACCCGAACCTGGTGAAGAACCCATCGAGTGCTGCTCGGGCGGTGTTCTCTGCCGTCTGGGACGGTAGTGGCACACACTCAATCCATTTAGTGAACTGATCTACCATTACCAGGAGATATTCGTTGCCTTTCGGAGTCTTAGGCAATGGTCCCAGAATGTCCAAGTGTACCCTCTCCATTGGTGCACCCGCCTGGTACTTAAGCAGCTCATGCCTGCTGGTCTTGGATGCTTTTTTGTTCATACTACAGTGGTGGCATGATGCCACGTAATTTGCGACATCCGTTGATAGCCCGTACCAGAAGTACCTTGCTTTGACCCGCTCCATTGTGCGATTCCGGCCCTGGTGGCCCATATCAGGTATATCATGGCACAGATTCAGTACCTCCTGCCTCAGGCTGCTGGGTACATACAAAAGCTTCTGGGTGGCTCCCCCCTGATCTACTTTGTGCCACCACCAAAGCCCATTTTCCATGAGAAGTGCTTCTTTGTTTAACCAGTAGTATTTTGTTGCAGGGCTGGCCCCGAACAGGTCCCCTTCTGTTGGCTGACGGCCTCCCACCCATTCTCTTACCATTCTCATGTCCGGGTCTCTCTCCGTCCGCTCCTGTAACTCGAGTAAATGCAACCCTAGCCTGTCCGCCGTTGTTCTGGTGATGATCCTAATGTCTACTACTTCTGGGGCCACTGCGTCTTCTTCCTTATAAAGCGTCTCGGCAGGCTTTCTTCGGCCATCTTCACCAGGGTCCCATGGGAAGACAGCCAAGTTGGAATCCTCCAACCACCAGTCTTGAATAGGGTCTATAGTGCTCACGCGTCTAATCGTCCCCCGGATCTGAACGTTACATGCACATCTGAACGACCCCGTAGCCAGTGGGACGACGTCATCTACCGTCTCCTGGAAGGTCGCCCAGTTCTGATGTGCCCTGCGACAGTATGGGTATCCTCCACACGGCAGGTCCTGCACTGGCACGTCCTGGCGAAAGTGGGTACATGCCTGTTGAGTGCCTCCCTCCCTGGATAAAGAGTCTGCATTGTTGTGTTTTTTACCTGCTCTATGCTGGATTTTTAGATCAAATTGGCTCAGCTCCTCCAGCCAACGTGCTAGTTGGCCCTGGGGGTTCTTAAACCTAACCAGCCAGACCAGGCTGCCGTGGTCAGTGCGTATGGTAAAAGGCCGCCCCAAGAGATAGTGCCGGAACAGCCTGGTAAACCTGACTACTGCCAATAGCTCTTTCCTCGTGGTGCAATACCTTCTCTGTTCTGGGGTCAATGCGAAACTGGCATAAGCAATTACCTTTTCTTTCTTCTCTTGAACCTGTAGCAGCTCCGCTCCTATCGCCCAGTCGGAGGCATCGGTGTCCAGGATGAAGGGGTCATGTCCATTAGGTAATCCCAGCACCGGAGCTGTAGTTAAGGCCATTTTCATAGCTGCAAAAGCCTCCTGATGCTTGTCTCCCCATTCGAATCTGTTTCCGCCGGTCAGTGCGTATAGGGGTGCGGCTAACTCTGCAAATCCCTTTTTGAAGGTCCGATGGTAGTTGGCCAGTCCCAGAAATCTTTCCACGTCTTTGGATGATCCAGGCTTCTGCCATTTCACCACTGTGTCTATCGCCTCTTTTCCCAGTTCTAGTCCTGCCCTGCTGACCATCCTGCCTAAGAACTCAACCCGTTTTTTAAAGAGGGCGCATTTTTGTGGTTTCAGGCGTAAACCATAGGTTCTGAATCTCGCAAATACCTGTGCTAGGTTGGAGAGGTGGCTTTGGAATGAATCGCCCAGCACCAGGATGTCATCCAAGAATGCTAGCACAGTTTCCCAATTTAGCTCCCGCAACACCAAGTTCATAACCCTGGCGTAGGTAGCCGGAGCATTACAAAGACCAAAGGCCATTTTCTTAAATTCAAACAGTCCGTATTTTGTTATGAATGCCGTCTTCTTCCGATCTTCTTCTGCTATGTTGATCTGATAATATGCCGAGTTGGCATCTAGCTTGCTAAACCATTCGTTTCCCGCCAAGGTGTCCAGACACTCATCGACTAGAGGGAGTGGGTACACGTCCTTTATGGTGCGAGAGTTCAACCCTCGATAGTCTACACACCACCGAACTGACGCATCCCTTTTCCTTACCAGAACTGGTGCCGATGCCCACTCAGATACTGACGGTTGGATGATGCCCGCATCGAGCATGCGCTGAAGGTGTCCTTTCTCCTCCTGTGCGAAGCATGCGGGTGTTCGTCGTATTTTTTGCTTCACAGGTCTTGCATTACCCGTGTCGATGCGGTGAGATACCTCCTTGAATGATCCCAGGTCAAATTCACTTGCGGCAAAGATGTCCTGGAAGTTCCATAACAGGTGGGTCAGTTGGCTTGCCTGCTCTGCTGACAGCGTTTCCTCGACGTCCTGTACCATGGTCATCATATGGGGAGGTAATTTGACTTGAGTTTCACTTCGTACCCTCCCCACTGCCCTTGCTGCTACCGCTGGGCCCGGCCCCGGTAAAATTTCCCATACTGCCTCTGCATTGGCCACATGCATCCGCCTCTTTAATGTGATATTCTGCCCTGTTACGTTGAGTACACATACCTTCAGGAATTCTCCCTCCTGATGGAGTGTGCGAACCACTGGCACCTGCCCATCCTCCAGGGGCTCCACTATACACTGGGGCATACTTTTGTCCATTTCACATTTGACCCTGGCCACTGAATGTGGTGGGATAAAAGTGTATTGGAACACCGCTACCTTAGCGATGCACGGAGCTAGGTTAGGGTCAGGCTCCTCTTTCGTCTCTAGCTTCATAGGAATCACCTGTCGCTGTAATATCATTTGAGACTTGTCTAGGGCTATACTAACACCGTATCTTTTCATGAAATCGAGCCCTAGCAACATGTCGTCTGCAATAGGCGCCACATACACTCCCACAGTGTATTCCCGTCCCGCAACCAGCAAGGAGATGGGGCCCATGGGGTGATGGATCTCCTGGGAGATAATGGTGACCTCGGCCGCTGTATCCACAATCGCCTTGACCTCCACGTCCCCGATCTGGACTGGGATCCAAAACATAGAGCCGGATCTGAGCTGTCTGATGGTTATGTGATCTCTTCCCCCGTCCTGCTCTTCCGTGCCCGACGTCCCTTGGCCCGCCCCTATCGTGCTCTCCCTTTCTAGGCCTGTTGTACATTGGGTCGGAGTTAGGCCGACTGGACCGACCCATCCGCGTTTAAAGACTCTTTCTCGTCCTCAAATGAAACACGCAGCTTGTTGCCCAGGGGGTCCCTGAGCCGGCGGCTTCCCTCCCCATCACTTCCCGGTTCCAGACAGTCCCGAGCCACGTGACCCTCTTTCCTACATCTGAAACACTGCAGCGGTCGCCTGGGAGATGGGGAACGACGAATATGCGGCGATATGATGGCCATCGTGAGACGCCTCAAACTCTCACACACCTGATCCAATTTCCCGCTGAGTTCTGAGACACCTGCTACCAAGACGTCCAGTTTCGCCTCCGTGTCCATGGAAGATGAAGGACCCGAGCCTGCACTCGACGGGTGGTGAGTACCGGTTCCACGGCCTGCGGGACTGGTAGCCGGCGAGGCACCTGGTGTCGAGCGCCGAGAAGCGTCCTTACTCCTGGGTGGTTGCTCATACCGGGAGTACCTGCCCACTGCATTCACTCTTACTGCTGGCCCCTGGGACCCGCGGCGGTGGGAGTCGTGCCTGCTTGAACTTGCGGGGCCGTGGATTGCTACGGCATTGTGCTGGAAGGTTTGGGCCCGGTCGATGGCCTCTTCCATTGACGAATTCCTTGCATTGGCAATGTATTCCGCCAGAGTCTTGTCCTGTAATCCCTGGCCGAATCTCATTACTGCGATTTGTTCCACTTCCCATCGTGGCACATGTTTGTAGGCCTGATGAGCCAAGTGGTGGGCCCTATCTGCCCAATCAGCAATATCTTCTTCTGGTTCCTGCTGGGCCTGGTTAAACTTCATCATGGCTACAGCCAGAACTTCCCTATCGCCAAATCGCTTGATCATCTTATGCATCATGCGATTATAATCGATCGACGGTTCTCTGTCCAGTAAGTGATTGTAAAAATCACTTGCCTTACCCTTGAGGCACCATCCTAACTGTGTCAATAACGTAGGCCCGCTCCAGTCCTTTTCCGAGGCATAAGACGTGAAGCGGCGGTAGAAGGTGGCCCAATCTGACTTCCCGTCATAGTCCAACGCCCGAGGTGGTGTGCGGAAGGTCTCTTTCTGTTGGCGATAACCTGTCCGCCTGCTGCGGGATAGAGAGGCATCCGAATCGGAAGTCAGAGAGCTGTGTGACGAGTGTCGAGCTGTCCGTCTCCTTGATCGAGCCGATCGATGGTGGGAGGGGCTCCCCTGCCGAGTACCTTGCTGGCCACTAGCCCTGGAGTAAGCTGGTGACTGAGGTCGACGTCCACGTTGTCTGCTGCTGGCAGCACCCCCTAGAGGAATGGCGGGTTCCCGTTTCGCTGGACGAGGACGATGAACGACTTCCTGCCCCCTGACCTAAGGGCCCGGGGCCCTGTTGGGACGGGTCCACCTCAAACGATATAGCAGCCAACAACTCGGGTCTGGCCCGAAGGCGGTTGATATCATAAATGTTGTCCTCCGTGATCACGTGGCGATGCCGAAACTTGATAATGCGAGCGGCCAATTTATCTCCTACACCCGGTAGCAGCTGCAGCTCAGCAGCCGAAGCAGAGTTTATCTTGATTTGGGCCATTGTGCTGGTGTCGAAAGTTAAAGCTCCGATATATCGTGCCACACCTGGTAATAAGCCTTAGATCTGGGGCCACGCACCTCACATGTATACCACCCCAAACAGAAAAAAAAAAAAAAAAAACACAGACACCAATAGCCACACTTAAGGTTCCAATGTTCAGAGATAGAGATAAATGTTCCACAAGGAAAAATAAGCACTGCACAGTCAATAATGTAAATGATGGGGCCAGGTGGGTTTCAAGCAACATAAAACACTGCACACTTAATTGGTACCTAAATCACTTGAGGCTTAGACAAAAACTGGGCACTTACTGCACTTGCAAAACTGGAAAATCTGATATGGCAGGCACTTTGAGGAACTTTAACAAGCAATGTGCCTGATTTTCATAAGCACTGGGCTGAGGGTTCTCAAAAACACTTTTTTCAGGTGAACGTGTGGAACTGTGTGCAGGGCGGATCACCATCCACCTTAAATCTGGTATGAACACAAACTCACTGGCTCACTTAATGTATCTCTTCCCCTTGAGCCGTTACTTCTGTAGAAAGCCTAGAACAGGTTACGTCTAGTTAACAGTAGAAATGAGAAAATAACAGACCTGTAGCAAGTACCCTGCAGAGCTGGGACCAGCGTCGCTGTAGTAAACACACTGGAGACGGATGCGCTCGGGAACGACAGCCTGAAATCCTCCGCGAGCGGATTCGTAAACAATACAGGTCGGGTATGCTCATGAACAGTGGCCCGTATTCCGTGTGAATGGTGGTACTCGTCTCCCCTTCTTCAAAGAACTTGGGGGCCGCGGGAATCGGTGCTTGGGGGACAAGACAATAAAATGCAACCAATCCGGTGAAATAATCCGTATAAAACACTGATAACTGGAACTTATGGAGAATCTTGGGGGATTGCACGAGATGTGGAATAAAACATATGCACAAAAAAACAGGGGTTGAAATATCTTGGGCACCGCTATTGAACAACAAACCAAAGAACATCTATGGTGCAACCAAAGCCAGTAATTCGAGACTGGAAACGTTGAACACTATCTAAGACGTCTTGACTGAAGTCGGCAGAACGATGATGCAGATATATTGGCGAGGTCCTCTTGATCACCGAGTGGGAACGTTTACTCACTGTGCCAATGTAGAGGTGACCCACGTGTTACAACAATAGTACAGTAAATCACCTGGAACTGTCGTCGTAGGGAGAGGAAGGGCTGGTAGGGTAGGTGGAGCAAGTCTAGGCTCCTCAGGAAGGGTAGGACAGAGGGAATCAATGCCTCTTAGGGGTCCTATGGGCACATATCCTAAGTGCCAGTGGTGCCGGGCAGGCGTCGTCCGCGTTGGGTCACATGCAGTTCAAATCTGGCCCACTCGGCCTGCGCGGGCTGCCGCGCGGGTAGGCCGTGCGCCGTCGTCGTCCACCAATCAGGGCACAGCCCTGCCTATACTGTAAAATGTCTCCTTGGCGGGCACTTTGAATGTGGTTCCCTCTACAATAATCTTTAATGCTACAGCTTTAGGGTCTTAGTAAATGTGTTAGGTCAGTAAGCCACTTCCTGCCGCCCATCTCATATACTGCACCCCCCCTCCCTCCCATCTCCACAACAAACCAGACCTGCCACCCCCCCCCTCCCTTCCACACACCCACCGTTTTTCCCAAATAAAATTCCTCGCTAGGTTGCTGCCTCACTTCTGGAGCTCAGTCCCTCCCTGGGAGCCACCACACCCGGGAAGGAAGCACACAGTTTTACTCTCCCCTCAACAATTACACCCGCCCACACACACGGCCACGCCCACACACACACACACACGCCCGCACACACGCACACGCACACACACACACACACACACACACACACACACACACACACACACACACACACACACACACACACACACACACACACACACGCCCCCACACACACGCCCACACACTCACACACGCCCACACACACGCGCGCACACACACACACACGCCCACACACACGCCACAACTGGCAAATCTAAGCAACTTTTGCACCAGGGTTAATTTCCAGTTGTATTATTAGGGCAAATTTTCTCCAGACCAAACCAGGCCGTTTGAAACTTCTGGCTCCGTCTCGTTCTGTTTTTTCCGTGTAATGGGTGGAGGGGTTGATGGGGTGGGGTTGTGAGGGGGTTGATGGGGTGGGGGTGTTAAGGGGGGGTTGATTGGGGTGGGAGGAGTGTGAGGGGGGGTTGATGGGGTGGGAGTATGAGTGGGTTGATGGGCGTGGGAGTAGTGTGAGTGGGTTGATGGGGTGGGAGTAGTGTGAGGGGGGTGGTGATCAGGTGGGAGGGGTCAAAGGGGGTTAATGGGGTGTAGGGAGTTCTAGGGGGCTGCTGGAGTGGGAGTAGTGTGAGGAGCTGAACTTTTGTACTAAATGAACAGTTCCAAAGTGTAATTGTACAAAATGAGGATTTCAGAGAGCCGGACCCAATACCAATTCCAGAACACGCTACAGAATACATCTCAAGACGAAGTGCCAAATTACTCAACGGGGTTAGGAAGAAATAAAGCAGTTGAACCTGATGGAGTTTCACCTTGGGTGCTGAGAGAATGTGCAACTGAGCTGAGCATTCCACTCCAATTAATATTCCAGACATCTTTGTGCACAGGAACCTTAACAGATATATGGAATAAGACAAACATAGTTCCAGTTCACAAAAAAGGTAGCTGAGAAGCCACTCTTAATTATAGACGTGTGTCATTAACAAGCGTGGTAGTCAAAACACTAGCAAAAATAGTTAAAACCATATGTTTAGAACACCTAGAGAGTAATGACATAATAACAGACAGACAGTATGATTTTCGAACAGGAAGATCCTGTGTATCAAATCTACTTAATTTTTATGATAGAGCCACAGAGATACTACAGGAAGGAGGTGGTTGGGTTGACTGTGTCTATTTGGACCTAATAAAAAGCTTTTGACAGAGTCCCACACAGGACTCTGTTCTGGAAACTGGAATATCCTGGAGTGGTGACTGGGATGGGGGGGGGGGGAACCTACCGGTGATTTATTTGATTACAATTTTATGGGATTATATTTATTACGTCTTACTGGACTGTATAATTTATTGTCAACAATAAACTTCTCTTCACACATTTGGGAGGTTTCATATTTTAATCGTACCTTAAGCTGTCGATATAATTACTATTGAGTTATAGATCACACAACTATATAAAGAACATATAAGATGACCTGAGTTGTGTCAGCAGTGTTGAGTGGTCATGACACATCAGGTACCCTGGGACAGGCGATGAGTCACAATAACGTGGCTGAAGTATGTTGACCAGACCATTCACTTCTTTTCCTGCCATCCTCCTTCTGTTAAGAAAAGTGTCCTCGTCTCTCTCTTCCTCTGCGCTCTACGCATTAGCGACCCTCAGTTTCTTGATTCTGAAATTGCCTTTATCTACAAATCATTCTCTCGTCTTGGTTATCCTTTGCATTTCATCAACTGTGCCTACTCTCAAGCTAAACAAAATTTCTTTCATCCTAAACCTGCTTCCAACACTAGTAGCACTGTACTATGCCTTCCCTTAATATCTGAACTCAAAACTTTTACCAATACCTTTCGTCCTCTTGACATTAAACTCGCCTTTCGACAAACTAACACACTTCGTAGCAATCTAGTTCACACTGCTCCTCCTGCTTCTAATGCTGCTGGTGTCTACTCTATTTCCTGTTCATCTTGTCCTCTCCAATTCTTTGGCGAAACTGGCCGTACACTGAATGACAGACTTAAAGAACACAAGAGAAGTGTTAAGTCTGCAGACACTAACAATGCTCTCTTCTGCCATGTGAGGGATTCTAATCATCCCATTGATTGGTCTTCCTCGAAAATAATCTTTCCTTCCTCTACTCTTCACAAACGCCGTCTTGTAGAATCGGCTCTAATACACAATGTACCCAACATGAACTTGAGTCCTAGCTTTGTTGCTGTGGACTCTTCCCTTTCACAGTATATACTCAAATGCTCTAATCTTTCTAACAAACGTGACTTAACATAAGCTTACCCCTTCCATTTATCTTTCTTTCTCTTTCCTTTTTCTGTTCATTGTCTTCTACGCTCCCTTGCTATCCTCTTCTTATTCCTATTACTGTCTCCTTCTCATTCGGTGGTTATAATAGGAGCTGCCTCGTATGGGGCAATAGGCCCTCTGCAGTTCTCATTATTACTACTATCCCCTACACCTTACTTTCCTCCTCAGCTCTCTCTTGCCTATTTATTGCCTGTCTCTACCTCCTCTTCACAATCGACTTGAGAATGATCCAGGATGGACCGAAACGTCGTCGTCCCTTCACCTTCTAGTGTGTGGTCTGGTCAACACCCTGGGACCCATGCACTCCAGTGATTACTGGCGTCTGGTAGTCCTGGTGTGTGGCCAGCTGCACTATGTCTCATGTGGTCACACTCACCTGATGATACCTTACACCCTAATATCTGATGACTATATATATGTTCAGGTGTTACACATGAACTTAAATTGTTATAATAATTAGGCTAAGAAGGCTACACCCAACACCTTGTGTTTGGTGTCTCCCTGCGTCCTATCGATTAATCCTAGTCACAGACTAAAAGGCTAAATAATCTTGACTAATAGACTAACCGAAATGACACTTCCCTTAAGTTGCGTAGTCTCGGCAGCAAATAGCAACTAATATGATTTGTACTGCCCGCTTGGACTCGCTGGGAGTAAATTGGTGTTACTGTGGGAGGCCCTCTTGTCAGCACTGTTTACACTGTGGGAGGCCCTCTTGTCAGCACTGTTTACACTGTGGGAGGCCCTCTTGTCAGCAGTGTTTACACTGTGGGAGGCCCTCTTGTCAGCAGTGTTTACACTGTGGGAGGCCCTCTTGTCAGCACTGTTTACACTGTGGAGGCCTTCTTGTCAGCACTGTTTACACTGTGGGAGGCCCTCTTGTCAGCACTGTTTACACTGTGGGAGGCCTTCTTGTCAGCACTGTTTACACTGTGGGAGGCCTTCTTGTCAGCACTGTTTACACTGTGGGAGGCCTTCTTGTCAGCACTGTTTACACTGTGGGAGGCCTTCTTGTCAGCACTGTTTACACTGTGGGAGGCCTTCTTGTCAGCACTGTTTACACTGTGGGAGGCCCTCTTGTCAGCACTGTTTACACTGTGGGAGGCCCTCTTGTCAGCACTGTTTACACTGTGGGAGGCCTTCTTGTCAGCAGTGTTTACACTGTGGGAGGCCCTCTTGTCAGCAGTGTTTACCAACACTGGCGACAGCCTGGAGCCGCCGTGGTGCAGGGCCCGTGATCTTACTCCACCGGCCCCGTCCTCAGCCTACAATGAAAATTTATTCATTATTTTTATTGTATAGACTGATTATTGAGATAAAATGTAATTATAATATAGGCTTCAAATCCTATATCTAATTATAAGTAGTATTTGATAGTACCGTTGTTTCTTATTAAGGATTTGATTTAATCCTCAACAAAATATGTTTGATGTTCAAACTATTTTTTAATTAAGATATTCTTCTCGAAGCTTCTAGATTCTTGAGAATACATGAGGAGTGTGTAGTCACGTAGGCGCCTGTGAACCTTTAATGCGAACGTGACCAAATTGTCACGTAGGATTCAGTTGATATATAATACAATATAATGAATCTATGGTGATTCTGATATGTAGATATAATATGGAAATAATAATTTCTCAGATAATAATATTGATATAGTGGGTAAAATTTCCCACATTGGGAAATCTACCAGTGAATAATTTCTTTGTATTTTATTTAGACTGCAAATTTATTAATTATTATTTATTAAGTGAACTATATATATTTTATTAGTTATCTCCACTGATAAACTTCCACTTAACACAATTTGGGAGGGGGGGGGAGGGGGTATAATTTGAACTACACGAAAATTAATTGATGAGTTGTTAGTAACTAGATTGTAAAATTGTAAATTGTAAAGTCAAATTATTGAACTCTACGAATTGTTATAGTTATTATTTAAAACATTTCACAGCGAAGCTGTTATAGTAGTAGATGTTCTGGGTAGCCAGCCGGACTGGTGGTGTGGTGGGTCATGGCGTAGATATGTGCAGGATGGGACAAGAATTAGTCACGTGGTGTCACGTCTCTAGGCGACGCTCCACAGTAGTAACTTCCAATGTCCACCTCTACCGCGTAACGTGGTGGAGGTGGGGGCCCTCGATTGTTTCAAGCGCGGGTTGGACATGTATATGAGTGGGATTAGGTGGTTATAGATAGGAGCTGCCTCGTATGGGCCAATAGGCCTTCTGCAGTTGCCTTTGTTCTTATGTTCTTATGTCCACGCCTTCTGTTGAGCGCACCTGACCCCATTTACTATTCCCCGGCGGAAGGCTGTGATCTTAGAGACCCTGTGTTGTTTCTTACTACATTTGTACTCCTCAGACGGGATGTGGGTGATATTTTGGTCGACAGGAATCATGTCACTCAGGGTAGTCCTGAAGATGTGTTCCAGTGGGAACAGGTGGCCTAGTCGGCGTAGGCTGTGAGTTGTCTGTGATAGTGAATTATTGGTGATTGGACCGACGAATACCGGGATGGCCAAGTTGAGTTACAAGATGGAAGTAATGGCCGTCTGTTAAGGCTTGGTTTAAGCCTGTGTTGAAGCTTGCCAGTGCTGGGGACCTCAGCCAGTGTGTTGCTGGGGACCTCAGCCAGTGTGTTGCTGGAGACCTCAGCCAGTGTGTTGCTGGAGACCTCAGCCAGTGTGTTGATGGAGACCCCTGCCAGCGTGTTGCTGGAGACCCCTGCCAGCGTGTTGCTGGAGACCCCTGCCAGCGTGTTGCTGGAGACCCCTGCCAGTGTGTTGCTGGAGACTCCTGCCAGTGTGTTGCTGGAGACCTCTGCCAGTGTGTTGCTGGAGACCCCTGCCAGCGTGTTGCTGGAGACCCCTGCGAGCGTGTTGCTGGAGACCCCTGCCAGTGTGTTGCTGGAGACCCCTGCCAGCGTGTTGCTGGAGACCCCTGCCAGCGTGTTGCTGGAGACCCCTGCCAGTGTGTTGCTGGAGACTCCTGCCAGTGTGTTGCTGGAGACCTCTGCCAGTGTGTTGCTGGAGACCCCTGCCAGCGTGTTGCTGGAGACCCCTGCCAGTGTGTTGCTGGAGACCCCTGCCAGTGTGTTGCTGGAGACCCCTGCCAGCGTGTTGCTGGAGACCCCTGCCAGCGTGTTGCTGGAGACCCCTGCCAGTGTGTTGCTGGAGACCTCTGCCAGTGTGTTGCTGGAGACCCCTGCCAGCGTGTTGCTGGAGACCCCTGCCAGTGTGTTGCTGGAGACCCCTGCCAGCGTGTTGCTGGAGACCCCTGCCAGCGTGTTGCTGGAGACCCCTGCCAGTGTGTTGCTGGAGACCCCTGCCAGTGTGTTGCTGGAGACCCTTGCCAGTGTGTTGCTGGAGACCTCTGCCAGTGTGTTGCTGGAGACCCCTGCCAGTGTGTTGCTGGAGACCCCTGCCAGCGTGTTGCTGGAGACCCCTGCCAGTGTGTTGCTGGAGACCCCTGCCAGCGTGTTGCTGGAGACCTCAGCCAGTGTGTTGCTGGAGACCCCTGCCAGCGTGTTGCTGGAGACCCCTGCCAGCGTGTTGCTGGAGACCCCTGCCAGCGTGTTGCTGGAGACCCCTGCCAGTGTGTTGCTGGAGACCCCTGCCAGTGTGTTGCTGGAGACCCCTGCCAGCGTGTTGCTGGAGACCCCTGCCAGTGTGTTGCTGGAGACCCCTGCCAGCGTGTTGCTGGAGACCTCAGCCAGTGTGTTGCTGGAGACCCCTGCCAGCGTGTTGCTGGAGACCCCTGCCAGCGTGTTGCTGGAGACCCCTGCCAGTGTGTTGCTGGAGACCCCTGCCAGCGTGTTGCTGGAGACCCCTGCCAGCGTGTTGCTGGAGACCCCTGCCAGCGTGTTGCTGGAGACCCCTGCCAGTGTGTTGCTGGAGACCCCTGCCAGCGTGTTGCTGGAGACCCCTGCCAGTGTGTTGCTGGAGACCCCTGCCAGTGTGTTGCTGGAGACCCCTGCCAGCGTGTTGCTGGAGACCCCTGCCAGCGTGTTGCTGGAGACCCCTGCCAGTGTGTTGCTGGAGACCTCTGCCAGTGTGTTGCTGGAGACCCCTGCCAGCGTGTTGCTGGAGACCCCTGCCAGTGTGTTGCTGGAGACCCCTGCCAGCGTGTTGCTGGAGACCCCTGCCAGCGTGTTGCTGGAGACCCCTGCCAGTGTGTTGCTGGAGACCCCTGCCAGTGTGTTGCTGGAGACCCTTGCCAGTGTGTTGCTGGAGACCTCTGCCAGTGTGTTGCTGGAGACCCCTGCCAGTGTGTTGCTGGAGACCCCTGCCAGCGTGTTGCTGGAGACCCCTGCCAGCGTGTTGCTGGAGACCCCTGCCAGTGTGTTGCTGGAGACCCCTGCCAGTGTGTTGCTGGAGACCCCTGCCAGCGTGTTGCTGGAGACCCCTGCCAGTGTGTTGCTGGAGACCCCTGCCAGCGTGTTGCTGGAGACCTCAGCCAGTGTGTTGCTGGAGACCCCTGCCAGCGTGTTGCTGGAGACCCCTGCCAGCGTGTTGCTGGAGACCCCTGCCAGTGTGTTGCTGGAGACCCCTGCCAGCGTGTTGCTGGAGACCCCTGCCAGCGTGTTGCTGGAGACCCCTGCCAGCGTGTTGCTGGAGACCCCTGCCAGTGTGTTGCTGGAGACCCCTGCCAGCGTGTTGCTGGAGACCCCTGCCAGTGTGTTGCTGGAGACCCCTGCCAGTGTGTTGCTGGAGACCCCTGCCAGTGTGTTGCTGGAGACCCCTGCCAGTGTGTTGCTGGAGACCCCTGTCAGTGTGTTGCTGGAGACCCCTGCCAGTGTGTTGCTGGAGACCCCTGCCAGTGTGTTGCTGGAGACCCCTGCCAGCGTGTTGCTGGAGACCCCTGCCAGTGTGTTGCTGGAGACCCCTGCCAGTGTGTTGCTGGAGAGCAGAAATGTTTTTTTTTTTTTGAGATATATACAAGAGTTGTTACATTCTTGTACAGCCACTAGTACGCGTAGCGTTTCGGGCAAGTCCTTAATCCTATGGTCCCTGGAATACGATCCCCTGCCGCGAAGAATCGTTTTTTCATTGAAGTACACATTTTACTGTTGCGTTAAACAGAGGCTACAGTTAAGGAATTGCGCCCAGTAAATCCTCCCCGGCCAGGATACGAACCCATGACAGCGCTCGCGGAACGCCAGGCGAGTGGTTCTTTGGCACCGTGACGATACTGTACAGGACTGGCCCATTATTTGCTGAGAAAGGTGAATTCGCCGACGTGAGAACCATAGAAGACAGTTTGACCAGAGTCTAGAATAAAGCAGTAACTATACCTTGAGGTTACCTTGAGGTGCTTCCGGGGCTTAGCGTCCCCGCGGCCCGGTCGTCGACCAGGCCTCCTGGTTGCCGGACTGATCAACCAGGCTGTTGGACGCGGCTGCTCGCAGCCTGACGTATGAGTCACAGCCTGGTTTTCTGGCAGATCTTGTGCCAATCGCACATTAATAAAAAAGGAAAACAAAGTTAAAAAATAAACTGCTTGACACCTCTACAGTGTGAGAGCTGCGAGTAAACCCCAAAGAGAATAAAACTTCAAACATTTAATATAATAAAAAACGACTAATTTTACACAGAATGACAAGTAACAATGAAAACAAAACCCCTTATCCACTTGGCTTACATACAGTCAAAAGAGAAATACATGTGAAATTTACGTTAAATAACAAAGGTGAAGGCAGTACTTTAAACAAAATTACTATGTGCGTCTACCATCACCCGGAGATGAGAGTAGATGTTACAGCCATGAGCACTCATTGGGTAATCTGTTGAGCTGGATGCTGGCAAGCCCTTATATATGGGGCATGATGTCATAGTTGGCGCAATTTCTGGAGTTTTAACAAGCAGCCATCAGTTAAATGATCGAGATGTGTTGTTAGCTAGTGGCATCTCGCCCATTGCTGAAACAGCAGGTGCAGGTTTCTCGGGTACTGTAGGGTGGAGGGGGGGGAAGAGGCGTTGTGTCTAGACAATAAGTTTCGGGCATGTATTGTTGTTGTCGTTGATGTTGAATCATTATGTTGTAGCATGCTGCTAAGTAGGCGGTGAAGGAACAGGCAGACCTGATAAGCAGGAGATTACCGTAACAACAGACTCAGGGAGGGAATTTTGAGTGGTGTGCAATAGAAGATCGAAGTGAACTCGCTGGTAAAAAAGATTACAGAAGTTATAGTGCCCTGTGCGAGTGACACAGCAGTGTTATGTACATATGTATGAATATAGTTAAGAAGTACATTTAGTGAAGGTTCTGTTTAGTGTTCTTTACCACTTTTTCCTTTAGATTGATTATTACTGCCAGTTCTTAATAACTTACTTATGACTCGGAGTGGGATCGTGTAAGAAGAGGCACTAAGGACCCATGTACAGTTTGATGAGTAAAGAACCCGGTTATTGGCTAAGTGAGGCATGAAGGAACGTATAAGGAACTGGAAAAAAAATCAGGAAGGACGAGGCTCGTCTCAGAGTTGCAAGGAATGGGGCATGAAGAGCGACTGAAGGAACTGAACCTGACTACGTTAGAAAAAAAGAGGGAACGGGAAGATATGATAGCAGCATACAAAATACTTAGGGTGATTGACAGAGTGGAAATATACGAAATGTTCACACCCAATACCAACAAAACGAGGGGACATGGGTGTAAGCTGGAAATTCGGATGAGTTATAGATGTTAGAATGTTTTCTTTTAGCGTGAGAGTAGTGGGAAATGGAATGAACTTAAGGAGCACATTGTGGAAGCAAACTCTAGTCATAATTTTAAAACTAGATCTGATAGGGAAATAGGACAGGAGTCATTGCTAAAAACAACCCATGGCTAGAAAGGCAGGATTCAAGAGTCAAGGCTCGATCCTGTAGGCACAAATAGATGAGTACACACACACACACACACAAACACACACACACACACAAATACACACACACACACACACACACACACACACACACACACACACACACACACACACACAAACACACACACACACACACACGCACACACAAACACACACACACACACACACACAAACACACACACACACACACACGCACACACACACACACACACACGCACACACACACACACAAACACACAAAAATACACACATAAAAACACCCACCCACACAGGATCAACATTTGACCAAGGATGAATAACTGGACACTAGAAATTTTCCCCGGTGATGTATGCAAATTGGCCAGTTATCTGACTGTTGGCCAACTTCTCCCGCCTGAACCAGCTCAGCCTTTTTACCCACATTTACCTAACTCAACATCCACCGCTGGTTTTGTGAGGGGGAAGAGGGTGAGAGGAAGAGGGCGGAGGGAGAAGAGCGTGAGGAGAAAAGTTGGTGGATAAGAGTGAGGGAAGAATGGTGAAGGGTAGTGAGAGGGGAGAGAGTGAGAGAAAAAAGGGAGAATAGTGAGTGTTGAATGGGGAAGAAGAGAGGTTGAGGAAGAGGAGTGAGGAGAGAGGTTGAGGGAGAAGAGTGGGGGAAGAGGAGTGAGGAGAGAGGTTGAGGGAGAAGAGTGAGGGGAGAGGCTGAGGGAGAAGAGTGGGGGGAGAGATTAAGAGAGGAAAGAGTGGAAGAGAAGTGTACAATTCTTCTCTTCCTCTTCTTGTAGCTACCATACCACCAATCACCAAACCTGCCGCTTTCCCCTCGTGTCCCCTCTCTCATGCCCAGACCTTCCCCGGCTCCCACCCCTCTCCTCCACCCTGCTCTTCTCGCCACCTTCTTCCCTCTTTTATTCTCCCTAACCTTCTCTTCCACCTCACCCGTTGTTGTACATCTCCTGTTCCTCACGCTGCCTCTCCACGACTTTGGACACCACCCCCCTTGCCCATGGCAACCCCCCTTGCCCATGGCAACCCCCCTTGCCCATGGAAACCCCCCTTGCCCATGGCAACCCCCTTTGCCCATGGCAACCCCCCTTGCCCATGGCAACCCCCCTTGCCCATGCCAACCCCCTTGCCCATGGCAACCCCCCTTGCCCATGCCAACCCCCTTGCCCATGGCAACCCCCCTTGCCCATGGCAACCCCCCTTGCCCATGGCAACCCCCTTGCCCATGGCAACCCCCCTTGCCCATGGCAACCCCCCTTGCCCATGGCAACCCCCCTTCCTTCCATGTCAACCCCTTTTCACGTCATGGCGCCCACACATGTCACCACCAGGTACCACCACACCCCAGAGAACACATCCGCAGCCCTCACCACCAGTACCCAAGCATCACCACCCCCAACAACAACAATACAGTGGGACACAATCACAACAATTAACAGTTCCCATAGTCAGAGAACACTTACACTAACGTGATGTGTCAGTGAGACAATCTGTAGCAGAACTCCAGGTTGTGATGTCGTGGTCTAGTTGGCTAAGGCGTGTGAGTGGGAACACCCACCGCATTCAAGCCCTCACTACGGCTCTTACGGATTCTCCCACAATATTAACCACATCAACCATTCCACTTACCTTTGGAATTAACACCACTCTGCTTCCTGTCGTGTCATACACGCTGACGGCCAAAGGTAATTTTTAGTTCCAGGTAGAAACCGGATGCATATTTCTTGTGATATTTTTTTAAAGTGAATTTTAGGGGATATCCTGGACTGTGTGATTTCAAATATTGCGAACAGACTTTTCGCGCGCATCAGGGAAGGGCCAAGTCTACTGACTGGCTATATTTTGTATCGACCGGCCAATCGGAGCCTGACCTGAGGTCATGTGACTCCCGAGGGAGAGCTGAGAAGCAGTTCATTGGCCCTGGAGTCATCAGTGTGATCTGAGAGCTTGATGAGGGAGGACGTACTGCAAGGCCTTCCTTATTAACGATGACTTGACTCGGTGCAACGAAGGCAGACCCAGAGAGTAATGGGGCTCGATATTGCTCAGGAACGGCCGGGGAAGTATCTTGGTATTAGGTATTAAGGCAGTATCCTTAAGTGAAGAAGATTCGCATTTCCAGAGTAAGTATCAAGGGGGTGAAGTCTGCTTGATGAATTTAAACACATTTAGAGGTATGCCAGTAGTTGTGGGACTAATTTTCTCTGTATCCAGGCTGTAAAGTACTCCAGTATAGAGGGGTGAAGACGTGTTATTTTCACCGGCAAGCCTAAGGCTCTCAACTAACATGGAATGAGCAGTCCGGTCAAATGAGGATGGGTTATAGAAGATAAGGAGAGCAGTGTCAAAATAGTGCAGTTCTGATACTTCGGCAGCACTGTGAATGCAGCTCTGCGAATGCAGCACTGTGAATGCAGCACTGCGAATGCAGCACTGTGAATGCAGCACTGCGAATGCAGCACCGTGAATGCAGCACTGCGAATACAGCACTGCGAATGCATCACTGCGAATACAGCACTGTGAATGCAGCACTGCGAATGCAGCACTGTGAATGCAGCACTGCGAATGCAGCACTGCGAATACAGCACTGCGAATGTAACACGGTGAATGTAACACGGTGAATGCAGCACTGTGAGTGGTAACCTATGATTAAAACCACTGTATTTCACCAGTGTAGAGAAAATCATTAAAGTGTCAGCCTGACCGTTGAGGCAACAATTAACCATCAGTGAGGCCAGGAGTTTAAGGGGGCATCTGGTTCCAAAAATGCAATAAATGAAAACTCGTTCGATTTCAATCAAACTTTTTTGACAAGTTCTACATAAAAAGTATTTCATCTGGTCCAAGTTTCAAAATCGTAACATAAATAGGAAGGGAGAAAAAAAATATTGAAGTAGTTGTGAAAATTATGCCAAAATGGTCAAAATCGATTATCAAACAAAAGTGTCAACTGAAATCATAGCTATGACTCTTTGCTATCACAATAGCATATATTAAACAAATATTATAATTAGTTTAATTGGAAAAAAAATTTAAGAAAAAAAAAATGTATTTTTTAATTTTTTGTTTCAATTTTTTTTTCGGGCGATTTGCATCAAACTTACACACCTGACTGCACGTAAGCCTATCTGTAAAGATGCCAATTTTGGAGAAAATTGGTTGATGTCAACCTCAGCCACAGATTTTAGAACCTTAGACTTTATTCATTTTTGTTTTGTTTTTCAATTGACATAAACGGTTACAAAACTGTTTCATTTTTTATTCAATTTACATGAAACTTACACAGTATATGTGGAGGACATGTCTCTACATTTGCTAGAGAGCATTTTTCTCTAAGTTCATTTATTGATTTTATAATAGCAATAAACATGCCATATTTGCATAATTTTTGGGGGGGAACTTTGAACATTTGTATTAGGAAAACTAAAGATGTTTTGGAAATTCTCAAACTAGCAATCCTTTATTATATGCTAATGTGTCAGAAAAGTGTCACAGAATAATTATATCTGAAACGTGTGTTCTGAAGTGTACACTTGAAAATGTGTAAAAAACGTTGAAAAAAATCTCCCTTTCTATTTACGCTGCAGTACTGAAACTTGGGACAATTTCAGCACTTTTCATATACAACTAGTCAAAAAATATTGGTTGACATTGAACAACTTTTCCGAAACCCAAGCAGACTCCCCCTTAAGCCTCCCTACGTAGGACACAGGGGCTGCCTCAAGCACGTGAGGGCCACGAACTATTGTGCAGTAATTGGAGTGCGTCTATACCAGGTCGTCAAAGGAACCTAACTGTGTGTTAGGACCAGTTCAAGGATCAGGGAGAGGTATTAAGAGTGACTACAATGCTAAGAGGAGGTCACAATTCTTGGACACCCAAAAGTCCCTACCTTTGGAGTTCCGAACATCAACGTCCCAGTGGCCCGGTCTCTGACAAGACCTCCTGGTTGGTTGTCTGATCAACTAGGCTGTTGGACGCGGTTTCTCGCAGCCTGACGAATAAATCACAGTCAGGTTGATCAGGTATCCTCTGGAGGTGTTTATCGAGTTATCTCTTAAGCACTATGAGAGGTCGGCCAGTTATGCCCCTTATGTGTAATGGGAGAGTTTTGAAAAGTCTTGGACCTTTGATGTTGATAGTTCTCGTTCAGCATTCCTATTGCACCACTACTTTTCAATGAGGCTATTTTGCACATCCTGCCATGTCTTGTGTGTTATTTCCATGTTCAGAATCGGAATTAGTCTTTGGAATATTTTCCACGTGTAAATTATTAAGTATCTGTCACCTGTGATATAGAGAATATATACTTAGAAATTTTAATCGGTCCCAATAATTTACTTGACTAAATGTGGCTGTAAGTGTGCAACAATATTGCACTCTAGAGAGCACCAAGTATCTTTAAAAAATTATCATTGGTATTGCGTCTCGTGTTTGCAAGGTTATTGTGATCCAACCTGTTACTTTTCTTGCAAATGTAACAGCTACTTTATTGTGTTCTTTCTTCCAACATGATTACTTCTATATCCTTTACATTGCTTTTTCGTTCTATGGTTGTCGGAAAAACGACACCATTTACTAACATTTAATACAATAGGCAGATAATATTGCTGCTGTTTTATAATAAAAAAATAACTCATACAAAATGTGGCTCCAGTGGAAATTCCCTCGAAAAGAAAACATATAATTGCCATATGTCGCCATTAAATTCCCCACCTATTAATGGGAAATCTTCTTAATACATCAGTCTTTGGACTGCAAACATGATTAAAACATTTCCCTTGAACCAACTTAATTATCAGTACTAAAATAGTTTAAATGTGGGCCCTTCTTTCCACTTCTTGATAGAACACATCTGGACAAGATGTTAATATAACAGTGGAGAAGACGACAGTCGCCATTTTATTAATTTAACAACAAAGTCTACCATGGAGCTCACTTCGAGCAGCACACAATAGTGCCCTTGAACATAGTGTTATGGCATGTAAAGTGCTCCCATCATCAGCACATTATTCGTCTACAATCACGGAAGTGTTCTGACTCTTAAACCTAGTATCTTGTTCATTCCTGGCCGGTAATGTTAGGTAGAGATGAGGGTAATCCAGTGAGGACACTAGCGAGCAAACATAACAGGATGAGCAATATTCCCATCTCTTTCATTAATAAATGATAATATTTCCCCTGATATAGCTGTCAATTATATAAGTTACTACTATTATTGTATGCCCTTTGACAGGTAGAATTGAAGGGGAGGAAGAATTAACAATTACCTAGCAACTAGTAACATGTGGAGAGGTCAGCCTCGACCACGAGAGGAGAGTAGACGGGCGTGTTTCATCCGTGTTCATACCTGGATGTCTAGGCCATAGTCAACTATACTGATCAACTATATTCAATTTCAGTGACTAACATATGTAGTGTTATACTGTAATGAATGTCTACAAATCGATAATTTTGATTGATAGACTATATATATAATTTAATATGCCCAACAAATGTGAAGGAAACGGTACCTTGAGGTTATCTTGAGATGATTTCCGGGCTTAGCGTCCCCGCGGCCCGGTCCTCGACTAGGCCTATTTTTGTTACACACACCCCTGGAAGCAGCCCGTAGCAGCTGTCTAACTCCCAGGTATCTATTTATTGCTAGGTAACAGGAGCATCAGGGTGAATGAAACATTTTACCTATTTTTCTCAACCTCTAAAGGGGATCGAACCCGGAACCTCAGAACTACGAATCCGAAGCGCTGTCCACCCAGCTGTCAGGTGCCATATGTGCTATGTGAGAATAAAATCATACAGTCCACAATCAAAATCCAACATTACCACCACCACCACGTCTCCCAACATGACGATGATGACCACCACCACATCATCCAACATGACCACCACCACATCATCCAACATGATGACCACCACCACATCATCCAACGTGATGACCACCACCACATCATCATCCAACATGACGACCAAAACATCATCCAACATGACGACCACCACCACATCATCCAATATGATGACCACCACCACATCATCATCCAACATGACGACCAAAACATCATCCAACATGACGACCACCACCACATCATCCAACATGACGACCACCACCACATCATCCAACATGACCACCACCACATCATCCAACATGACGACAACCACCACCTCATCAAACATGACGACCACCACCACATCATCCAACATGACGACCACCACCACATCATCCAACATGATGACCACCACCACATCATCCAACGTGATGACCACCACCACATCATCATCCAACGTGATGACCACCACCACATCATCATCCAACGTGACGACCACCACCACATCATCCAACATGACGACCACCGCCACATCATCCAACATGACGACCACCACCACATCATCCAACATGACGACCACCACCACATCATCCAACATGACGACCACCACCACATCATCCAACATGACGACGATCACCACATCATCCAACATGACGACCACCACCACATCACCCAACATGACGATCACCACATCACCCAACATGACGACGATCACCACATCATCCAACATGACCACCACCACATCACCCAACATGACGACCACCACCACATCATCCAACATGACGATCACCACATCATCCATCATGACGACGACCACCACATCATCCAACATGACGACGACCACCACATCATCCAACATGACGACCACCACCACATCACCCAACATGACGACCAACACATCATCCAACATGACGACCACCACCACATCACCCAACATGACGACCACCACCACATCACCCAACATGACCACCACATCATCCAACATGACCACCACCACATCATCCAACATGACGAACACCACATCATCCAACATAACGACCACCACCACATCATCCAACACGACGACGACCACCACCACCATTTCATCCAACATAATCCACCACCATTTCATTCAACATAATCCACCACCACATAATCCAACATAATCCATCACCACATCATCCAACATAATGCACCATCACCACACCATCCAACATAATCCACCACCACATCATCCAACATAATCCACCACCACATCATCCAACATAATCCACCACCACATCATCCAACATAATCCACCACCACACCATCCAACATAATCCATCACCACATCATCCAACATAATGCACCATGCACCACCACACCAT
The DNA here is from genome assembly GCF_020424385.1 of Procambarus clarkii. NCBI lineage: Eukaryota > Metazoa > Arthropoda > Malacostraca > Decapoda > Cambaridae > Procambarus > Procambarus clarkii. The sequence goes on from NC_059632.1 coordinate 9,682,565, forward strand.
CCAACATAATCCACCACCACATCAAACATAATCCACAACCGCATCATCCAACATAATCCACCACCACACCATCCAACATAATCCACCACCACACCATCCAACATAATAAACCACCACATCATCCAACGTAATCCACCACAACAACATCCAACATAATCCACCAACACACCATCCAACATAATATACAACCACACCATCCAACATAATTCACCACCACACCATCCAACATAATCCACACCACATCATCCAACATAATCCACCACCACATCATCCAATATGACCACCTCCACCACATCACCCAACATGACGACCCCTCACCACCACATCACTCAACATGACCACCACCACATCACTCAACATGACCACCACCACATCACACCAACATGAAAACCACCACCACATCATCCATCATAATCCACCACCACATCACCCAACAAACCACCAGCACATCATCCATCACAATCCACCACCACATCGTACATAATCCACCACCACATCATCCAACATAATCCACCACTATATCTTCCAACATAATTCACCAACACATCATCCAACATAATCCACCACCGCATTATCCTACATAATCCACCACCACATCATCCAACATAATCCACCACCACATCATCGTACATAATACACCACCACATCATCCAACATAATCCACCACTATATCTTCCAACATAATCAACCACCACATCCAACATAATCCACCACCACATCATCCTACATAATCCACCACCACATCATCCAACATAATCCACCACCACATCCAACATAATCCACCTCCACATCCAACATAATCCACCACATCATCCAACATAATCCACCACCACATCATCCAACATAATCCACCACCACATCATCCAATATAATCCACCACCACACCATCCAACATAATCCACCATTGCATCATCCTACATAATCCACCACCACATCATCCAACATAATCCACCACCACATCTTCCAACGTAATCCACCACCACATCATCCAATATAATCCACCACCACATCTTCCAACATAATCCACCACCGTATCATCCTACATAATCCACATCATCCAACATAATCCACCACCACATCATCCAACATAATCCACCATCACATCATCCAATATAATCCACCACCACACCATCCAACATAATCCACCATTGCATCATCCTACATAATCCACCACCACATCATCCAACATAATCCACCATTACATCATCCACCACCACATCTTCCAACGTAATCCACCACCACATCATCCAATATAATCCACCACCACATCTTCCAACATAATCCACCACCGTATCATCCTACATAATCCACATCATCCAACATAATCCACCACCACATCCAACATAATCCACCACAACATCATCGTACATAATCCACCACCATATCTTCCAACATAATCCATCACTACATATTCCAGCATAATCCACCACCACATCATCCTACATAATCCACCACCGCATCATCCTACATAATCCACCACATCATCCAACATAATCCACCACCACATCATCCAACATAATCCACCACCACATCATCCAACATAATCCACCACCACATCATCCAACATAATCCACCACCACATCATCCAACATAATCCACCACCACATCATCCTACATAATCCACCACCACATCATCCAACATCACATCATCCAACATAATCCACCACATCATTCAATATAATCCACCACCACATCATCCAATATATTCCACCACATCATCCAACGTAATCCGCCTCCACATCCAATATAATCCACCACAACATCATAAACCACCACCACATCATCATCCAACATAATCCACCACCACATCCAACATAATCCACCACATCATCATCCAGCACAATCCACACCACATCAACCAACATAATCCACCATAACATCCAATATAATCCACCACCACATCATCCAATATAATCCATCACCACATCATCCAACATAATCCACCACATCATCCAACATAATCCACCACTACATCATCCAACATAATCCACCATCCAACATATTCCACCACCATATCATCCAACATAATCCACCTCCACATCATCCAATATAATCCACCACAACATCATCCAACATAATCCACCTCCACATCCAACATAATCCACCACAACATCATTTAACATAAACCACCACCATATCATCCACCACCATATCATCCAACACAATCCGCCACCTCATCCTCCAACATAATCCACCACCTCATCATCCAACATAATCCACCACCACATCATCCAACATAATCCACCACCACATCATCCAATATAATCCACCACCACATCATCCAATATAATCCACCACCACATCCAATAAAATCCACCACCACATCAACACAATCCACTACCACATCATCCAATATAATCCACCACCACATCATCCAATATAATCCACCATCACACCATCCAATATAATCCACCACCACATCATCCAATATAATCCACCTCCACATCCAACATAAACCACCACCACATCATCCAACATAATCCACCACCACATCATCCAACATAATCCACCACCTCATCATCCAACACCACATCAACCATCATAACATCCAATATAATCCACCACCATATCATCCAATATAATCCACCACATCATCCAACATAATCCACCACCACATCATCCAACATAATCCACCACCACATCATCCAACATAATCCATCACATCCTCCAACATAATCCACTATCACACCATCCAACATAATCCACCACCACCACACTATCCAGCATAATCCACCACCACATTATCCAGCATAATCCACCACCACATTATCCAGCATAATCCACCACCACATTATCCAGCATAATCCACCACCACATTATCCAGCATAATCCACCACCACATCATCCAGCATAATCCACCACCACATCATCCAGCATAATCCACCACCACATCATCCAGCATAAACCACCACCACATCATCCAGCATAAACCACCACCACATCATCCAGCATAATCCACCACCACATTATCCAGCATAATCCACCACCACATTATCCAGCATAATCCACCACCACATCATCCAGCATAATGCACCACCACATCATCCAGCATAATCCACCCCCACATCATCCAGCATAATCCACCCCCGCATCATCCAGCATAATCCACCCCCGCATCATCCAGCATAATCCACCCCCACATCATCCAGCATAATCCACCCCCACATCATCCAGCATAATCCACCACCACATCCAGCATAATCCACCACCACATCATCCAGCATAATCCACCACCACATCATCCAGCATAATCCACCACCACATCATCCAGCATAATCCACCACCACATCATCCAGCATAATCCACCACCACATCATCCAGCATAATCCACCACCACATCATCCAGCATAATCCACCACCACATCATCCAGCATAATCCACCACCACATCATCCAGCATAAACCACCACCACATCATCCAGCATAATCCACCACCACATTATCCAGCATAATCCACCACCACATTATCCAGCATAATCCACCACCACATCATCCAGCATAATGCACCACCACATCATCCAGCATAATCCACCCCCGCATCATCCAGCATAATCCACCCCCGCATCATCCAGCATAATCCACCCCCGCATCATCCAGCATAATCCACCCCCACATCATCCAGCATAATCCACCCCCACATCATCCAGCATAATCCACCACCACATCCAGCATAATCCACCACCACATCATCCAGCATAATCCACCACCACATCATCCAGCATAATCCACCACCACATCATCCAGCATAATCCACCCCCACATCATCCAGCATAATCCACCACCACATCCAGCATAATCCACCACCACATCATCCAGCATAATCCACCACCACATCATCCAGCATAATCCACCACCACATCATCCAGCATAATCCACCACCACATCATCCAGCATAATCCACCACCACATCATCCAGCATAATCCACCACCACATCATCCAGCATAATCCACCACCACATCATCCAGCATAATCCACCCCCGCATCATCCAGCATAATCCACCACCACATCATCCAGCATAAACCACCACCACATTATCCAGCATAATCCACCACCACATCATCCAGCATAATCCACCACCACATCATCCAGCATAATCCACCACCACATCATCCAGCATAATCCACCACCACATCATCCAGCATAATCCACCACCACATCATCCAGCATAATCCACCACCACATCATCCAGCATAATCCACCACCACATCATCCAGCATAATCCACCACCACATTATCCAGCATAATCCACCACCACATCATCCAGCATAATCCACCACCACATCATCTAGCATAATCCACCACCACATCATCCAGCATAATCCACCACCTCTGCCAAAGTCTTGCAACTTTCCAAATTAAAATTACAAAAATTCCTCACTTCCTTTCCCAGCACAATTGCCTTTCCATTCCCCCCTTTCTCTTTTTACCTTCAGAAAACTTGTTTCTAATTTTGCCTCATGTAGGTCTCTTAACTATTTTTATGGTCCTATCGCAGCCATCTATCTCCACTTCCACCCTCATGTGGCCATGTGCGGCTACATCCACCTCATGTGGATCTCTCTCTCTCTCTCTCTCTCTCTCTCTCTCTCTCTCTCTCTCTCTCTCTCTCTCTCTCTCTCTCTTTCTCTCGCTGAAAATTTAATATTACGCATAGATGAAGAACTGCTCTTGAACTTTAGGCAAAAACAAATACCCGATTTCAGATTTCATTAAAATCGCTGTAGGAGCCGATATTTCTTAAAGTAGGGGCAATGTGGACGAGCACTACCAGCCTGTGACAGTCACTTATCATTGATGTCTCATCTTGAAAAGTTAGGTCATCTGTGCCTACCCAACACACACACACACACACATATATATATATATATATATATATATATATATATATATATAATTTATATATATATATATATATATATATATATATATATATATATATATATATATATATATATATATATATATATATATATATATATATATATATATATATATATATATATATATATATATATATTATTAAATATGGCCGAAAAAGTAAGATTAATAATTCTAACACGAATTTTCTCAATCTTTCGTACATTTCTTTTCACTGTTGGAGGTAAATAAAAAATCAATTCTCCAAAATTCATTTATATTTCTAGTCTGACGCGACACGAGCGCGTTTCGTAAAACTTATTACATTTTCAAAGACTTTAGTTCACAAATACAGAACTGAATAGAACTTACGCATCTCCGATTTTATATCTACATTTGAGTGAGGTGGAAGGGGTGATGTGGCATTAACACAAGACAGAACAAGAGGTGGCATTAATAGGGTATTAATTTCATCAACACAAGACAGAACAAGAGGTGGTATTAATAGGGTATTAATTTCATCAACAGTTTCATGTTGATGAAATTTCATGTTGATGAAATTAATACCCTATTAATACCACCTCTTGTTCTGTCTTGTGTTGATGAAATTAATACCCTATTAATGCCACCTCTTGTTCTGTCTTGTGTTAATGCCACATCACCCCTTCCACCTCACTCAAATGTAGATATAAAATCGGAGATGCGTAAGTTCTATTCAGTTCTGTATTTGTGAACTAAAGTCTTTGAAAATGTAATAAGTTTTACGAAACGCGCTCGTGTCGCGTCAGACTAGAAATATAAATGAATTTTGGAGAATTGATTTTTTATTTACCTCCAACAGTGAAAAGAAATGTACGAAAGATTGAGAAAATTCGTGTTAGAATTATTAATCTTACTTTTTCGGTCATATTTAATAATATATGTCTACAGGAAAGACTGCTACCAAAATATACTAATATATATATATATATATATATATATATATATATATATATATATATATATATATATATATATATATATATACTAGTTGATTTTATACCCGCACTGGGTCAGGTGATAATACAATAAAGGTGAAAACATGGGGGGATACATAAGGGATAAATGTGAGGTGAAACATAGAGGCTTATTGGCCCATACGAGGCAGCTCCTATCTAAACACACAAATTAATCCAGTGTAATTGGCCTATTATGTTGGACATTGTCTTCTGTGTTGGCATCGATATGTTCTTGTCTTGTCCTTACTCTCATGGTGGGTAGAGTAAATAGTTCCGTGATTTGGGTGTTCATGGTAGGTCGCTCTATTCTTATGTGAATTGCCTCAAGAATTTGTAATCTTCTTGCATCTTGGGTTTTGTCTATTATGCAGGTCATAATTATACCTGCATAATAGACAAAACCCAAGATGCAAGAAGATTACAAATTCTTGAGGCAATTCACATAATAGAGCGACCTACCATGAACACCCAAATCACGGAACTATTTACTCTACCCACCATGAGAGTAAGGACAAGACAAGAACATATCAATGCCAACACAGAAGACAATGTCCAACATAATAGGCCAATTACACTGGATTAATTTTTGTGTTTAGATAGGAGCTGCCTCGTATGGGCCAATAAGCCTTCTGCAGCCTCTATGTTTCACCTCACATTTATCCCTTATGTATCCCCCCATGTTTCCACCTTTATATATATATATATATATATATATATATATATATATATATATATATATATATATATATTTATATATATTGTGACGATAATCTCCTTCAAGAGATTGAGCCTGCTCTTCCCTCCACAAATACGTCGCAACAAATATATATATAACTACTATGGAAGAAATGTCCAACAACGACAACAACACCAGCAAGGTTTGCCAGCGAGCAAAACGTATGCAGCCAGAGACACCTGATCAGACTCAAACCGCCAAACTACCTGTCTTATTACCGGCTCCGCTGATTGGTCGCCGATCTGGCTGCAACTGCACTCGCCCCCCCCCATACTACTTGATGTCTGGGGTCGCCACGACCTCAGACCTCAGAATATTCTGTGCTTCCGCGGTTACCACTCCTCCCGGCTAGACGTTAGCGTATACTGAGAGAGGTGGTAGCTTAAAGCCAATATTCCAGCACCTTACAATTATTTTTGTATTGCACTTCTTGTTATTTTGTCTTAACGTAACTTTTCATTGTGTCATTTAATTATTCTTATTCTTTTGATTGATTGATTTTATTATAAGAATTTGTTTGTCCCTTTTATTCATGTTTTGATTTATTTAACGTAATTAAAATTTCATTGTTAAAGTTTACTTGTGTTTTGTGTGTCTTCTCCTTACCTTACCACAGACGAAGTTCCAGTTTTTCTATTTTTTTTTATAACTATGTGACGAGGCCATACCCCTAGCCTTAAACAGCCGAACACCAACGCGTTACCGTCACAAGTTATATGGGGGCCTGTCCTAGGAGCTTCACTCAGGTACTGGTGCCAAGTGGTAATTTATGGTAAGCGTATTTAACTTTGTTAACGTAGCTTTACTATTTTTCATATTCAATTTCATTTTTTATAAGGTGCGGTGTATTGTGCATTACGAGAGTAACATATGGTGAAGGTGAGACAACTTTGGATTACGTGGTGACTGTAGGCCGCAGTCATACTCTTAATTGGTCATCTCTCCCTCCGTGTTATTAATCGTGTTTACCATCTTTGTTCCTTGAATATTTCTCATTTTGACAGATCATCATATTGGTACCCTGGTACTGTGGTCTGCCCCGGGTCAAGAGTACCCAATCTTCTGCAATCTGACTGTAGGAGGACAAAGAGGGCCATAGTTCCTCTAGCTCGAACTTTAGTTGCTGAATTGGGACCTCAGCAGCAGTTCTCGTCACCAGTTGACACCTCGCACCCCTACACGTCAGTCAGAGATGATGATACATACAACGGTAGGGAATTAGCTTACTTTTTCAGAGCACAAAAGTTCGCTAATTCTGTAAGTATCATATTAAATTCAGTAGGAAAAACTTGCTTTATGTCCTATAGAGACTTGGCAAGGTATGCCTACATCCTTGGACTACCAATTTTACTTTTGAGACAATTTACTGTTTCATTTGTTTTCGAAACTCTGTTTCATTTGTTAGTAGGATTTTCTTGCCCTTATCCTCTTACATGAGTACCGGGTACAAGATTTCCTGCGCCCTTGATTTAATTTAATCATTTAATATCTTTTACTTAACTTTAATTGTTAAAGATCCCACAGGATAGGTACCAGTTGCCACGTTGTCCTGTTTCTGACATTCACTATTGAATATTCGTGTACCTTTATTTGCTAATTTCACCATGTTTCGTCTCCAAGCTTTCCGTGCAAATCCAGCAGGTGAAATAGGGACTTTAAGTCGTGCCAAGAAGACTGAATTACAAACTCTTGCACATGAGTATCAACTAGAAGTTCCCTACCAAGCCAACAAAAATGACCTACACAACCTGTTGCTGGATTACTATTTAGAGCAAGGTAAGATAGACTCTGAAACTCATGAAACTTACTATATTGCAGGAAAAACTGATTTGGCAACGATGAAACTCCAATTGGAACTGGCCAAGATTGAACGTGAGCAGCAAAGGGAAGCCCGCGAACAACAAAGGGAAGCCCTCGAACAACAAGAACGAGCAGCTGCCATACGAAGGGAAGAACAAGAACGTGAGATTGCCTTACTCCAGGAGCGGGAACGCATACGGCTTGAAACCAAACAACGCGAGTTGGAAATGCAACGTGAACATGACAAGCAACAAGCGACTCTGGCTCTTGAGTGTCGTCAACGAGAATACACGTTGGAAACTTCCCACCTCGCTCAACGCCAGCAAGCTACTGCCAATCTTCCGTCAGTTTTAATATATCACATGCAAGTAAGTTAATGCCATCCTTTGTAGAAGCAGAAGTTGATGTGTTTTTCACCACCTTTGAAACCCTTGCTAATCAACTCAGTTGGCCTGTCGACCAATGGGCCACACTTCTCAGAGTCCATCTTACAGGTAGAGCGGCAGTCACACTCAGTACTCTGGCGTCTGAGAATGACTACCCGACTCTGAAACAAGCAGTGTTGGACGCCTACCTCCTCTCTACAGAAAGTTATAGAAGGAAATTCCGTGACCACCTGAAGGCAAGTACCACTACCTTCCTCGAGTTTGCTAACACGAAACGGAGGTATTTCATGAAATGGCTGGAAGCAGCACATGTCTCTACTTTTACAGAACTCGTCAACCTGATGCTTGTTGAAGAATTCTTGAGGCGTGTGCCGCCTCCTGTCCGCCTCTACTTAGCAGATAAAGAAGAAACCGACTACCTGAAGTGTGCTAAGTCGGCTGACACTTACAGCCTCATCCACCGGCTGACACCCGAACCATCCTCCAGTAAGAAGTCGTGGTACAGTTACGAGAAGGTGAGCCCCGATCAAGCTGGTTCACAACTGTACTGCAAGTATTGTAGACTCTATGGACATACCATAGACAAGTGTGGTAAGTCTCAATACAAGGGAATCACTGACCAACAAAAACCCAAACCAACTCCTCCTAAGTCCGGTAAGCCTGTGATGAATGTTGGTGTTAATGTTAATGATCTTTCTCTTTTCAGTAACCACCTGTATACTGGAACTGTCTCTGCCAACGGTTCAAATCCGGAGGGACGTTTCAAATTGAAGATCTTGAGGGACACAGCGGCTCTTCAATCGATCATCTTGAAGTCGGCTGTGCCCAACATCACCTACACCGGAGAAACTGTCTTCATCACTGACCTCACTGCTACCACTCCATACCCTCTCGCCAGAGTCCACCTGGATTGTCCCTACGTGAACGGGGAAGTCCAAGTCGCCGTCAGGGAAAAGCCTTTTCCCATGCCTGGAGTGCAACTACTCCTAGGCAACGACTTGGCAGAAGACCTGCAACCGACCAACCTGATCGTCATGGACAAACCCCAGGTGTGTAACTGTGCCAAGTAACCCTATTCTAGAGTATGTTCCAGCAGAGGTTCAAGAGAGTGATGAAGTTTCTCCTCCGGTTCTCGTGACCACCCGTGCACAAGCCGCACGTCCACAGCCAGCTGACTCTACTGCTACCGCTGTCCCTCAAGACCCTCAGAAACTCCCCCCGCATCTGACCAAGTTGGAGTTCCGTAAGTTGCAGAGGGAAGATCTTACTTTAACACCATTGTTTTTCCAGGCTGAGACTCAACCCGACAGTATTCCTGGGTTCTTCCTAGAGAACGACTTGCTCTACCGCAGATATAGACCCAGTAAACTGAAGGAGGAGGACGATTGGGCCAACATCGAACAACTTGTGATTCCCACCAGCCTGCGGCCCACTATTCTACACCTGGCCCACGGAGCGTTCTCCCACTACGGCTTCAACAAGACTTACCATGGGATTCGTCAAGACTACTACTGGCCAGGTATGGTAAATAACGTCAAACAGTACGTAAAACAGTGTCATACATGTCAGATGGCAGGCAAACCGAACATCTCCATTCCCAGAGCGCCACTGATTCTCATACAGGTGCCTGCGGAACCTTTCCACAGACTCATAATAGACTGTGTTGGTCCTTTACCTCGGACCAGTTCAGGTAACGCCTACATCCTAACCATCCTGTGTCCTACCACCAGATTTCCCATAGCAGTTCCACTGAAGAACATCACGGCTGCTACGGTTATCAAACATCTATTGAAGATCTTCACTCAATACGGATTTCCCAGGGAGATTCAAAGCGACTGTGGTACCAACTTCACCAGTGATCTCTTCAAAAGGACACTGGAGGAGTTCAACATCAAACAGGTATTGTCCAGCCCCTATCATCCTGCTTCACAGGGTCCTCTTGAACGTAGTCATCAGACAATCAAAGCACTCTTGAAAAAGTTTTGTAGTGAAACCTCGAAGGATTGGGATAAGCAGATTGACCTTATAATGTGTATTTTCAGAAGTCTCCCCAATGAGTCCCTAGGAGTATCTCCTTATGAGATGCTCTATGGCCGTAAGTGCCGTACTCCCCTTAAGGCTTTCAAAGACTCTCTCAGAGATGCCACCTTCAGTGAGCATCAGAATGTGCCCCAGTTTCTTCAAAACCTTCAACACATTCTCGAGAGAGTCCACCGTTTTGCCCATGATAATCTATTGAAAGCCCAGGTGAGAATGAAGACTCATTACGACCAGACCAGCAAAGTAAGAAAATTCAAGCCGGGAGACTTCGTCCTTGCCTATTTCCCTATCCCAGGTTCACCTTTACAAAACAGGTTTTCAGGACCCTACTGCGTCAAAGAGTGCAGGAATAATAACAACTATGTAATAGAGACTACAGATAGGCGGCGGAAGACCCAGCTGTGCCACGTCAACCTCCTGAAGCAATATAATGGTACTCCTCCCACTGTCCTAACTAACTATTCCACCTTCACAGAACCCTACATCCACAGTGAGACCTTCCCAGCTTCTCCTCCCGAAAGCACTGACAAGGAGTCAGCGCTTTCTAATTCCGAAATCCTTAATGATCTTCCCAAATGCTTTCAGGATAATAATCGTGCTCCTTTGCCCTCTTCTAATTCCACTCTCACCTCGTCAGATAAGCCCTTCATCCTCCATGTCGACGCCAATGGTACCGACGTTGGTGGTGTCGTGATGCAGCAACGAGGCGAGAAGAGTACACCTGTCAGCGACTACTGCTACAAGGAACTACGGAACAATTGGCAAGGAGCTACTCTTCCTCATCCTGAAGCTTCAGCACTTCACTCCACACCTGAAAAGTGCTCGGTCCACCATCAATACGGACCACACCACCCTACACCTCCTGCAGCACGCCCACTTCCCATCTCAACGTCTTCTACTATGGGCTTGCTACCTGCAGAAATTCAACCTGGAGACACGCTATACCAAGAGTCTGACAACATCTTAGCCCATGATCTCTCCAGAGTTTATGAAGTAGAAGCAACTCCATCTAATACTCCACCACATAACGACGTACTTCTTCCAGAACCGCAGGCTTCGGGGGAGAGTTGTGACGATAATCTCCTTCAAGAGATTGAGCCTGCTCTTCCCTCCACAAATACGTCGCAACAAATATATATAACTACTATGGAAGAAATGTCCAACAACGACAACAACACCAGCAAGGTTTGCCAGCGAGCAAAACGTATGCAGCCAGAGACACCTGATCAGACTCAAACCGCCAAACTACCTGTCTTATTACCGGCTCCGCTGATTGGTCGCCGGTCTGGCTGC